>LR749547.1:2578487-2782279 GCA_902729485.2 Mus minutoides
GAACTTTCGGGATAGCATTTAAAATGTAAATTAAGAAAATATCTAATAAAAAATTAATTCATTCCTTATAAAGGTATTGCATTACAGAAAATCAAAATCTAAATACAGTCCACTAAAATCTTACCCAGAGATTGCACTGTTAGATGAGTAGCCTCCAGACTCTAAGCATGAAGCAGCACACAGCAAAATGGGGGGGTCTCATGGCACAATGATACTTTACACAAATTTAAATCATTCTAACAAGTCAACGGACAATTTTTCCAGAGAGGCTTAAGCACTAATTTTCAAGGGTACATTACAAAGTAGATGAGAAAAACAAGATTTTTCTCTCTACTCTTAAGTACTCAAAGTATTAAAAGTAACAAAGTTTATAAAAGATAGAAAAATGCATACATATGTGCACATACATACATACAAACAACAAATTCAATAGAAAAAGAAGACAGAAAATCACCCTGTTTATTTTTATTAAAATTAAAACATCCAAATCCCATTCCAGCCTGTATCATAAACTGGCCTCATAATTCAAATACGAGAAACAGTTACCCCTTATCCTAAATTAAAGGCAGAGAAACAGTTTGTTAGGAATGAGGGTGGGGCACGGTGGCGGATGGGACACAGCTCAGCTATCCTGGCTGGCCAAGGGCAGTTTAGATTCAACTTCCCATAGCTTCTTTTGCAGGTCTGTCAGGACTTCTTCCATCTGCTTTATAGCCTTCTCTATTTCAACTCTGCTTTCAAGATTGAAAAGCTCCTTGTCTTCTTTCATGATCTGCTTCTCCGAGGATCCTAAGGTGTAACTTTCAAGGGCTTCAACGCTGAGGCAGAACAAGCCTCGCTTGTAATCCAGGTTCTTAGGAGTGCATCTGTACACATAGCCAAGGCTGAGGGAGCAGCCCGTACAGTGCAGCGTCTCAAGGATGCAACCGTCTTCATCTCTGCACTTGGACAGTTTCTGTTCCTTATCCACAGAGACGTTAGAGGAGACACTGCGCAACAGGATGCAGTTGGTGTCCTCCTGGCTGGCCACCCAGGCGAGCGAGTCGCTCAGCGGCCGGCGACAGCGGGCACACAGGAACACCAGCGGGTTCTCCGCCGCGGCCGCCTTCTCCTCGGGCCGTTCCGGCTCTAGCCCCGATGCGTCTGCGCTCGACATGCTCGCCCACTTCTGCAGCCGCCGGAAGCGGCTCGAGTCTTCCGACAGCCGCTTCCCCAGCAGGGAGGACTCGCTCGACGTGTCCCCGCGGTTGCAGGCGCAAGCAGTAGAGGAGCATCCCAAAAACGAGGAAGCAGCCATGACTTACGAATCTGCCGCGCCCGGAGCCTCACGGGAATAGCACAGCTGCGCATGCGCAAGGCGCAAGAGGCGGGGCACCGCCCGAGGGGGTGGGGCCTGAAAAAGAGCCCCGTGTGTTTTCTTGATTGATGATTGATGTGGGTGGGCCTAGCTCACTGCGGACAGTGATAGTCCTGGGCAGGTCATCCTAGAGGGTATAAAAAACCAAGCTGAGCCAGCAAGCCCTCAGGAGCAGGCCAGTAAGTAGCACTCCTCCATGGCCTCCACTGCAGTCCCTGCCTCCGGAGCTGCCGGGCAGTAAGCTCCTGGCCTGCTTCCCTCACGATGGAGCTTGACCCCAGAGCAGTAAGCTGTCAAACACCTTTTCCTCCCAAGTTGCTTGTGGTGATGGTGACATATGTAGCACAATAGAAACCCTAACTAAGGCCGGTTTCCAATCCATTCTGAGTTATGTTTTATAGATGTTTTCAGAGTGATCCAGCACCATTGTGAGACTGTGGGCATGTGAATTTCCCAGCCTTGTGTTGAAAGGCCATTTCTTTATCCAGGAAATAACTGGTACCCTGTTGAAAGTCATGTGGCCCTTTTCGTGAGGATTCACTTCTGGTTTGTCTATCTGACTTAATTTGGTTTACATGACTGACTTTCTACCAGCCCCACAGTGTTGTAAATACCTTGTCATCTTAAGTATTGGGATATGGATGTATGATTCCCTCAGCTTTATTCTTGGCTAATATTGTTTTGTTCATTTGATACCCATTGATTACATATAACTTGTAGCACAGATATTTCTACTTCAGCAAAGTAAGCCCTTGACCTTTCAGTAGACACTTAGGTTAAAGCTACCCACACATGTTAACTTCTCATGTTACATGTGTGTGAACACGATTCCTTCCTCCTCATTCCTGTCTTTCCCAGGTCCCTCAGAAATGCTTTCCAGTTTTCATTATACATGACTTTTATTTTGGGTAAATTACCAAGTCTTTTATTTTATTTTTTTCAACCCCGTTGTAAGTAGAATTGGTTTCTTAATTTCTCTGTCATATTGTTTATGGTTAGCGTGGAGAAACGTGTCTGGTTTCTGTCTGCAGAGTTTGTATACTGCTGCTCTACTGAATTTGGTTTATTGGTTCTGATATTTTTGTGGAATACTTTGCATTACAGAACATGGCAAGAGATACCGTTACTAGATTTCCACTTTGAATAACTTATAATGTTTTTCTTGCCTAGTTGCTTTCTCCAGAGTCTGATCTCCGCTGTGTCTTTTTCACATGTGCTGTTTATCATGTAGCTCTGACCTTCTCTCAGCCCGAGTTTGCTGAGTGGTTCTCGTGGGGAAAGTGTGGAATCTTGTTTGGGTTTTCTTGAGCACTGCGCAGGTGCCTGTGTCTTCTCTTTAATTCCCTTAAGCTGTTCCGAGTTTGCTGAGCGGTTCTCGTGGGGAAGTGTGGAACCTTGTCTGGGTTTTCTTGAGCACTGCGCAGGCGCCTGTGCCTTCTCTTTAATTCCCTTAAGCTGTTCCTGGTTGTCTTCTGCAGACTCCCTTGTTGTAGTCGTTATTTCATCTCCAATGGGAGTTTCTACTCTGCCTTTGATCATTCAGTTACCAGAGAAAACACACATAACCTTTATATTTATAATAAGCCTTTATACCACTAGAGCTGGACAGATATCTACCCCTAAGCTATTAAAATTTACTTCCCCATCAATAACCCCAAGTTATAACTTGCCATGTTCCATTTGGGCAGCTCTTAACTCCAAATGACTAGCCCTCATGTCTATGTCTACATGATTTCTACCCCATGGGGTCTTGTCCTTTCTCCTTTCTTGTGGTCTCCTCAGCCCCCAAGCCCTGGAACCCAAACTCCGCCTATCTCAGTTCTGCCCAGCTATAGGCTGTAGGCATCTTTATTCACCAATCAGGGACAACTTGCTGGTTAAGGGTGTGTGTGTGTGTGTGTGTGTGTGTGTGTGTGTGTGTAGATGGAGGGAAGGTTACTAGCATCGCTTGGGTCTTTGTGTGGACTCTCTTATCCCTAGGGCCAACAAGGCCTTGAGGGCCAGTATTTGGCATTATAATACACAGCAACAGACCAAACCTCCACACTCCTTGAAGTCTTTGAAGTTTGAGAATGTTCTTTTAAGTTCTGTGTCCTGGGCTCATCCAGATCATTCTCATCTGCAAACATATCTACAGGAAGGCGTTAGAGAGAAGACACTGGTTTGATCTGTCATATTGTTTGTATTTTGTAATGAGGTCTGAGCAAGTGGGCTTCTTTAGTCAATTCTGTGTCTGAGGTGGACAGAGCAGGTCGGGACAGAAGAGAGGATGTGTGGGCCTGGTTGGTCCTGGAGGTTGGGGAATCTCTTCAGTGGAATGAAGTCAGGTGGATACAAAGGACTGCTCTAGTGTGCAGTATGAACATCCTGGTCTAAACCTGGAGTGTAATAGGGATAGATCTAGAACAGAGGTTCTCAACCTTCCTAACACTGTGACTCTAATACAGTTAGTTCCTCACGGGTAGTGATCCCCAATCATAAAGTCATTTCATTGCAACTTTGTATTGTAATTTTGCTAATGTTATGAATAGTCATGCAAATATCTGATGTGACCCCTAAAGGGGTCACCACCCACAGTTGAGAACCTATGGTATAAAGGTCAGCCAGGGTGCATGAAGGGGAGGATCAGACAGACTCACTGGTCTAGACCATGAAGAAGGATGTATGGAGAGCTTGGGTGTGGCATGGGGGAGCCGCCACAGAAGATATTTTAAATAAATAAAATGCCTTTAACGTTTAAAAATTGAATGTAATAAAAAGACTAGAATTTGATTTATCAGAAGTGATATGAATTTCTCTTTGTTTTCTCTTTACCCCTACTCTTTCAGGCAGTGTCTCCTTCCTCTGTGGAGAATTGCCTTCATGGTTTATGATCTGCTTACAGACTTCATCGAGTAAATGGTACAAAACATCAGCACAGGAAAACCATTTACAGAAGCGCTAATGCCATAATGGTTTTTCTTTATTGTCTCAGTTCCACAGAGGCTGAGCTCCGGGTCGCCTAGAGAGTTCCTCAGCACTGCCCCCTCTCTGTCGCCTTCTCGTATACTGGTCTAGATCCCACTGCAGCTCAACCCATGCTTCCCATGTCTCACGAAATCAAGCTTTAATTTGGGCAAGCAATTGAATCAAGGGCAAGGGAGTTTATAGTTATCTCTAGTTTAAAAAAAAAGAAAAGAAAAATTCCAAGGGGGGTCTTGGCCCACTTGAACTCTGACAAACTGCATTGGGCTTGGGGGCCCATGAACACCACAAGCTTAGCCCTCAGTGCCAGAGTCTAGATGTGCACTCACAGGGAAGTGTCCTGTGCACCCTGTCCCTAGTTCAGAGAGAGCAACTTCTCATTGCAACCTTGCCTGGTACAAGGTTGAAGTTCTCTGTGGCTTTAATCCCACGTCCGAAGCTCTGTTCTTACAACCCGGTCACTTCGCAACAGCTGGCCTCCTGACCAGGCCCACTGGGGGTTAGTGCCCATCATTGGGAGACTTGCAAGTATAATTTGATTCATTTCTCATTCTTGCTGCCGAGTTTGTTCCTGCTACTATATAATAAAACATCTCATACTACATGTTTTACATGTTTACATGTTTTACAAAACCAGGCATTAGTTTTCACACATCAGAGGCTGGCTGTCAAGGTCAAAGGGATGGTGTCTGCTGCCATCCCCAGAGGGCACAAATGCTATGTCCTGAGTGCCAGAAGGACCTTTCTTATTCTCTGAGGCCCTCCTTTTATAAGGCTGTCAATCCCAAGTCCCCTCCTCCAGCATCCTTAGTACTGTATCTGGTGTTTGGAACCTCACCATGAACTCTAGACATGTGCACCTAAGCTGCCGTACAACCCATCTTTTCTCTTTGGTCCCAAGCCCTGCCCTAGCATCGGGCCTTGGAGAGCAGGTTGTGGATGATGTGTTTATAAAAAGATAAAGAGGCATAAGATGTGTCTATGGGGATGTGGTGAGGTATGGGGAGAGGGGGGTGCCTCCGCAGGCCCATGCCAAGGCATCCCTTCCCCCTGAGCAACCGGCTACATGACTGACAACTGATGGTATAGTATAGAAATAGTTTATTCAGGGCATGGGGAGGGGAGTTAAGAGGATAGTAGAGACAGAGAAGGTCAGAGGGGGGGGGGAGAGAGAGAGAGAGAGAGAGAGAGAGAGAAAGAGAAAGAAGTAGAGGCCAGCATGGCCACCAGCATGTGGAGAGAGAAGCAAGAGAGCAAGAAGGGGAGGAGGGGCAAGCAGCCTGTTTTATAGTGGGCCAGGCCTACCTGGCTGTTGCCAGGTAACTGTGGGGAGGCGCCTATCTGGTTGTTGCCAGGTAACTGTGGGGTGCAGTTTAGAGGGAACACTAACATTGGAGGCCAGAAGGCGTTATGGAACTCCTGGGCCTGACTCTTGGGCCAGCACAGATGTGCTCCAGGTTTGTCCAGACCTTTATGGATTCCTGCCTATGACTTCATTGCCTCGTCCCAATGAGCCATTGGCTGTAAATATCTCAGAACTGCTGAGGATCTGACAAGTCGAGATGCCCTTTCTCCTGGGCACACAGGCATCCTTTTCACCCGAAACAAACAGCTTAGGGATGCGCTCTCACTGGCTCCTGTTAGGGCTGCACAGGGAAGTGCTGCATTTCTCAGCATGTAAACAGCCTGGTATTTTACAATAAAACTCCTGGCACTACTTAATGTTTCCATGGTAATCAGACAGCTTGCCAAGCCTCTTAAAAAATACACAAAAATGTGTTTTTTTNTCCCTCCCTCCCTCCCTCTCAAAGCATTGTATCAGTCACCTTCCTACACCACCTTGCAGTAAAAGATCTTTCTAAACTGAAATTCGGCTTTAAATGTAATGTTCTGCTACCACAAGCTCCATCGTTAGACTGAAAATTACAACCATTGTAAATTACAACCATTGTTGGTATATAATTGATTAGTTACACTCTCTGATTGATAATACAGACCTAAAATAGTCGGGAACTGGACATACACAATGTTGTAGGTGCTTGTGTGTCCGTGGAGGGCCCAGGCTATGCTATCCAGGGGTCTGCACCACTTCCTCTAGTTTCCAGACATCACGGGCAGAAGCAAACATGTCCACTTAAACAGCCATGGAGAGATGGGAATGAAAAGCACTTGGCTCTGATGACGTCACTGGATTTTTTTTTTTTTTTTTTTTTTTGAGCTCCTTCCAAGTGCATGCCCAGAATCAGCTGCCGGTGATCCTTTCAAAAACTCATTTGGAAAGAGCTGTGAGCTGAGAACCCGAGTGTCTGAACATGCTCACAGTTCCCAGGCAGTGTGCCCTGTGCCTCTCACTGCTCCTCCGTACTGTTTCATCTCACCCTGGGCTGGACTGGGAGGCCCTAGGTTAAGATAGCAGGAGACCTGTGGGGTTCAGAGGCCTTGGGTTTCCCTGCCTGGGAGGGTGGGTGAGAGAGACCAGAGGGAAGTTCTCCCTGTGGCCCTGAGAGCGACAGCGAGTGGGCTCTCCTGCCTCTGCCCCCTTTCACATTAGCCTTTTTCCAGTCTCCTGAGCCTGGAATGCAGGAGACATCAGTAAGGGGGACCCATCAGTCCCTGCCAGTTTGCACTACTGGCCCATTTCCAGTTCCCTGGTCAAGTATCCAGAACAGGCTGGCAGGAGCTGATATTGAGATGCTCTCCCAGACAAAATGATGTACAACTCAGGTTCTCCAGAGATGCTTAGCCAATAGGAGGTGCTTGGAAGCAGCAGCAAGCTACGTATATGAATGCAGTGTCTGGAGCTACATGCATATAGGTATGTAGATATTCAGACGTGCAGGGTAGTGGTGGCGCACTCCTTTAATCCCAGCACTTGGGAGGCAGAGGCAGGTGGATTATTGAGTTCGAGGTCAGCCTGTTCTACAAAATGAGTTCCAGGACAGCCAGGGCTACACAGAGAAACCCTGTCTTGAAAAAATTAAAAAAAAAAAAAAAAGAAAAAAAGAAAAAACATATTCAGACGTGTTTGTTTTAAGGAACTGGCCTACAGCATAGTATGAGTGACCAGTCTAAACTCTGTAGGGCATAGCCACAGACAGAAAATCCTTCTAGACAGGGAGTCAAGACTTTAACCCAAAGGCTGTCTGGAGGCAGGTTTCTCTCCTTGGGGAGGTCTATCTTGTAAGGTCATTAGCTGGTTAGATAAGACCACTACACCATGGAAGGCCAGTTTCATTACTCAGCAATACCGCTTTGAATGTTAACCAACTTGACACAAGCTAGTCACTGGAGAAGAAGGAGCTTCAATTGAGAAAATTCCTCTTTTCTCTCTCTCTCTCTCTCTCTCCTTCCTTACTTCCTTCTTTTTTTTTTTCCAAGACAGGGTTTCTCTGTATAGCCCTGGCTGTCCTGGAACTCACTTTGTAGACCAGGCTGGCCTCGAACTCAGAAATCCGCCTGCCTCTGCCTCCCGAGTGGCATTTTCTTAATTAGTGATTGATATGGGAGAGCCCAGGCTATTTTGGGTGGGTCCATCCCTGGTGGTTCTAGGTTCTAAAAGAAAGCAGGTTGTCCAAGTCATGGGGAGAAAGTCAGTAAGCATTCCCTGGCCTCCATGGCTTCTCCTCTACTGTCTCTGCATCAGTTCCTGCCTCTCAGTTCCTGCCGTGTCCTGACTTCCTTTGATAGTGAGCAGTAATATGGAATTGTAAGTCAAATAATCCCTTTCCTTCCAAGGTCGCTTTGGTCATGGTATTTCAATCCAGAAATAGTCACCCCGATTAAGACAACAACCACACAACAACATTGCAACTGGTGTTTGGCCTGGCATCTATGCTCCATGACCCAGCCACATGGACATAGAGGTTATCTCTCTGCGGATCGAAGGGCCATGATTAACCAGAGGTGAGCAGATCTGTCCTCTGGGGCAGAAGAAGACACATCTCCTGAGTGAACTCTATCATTGCTGTGCTGCCTGGTTTATGAGGTTGAACCTGGCATGGAAGGTAGTTCTCACACAGAACCCCAGCACCGTGCTTCTGTTGGGGCACAGGAAGGTTTCTACCTCTGACCTACAGTCCCAGGGTATTCAGGGAGGCTCTCCCCCTGTCTAGGCCTGGGATCTGTTGTCCTTTCTCCCAGTTGCTCTAACCTTTCTGGTGCTGAGGGTCCATGTTATTCCTGAAAGCATGACTCAGAACCTGCCTGATAGTTTACACCAAGCCCTTAACCTCCCACCATGTGCCAGGCTCCCCAAGGCCCTGGACTCTTAATCCTAAAAGCTCAATTGGTTATTAATCTAGGGTGACTGTCACAAAGGTTTAGCAGACAGGAATTCATGTTATTGGCTTCTGGTGATCAGGCCAAGATCAAGAAAACCAATGGGGCTGGGGAGATGGCTCAGTGGTTAAGAGCACTGACCGCTCTTCCGAAGGCCCTGAGTTCAAATCTCAGCAACCACATGGTGGCTCACAACCATCTGTACAGCTACAGTGTAGTCACATACATAAAATAAATAAATATATAAATAAACCTTTAAAAGAAAGAAAGGAAGGAAGGAAGGGAGAGAGAGAAAGAGAGAGAGAGAAAGAAAGAAAGAAAGAAAGAAAGAAAGAAAGAAAGAAAGAAAGAAAGAAAGAAGTATGTCTCAGCCCCATGTCTCCAGGTCCTCTCCAGCCCCACTGCATGATGTTTGGGTCCCTGCTCCTGCTTGCAGGGACCAGGGCTGTGACTCTCTGAGGAGGAACAATACACACACTCTCATCCCCTCTTTTTGGTGTAGGTAATGAGTATATTGTTCTGCTCTGTGGCTTAGCCGGACTTTGTGATCTCTTTTAACCTTCATCGTGATCTTTCTTCTGTGAATTGACACTCCCAGGAAAGTGCACAAAGGTGTTAGATTCTATTAGGCAGACTGGCTGACTAGGACACTGGGATTGCTGAGGTCCAGGACCACCTTGTCTCGGGCTCCCTTGCATCTCCGTAAGAGAGGAGAGCACTTGTGTGATGGTTTGGCTTTCTTCTTTTTATCCTGACTTCATTTATGTTACTATAGCTTTTGCGATGTTAGCTCACATTCTCTTTAGCATTATTCTCCTCCGGAGTTCTTGGCCACCTCCACGCAGTGTGGATGATCTCCTTAGCTCTAGGTTTATGAGGACAGTTCAGACACCTTCCTCTCCCTCAGAATGCCTCCTGGGCCTGGCTTTGTGTGGTGGCTGTTTGGAGTTCTGTGTGTTTCTTCCAAGTGACTCAGACACGTTTCTAGTACAAGACCAACTGTCATGCTGAGCTTGAACCACACTGCTGTTACAGATTCACAGAAACCCACAGAAGGCCCATGCCTGCCCCTCCAGATTGGAGAGAAGTCTGAGAGGCCCACATACATTTAGCCTGAGTTCAGGACAAGTCAGACCCGTTTTCTTGCTCTATCGTTGCCAGGGGTTGGGCTCTAGTGTCCCTTCCCAGCACAGTACATCACCCGCAGTGCATCCTACCAATTGGTCCAGGGCAGGGAGGGCTATGAACTGTAAGTTGAATACAGTAATGCAGACAATGAGGGACCGCACACAGCAGGATCTGGCTACTGCACTGGCTGCTCAGTTGACTTGTGTTGGGTAATCTGGGCACATTCTAAAAGGGGACGTTGCTGGGTCACATGGGAGTCTGCCACATGTGTGCCTAACATCTGTTGGCTGGGAATGTACTGGGGTCTCATGCGTGTGAGGGTGGTGTGCATCAACCCAATTGCTTGCTTTGCAATAATCAATATTACGTTATAGGAAATTCACCTCATTAACTAAATCGAAACAAAATTCCAAACCTGAAGATGACAAAAATGGGAACTCCCCAGCATAGCTGTGGTGAATGTAGGGTGCTCCCCTCAGGGGAGTGTAAGGGTGTTCCCCTCTCTAGGCCCCTCACCATGCTGATAACCTTAGGGGAGTTTAAGGGTGCTCCCCTCTTGCTCCTCTGGCCTTCCCTCTCACCCCTTTTACCTTTGCTCATCCTCTAAGCAGTGGTCAGCTGGCCCTGGGGTTCTGATGGCCCCTGCTGTGGGTAGAGAGCCTCCAAGTGTGTCTTTCTGCTCTAGCCTGTCATGAGTCAGATCCAGGAGTGAGAGGGCATCTCTGACTGCCATCCATAGGCTCAGTCTAGTCTCCACTCTGCTCCCACTGAAGGCCTTTGAGCAGGCAGGCAAAGCCTCATGGTCCCTCCACCTCTGTGGAAGCCATTCATCTCTGATAAATGGCTGCATACCTCCTTTGTCCCTCTATCCCTGCTGCCTCCCATGGGAGAGCCACTGTAATCTTACCACATGAGAGCAGATTATGAACATAGCTAGGAATTCTGAGGGGAAGGTTGCAATAAGAAAGTTCTGCCTTAGCGAAATTTTCAGAAACATCAGAGCACTGAGATAGTGAGCCGGGACTGTGTCAGGGGAGCACACTTGCCTTCACCTGTGAGTATTCTGAGCACGGTGGGCGAGCTTCATTCACCTGGTCAGCAAGAAGCTTTGGGGTTTCTTCCAGTCCAACTTCAGTGTCTGAGGGCTCAAGACACTGATTCTGTGACCACTCAGGCCAAGGAGGTAAGGGGGGGCTTGTTGATTTTTCAGTTCTGGGGTTACACGTAGGCTTCCCGAGTGCAAGCTGGCAAAGAAGGCTGTCTTCCTTCTTCCCATGTCGTTATGTAGGCCTCCAGCAGAAGGTGTGGCCCAGGTTAAAGGAATGTAAAGCCTGGAACAGGAACTTGCTTTACCTCAGGCTGGCCTTGAACTGCTTGCCTCAGTCTCCTGGGATTAAAGATGTGTACTACTTTGCCTGGGCCCAAGATTTTCATGCCCACTATGCCTTAAGATCTCCATGTCAAGATCCAGGTCAGCAGCCTGTGTCTCCCAGCCTCGATCTGGATCACAAGAGTGCCCTCCATTTCTGGATTATAGTTCACTCCAGATGTAGTCAAGCTCACAACCAGGAATAGCCATCACAGTTCTCCTTTGTGTTTGAGTAGTGAGGGATGGGGAGGAGAAGAGGAAAATCAAACAATAAATGGCACATGGAGGAGTGTCCCTTCCTTCAGACAAGGGTGCCACCGGCCCTTTCTGGGGGTGTTCTGGACAGTGACTTGGATGTGAATGAGCTTAGGGGGAAGATGGGTCAGAGACGCTGCCACCCTAGGAGCCTGTCTTCATTGTCTTTCGGGAAACTCCTCTTCATCTCACTTCACGTCCTCTCTCTTGATCACTGCAGAGTGGTGACAGTCACCCTGAGGCCTCTGCAGCAGGCCAGTCCCTGCTCCTTTCCAGCAGGTGATCCCTGCAGATTCTCCTCTGATGCGGGACTCGTGTCTCCTGTCCTGGTGTCTCCTATAGAACCCTAAGCCAGCCACCATGTCCCTTGTCTGCCTCTCTTTGGCCTGATTATGGCGATGCTCCTTTAGGCTCTGAGAGCTTCTGCTGGTTTCTACCATGAACTTCTGGGCAAATGTAGCAGCCCCTTACTTGGCCAAGAGCATTGGTAAAATGTGAGATATCCCATTTCTCAGCTCTCGGTGAGATCTCAGTGTTGGAAATGTCATCCCTGCACTTTCCTTTCCTCTGGGCTTTAGCCCAGTGGGGACATCAGATTTCTCAGAGTCCTGGATGAGGTCAGAGTGCTCTCCCCGAATGAAGGCAGTCTTCAGACTTTTTATTTCTTTCTTTTTTATTCTCAGCATGGAAACCCTGACTAGATGTCTGTGAGCCTGTTCTGGAGCGTCTGACATCTTGGGCAGTGCATTCAGTGGCCAGCTCTTGGGTGCTCCACATGTAGAGTTCTTCAACATTCCAAGTCTGTGAGAAATCTCTTTTGAGCTTGCAGAAAAGTGTTAAAAGCCACGTGCCCATACTGGTCCCACTGTCTTGAATGTTGGAGTACCAGTGAAACAACCCAGGGTATGTTTCAGGTCCAACAGGCTGGGCTATGAAGTTAGGCCATTTCCTGCTGGTCTTCCAGGCTGCTGATAAAGTCTCAGTTGCAGGAGGAGTGTGCACATGTCAGTCCCCTATCTCAGCACATGCATATGTATGGAAGGCTTGCACTGTGGACTGTTTCTGAAGATGCCATAGATGGTCTCCCACTGGGTATGGGAGGCACTGGGTCCTGTGATCACCCTGCTCTTGGCCAGTAGCTGTGACTTTCTGAGGTTTGCACAGTGTGCCCAACTCTTTAGGTGTTTCTGGCAGTGGAAGAATGGCGTACTCTTGGATGCTCTGAAAAATGTCACAGGCTGGTAGGTGCTAGGCCAGGGTGAGCTGCATGGGGAGACTGTCAAAAACCCCAAGCCACCATGAACACCATTCCAGCTCTCCAGAAACTGGACTTTCAAGGGCTTGGCTACAGCATCCCTCCTTCTATTCCTCCTGTTTTCATAAAGGATCTCTGGGGTTTCACAGGTGGCTGGCAGGAAGCTTGCTTCTCCTCTGCTGACATCTAGTGGTGCGGTGTGAATATGCACGTGAGACATGGAAGGCTGAAGGGATCAAGGGACTCAGAACCTCTGTGCTTGCATGCACATGTGTACGTGTGTGTGTGTGTGTGTGTGTGTGTGTGTGTGTGTGTGTGTGAGAGAGAGAGAGAGAGAGAGAGAGAGAGAGAGAGAGAGAGCATATGAGTGTGAGTGTTTGTGTTTGTGTGTGTGTATGTGCCGGCATGTGTGCATGTGATATGTGTCTATAATACATATGTGATGTGTTTACTATGTGTCTGTGTGTACATTTGTGTATGTGGATGAAGGCTGTGTATGCCATGGCAAGGTGTAGAAGTCAGGAGACAATCGTGGGTGTTGGTCCTTACATACTTAGTTTGAGTCTGGGTTTGTTGTTGTTTCCCGGTGTGGAGATACTCTTGTAGTTGGTCCAGAAGCTTCTAGAATTTTGGTCTCTACCTCCATCTCTCCATAGGATGGCTGGGGTTACAGACACTTGTGCTACATGTCCAGTTTTTATGTGATTGTGGGATTTGAACTCAGGTCCTCAACCTTGCATAGTAAGTGACTTTGCTCACTGAGCTGTCTCCTCGGCCCCTAAATGACTTTTTTAAAGTGAGAGAATATTAATGTTAGTTGTACGACCTAACTCTTTATAGGAAATAAAATTTAGGTGGTGTCATGCCTATTCACACACACACACACACACACATCCTTCAGCTTGTTTGAATTGCCCCCCATAAATGGTCTGTGGTCCCTCTCTGGGCACACTCTTACAGACCTGAAGCTGGGTAGCTGTAGCCCTTGGGTCAGATGGATATAATTATGTTACTAATGTTCTCAAAGAAGGGCTAGAGGGTTCCCCATGATGTTAAACTGTGAAGGAAGCCCCTGTGTTCCCCGAATCACTAGCAGGTCAGCATCTATACCTTTCGCATCTACCACTGGAAGCTGGTGTTTGTTTCTCTCCACACTCTCTGTGGGGCAAGTTCTCTTCATCTTGACTATACAAACGGGAACGTTGATTGAGGCCGAGCAGTGGAGCAACTTGCCTGGAAATAAGCCCAGCTGACAACTGAGGGGGAGGCAAAGGCCCTTGCAAGTTTGCAGCATGACCCAGTGGTGGCCATGACAGAGAGAGTCAGAGCTCCTCCAGGACAATGGCCGTCAGTGTGGTGCTTGGCTGTGACAGAAGCAGCAAGAGGCTTGGAGCAGTTATGGCCTGAAGAGAAGAGCCTTTCTGGACTATGTGGTTGTGGAGGTCAGAGGACCGCTTGTGGGAGTTAGCCTTCCCCTTCCTGTGTGTGGGTCAGCAGGTGGCAAGCACAGTTATCCATGTACACACACACACACACACACACACACACACACACACACTAACTAACATTGCTTCTACCCACTGCTTGCCAATATGGCTGTGCAGAGGTGTGCACAGAGGCTTCAGGTCACTCCATCATTCAGTGAGCAGGGGCCTCTTCATTCCCGGCTCCTCTCAAAGGGCCAAGTAGAAAGAAAGGCCATGGGGGACTGAAGATAGTGTGGTCTCCAGACCAGAAACCCCAGGCAACATGACAGTACATGTGTGCTGCCCACACTATCACACATGCGCCTGTTTGGACTGTTCTCCCCTTCCCTCTCCTTCCTATCTCCTTTCCATTTGTCCCATCACAGAGACTCCATGGAGAGATAGGATCTGTCTTCCCCACTTGCTCCTGGGGGCAATTTGGAGCAAAGCCCACCCCAGGTCTGGTTCAGGATGGAGATGAAATGAGCTCATTAACAGGTAGAGAGGACAGCGGAGGGACCAGTCATGAAGGGATAGAAAGGATGGTGCGGTTGCCCGACGACTGTGGGAGATTACTGGTTCCTACGTCACTTCTGAGTTCTCTGACTTGTGATTGTCCTGAATATTTCTTGCAGACCTCTGGAGGTAAGAAGGGGCGAAAGCCCAAGTTCTAAACGAGAAAATGGGCACAACTTAGCCGCTTGTATCTTCGGGGTCCTAAGCAGACCATGTGTAGCCCACGGAATTTGTTGGCACCTGGAGCATGCTCAGGACGAGGCCGTTGCTTGGCGGGTTGGTCATGGATAGAATGGGGTGTGGATATCATGTCACCACAGGCTCCATATGATGAGGCATCTGCCAGTCAGTGTATCATTTAAGGTCACTACATAGGAACCAAATCAAACTGGCTTAGGAAAATTAGCAATTTGTCAGAACCCATTCTGAACAATAATGGTCTCCATTGGATTTGAACCAAAATGTTCCAAAGAGTCAGTGGGGTCTGGGTTTCTCCACATCTGTCTCAGTTAGGGTTTCCATTGCTGTGAACAGACACCATGACCACGGCAACTTTTATAAAGAACAACATTTAATTGGGGCTGGCTTATAGTTCATTCATTCAGTCCATTATCATCAAGGCAGGAGTATGGCAGTGTCCAGGCAGACATGGAGCTGGAGGTGTTGAGAGTTCTACATCTCGTCCTGAAGGCAAACAGGAGAAGACTGGCTCACAGGCAGCTAAAAGGAGGGTCTCATTGCCCATCCCCACAATGACATGCTTCCTCCAACAAGGCCATACCCACTCCAACAAGGCCACACCCACTCCAACAAGGCCACATTTCCTATAGTGGCACTCCCAGGGCCAAGCATATCAAAGAACACACCATTCACTCTTCACTTTACTCTCTGGTGGGGGTGGGGAGCATTTCCTGCACAAAACAAGCACACGCCCACACTTGGATCCTTAGCAAAGGTAACATCTGAGGATGAGACAAGGTTCTCTGAGAGAAAGGGATAGTGACGGGGAAGGCCACACACATCTGGATTAGATGGAATTGATGTCCCACAGAAAGAAAGAGCCCATTTGCCACAGAGGGAGAAACTGCTAAATCCATCCAATCTAGCACTATGTTCTCTATGCAGGCCAGCACCATGGGGGCTGGGATAACAGCTGTAGGCCAGGTAAGGAAGTAAGCCAGAGGCTGTGCCCATGCCATTCAGCCATTACCATCTAGCTGGGGACATACCAGGCAACGGCTCTCACACACACTCATGTGTCTCCAGAGGGTCATATTATCTGGGCTGGGAGTATCCCCAGCTCCCGGTGGTTCCAAGGTTTCCAATGTCAGACTCATAGCCTCCAGGTGGTTCTGTGGGAAGGAAGGCATGCTGAGCTGAGCTGAGGGTCAGAACCAGTAGATGCAGGGCTCTCTCCACATCATGGTAACTTATGACAACCCAGGGCAGCCCAGGCAGCAATGACACAGCAGAGACCTTTGACTTCATTTGTGAAGTTGGCAATTCTGGCTCTCCATGACATCTGGACCACAGTTAAGTAGCAAAGGCATAAGCTTGAACTTTGGCGTTTCCTCATCTCTGACTTGCTAGTCAATGTGGGGTAAGGTGCAGAGGTCAGAGAATACAGGACAGTGTGGTAAGTGAAGGCCTGGTCAAAGAGATCAAAAAGCAGTCTCCCTTTGAAAAATGATATTTATTTACTCAGTGTATATATGTGTGCATTTGTATACCATGGTGCATGTGAAGGGGAGTTAGTGGGAGAAAAAGGAAAAAGGAAATTATATTTTAATTAAATAAAATTCTTATTGAAAAGCTATTAGAAATTATAGAGTTGGGCATTACTCCAAGAAACATTGAAAAAAAAAACCATATGAACATTAAAAACCTCAGTTTGCCACCCAGAATATCCACTTCAATGAGGTCTGATTGACAAAAGTGAAAGACAAATATAACAATAAGGACTCCTTAGATTTCATATTAAATTCCCCTTTCTTTGTAGACTGTTATGTAAGCAACAGTTATCTATTCAATCCTGTTATCTATTCAATCAAGATAGCAGGAATTAAGAAAGTTGAGAATATTTATTTATTTATTTATTTATTTATTTATTTATTGTGTGTGTGGGGGGGGGTGTTGTGCCTACCCACACATACACATATGTCTGTGCATTTGTAGAGAGGTCAGAGGATAACTTGAAGAATGAGGAAGTCTGTTTTCTCCATCTACCATGTTGGTCCCAGGGATTGAACTCAGGTCATCAGGCTTGGTGGCAACTGTCTTTATACTCTGAGCCATCTCACAGGCTAGAAAGATGTGCAGAGATGGGGACAGGCACAACCTCTGTGCCCTTAAGGGCACATTGCCAAGCAAATTTCCAAACTTTCTCTAAATCATGGTGGCCAAAAGGGGTTTGGAAAAGATAGGCTCCCGGGTGAGCGTAGCCTTGGGTTTAGGCATCAGTCAGGCATCAGTCGTTGAGTGTGACTGGGTTTTAGCTACGCCTATGCTTACATATTGTAGTTACATTTGTGGTTACAGTTGCTGCAGGGAGCATTTCAACGCAATAGGTACCAAAGACTCAAGCATAGCGGTTGTTCCCTCTCTGCCACAGACGATAAAAGCCCGACCCACCGCTTAAGCGAGTGGCCGTTTTCAGTTGAGATTTGAGGCTCAGGATGGAAACATCATCATTTCCTCTGGCAAAATCTTCCAAGTTGCACAAAAGCTGCCAGTTCCCCTCTCTGTCCTCCCTGAGAGATCCTCTCCAGCGTTAGAAGCTCCCGAGGCTCCCGAAGCCATGTGGAGGTTTATGTTCAGAAACAAAAGGAGGACAGTTTTGGTGGGTACCCACGGGCAGGTGAGGACTGCGGAAGGCATATGCTGTGGCCGGACAAACTTACCCATGTTCCTTCTCCACTCTGCTTTCCCAGGGCAAAGGAGACACAACCCCCTCAGCTGAGACGCAGCCAGCCACCTCGTCGTCCGCAGAGGTAGGATGAGTCGCACTGTCCTTTCCCTCTGCTAATGTGGTAGGAGCTAGGAAGAATGACCATCGTGAAGGCTTTCTCAGTTTCTTTGTTTACTCTGCCTGGAGTCTGATGAAGCAAACTGTGGTGTGCTTTTTGGAAGAAGAGTAAGATATAAAATTGAAAACTTCTGACATTCTAGGGGACATATAAGCATGGTAGGTTGTGCAATAAAGCCTTTGAACAGTAGGGGTCGCCCTGTGTGCCAAATGGAAACAACGCCCAGCTAACAGTCCTTATGGGGGGATTCTTTTAGTCAGAATCTATGGGTCATCGTAATTATTATCTATGTCATGTACAATATTCCTTTAGGACATCGATATGCTGTTGGTTTCCTGCCAGCTCCTGAACTTTATGTTTGGGTGAATCAGGGCCCTAATAGTAACGTTTTGGGGGCTAGGTCTAATCTTCAAATGGAGATGGGTTTCTCATTTTTCAAATAGCTGTTTGATTTTAATAATATTGCAAGTAAGAAAGTTTCTAAGGTGTCTTTTATGTTAGTTCTCAATGTCTGATACAAATAATCCTTACCATGTGGGAGAAGGATACTGGAACCTAGCCAGGCAGGGTTTTTTTTTTTTTCAATTGGGTGATGTTAATTTGTATTAATGTAGTAGGTGCTGAACAAAAACTCTCCTAATTTTTGTGATGTGTTTTTTTGCTTTCTTAAAGCAAAAAAGTTGTTTTTTATAATGATAATGATATGTAATGATATTACAACAACAATACTAATCAAGGAAAGGAAAAGAGTAGAATGGTTTATAAAGCAAAAGAAAAGATACTGCATGGTGTGCTCAAGGGTCAAGGTCTGGGTAGCCCATATGCTAGGCAGCAGGCATTTCCCTCTGTGAACAGAAGGTGGTGAGAAGATGGGGACAGAGGAAGGCCCCTCACACCCAGTTACTGCATGCCGAACAACACAAGGCACAGGCTTGCTTTCCTCCTACTGTCCTCTCAATAGCCAAATCTGTAGGGCTTTTCCCTAGCCTTCATATGCTGTATCTGACAGCCCAACACTGAGAATGGGTCTGATAAGAGAGTCTCATTCTCAGCATCTTCTTCTCACCATGACATCATCCTCTCCCCATGACATCATCCTCTCCCCATGACATCATCCTCCTGCCATGACATCATCCTCTCACCATGACATCATCCTCCCGCCATGACATCATCCTCTCACCATGGCATCATTCTCTCACCATGATGTCATCCTCTCAGCATGACATCATCCTCTCCCCATGACACCATCCTCTTACCATGACATCATCCTCCCATCATGACATCATCCTCTCACCAGGACATCATCCTCTCACCATGACATCATCCTCTCACCATGACATCATCCTTTCACCATGGCATCATCCTCTCACCATAACATCATCCTCCCGCTATGACATCATTTTCTTAGCAAGGTAGACTTCTATGTTAGGCATAAGAATTGTGTTGGTAGAACTGTCTGCTCTGTGATAATGGATGTTGGTGTTTCATATCTCAACGTGCCTCCAGTTGGTTTTGTCTAAGGGTAAGATGGATGTCATACGCCGTTTTGAAGGGCGTTCTAGTTTCAGTGAACTCGGGAGACTGTGGATTGCAGAGGGGGTTGGAGGACTTCTGCATCAAGCCTGGGACTCTCTCAGTCTCGTTTTTACCCTTCTTAGGAAGAGGCCGTCAAAGCTGCAGTTGGTAAGGCTGGGGCCTGTCTGTACATAGGTGGGAGGAGCTGTGTCCCTGGGGGACTCTGTTTTGTTACTGTGTGTGTTCTCACAATCCACTCTTAGACTCATCATAGCTGTGAGAAGACATTTCAGTGTTGATGGCTCCTTTGCTCTTGGCTACCGAAATGAATGTAGGGCTCCAGTTACAGTAACAGAAGCCATGCCTCTAATCCCAGAGCATTGAGAGGAGAGGAAGATTCCTGTATATTTGATGCTGGAGGGCCTGATCTACACAGTATGTAGTAGGTTCCTATCTGGGGCGGGGGAAGGTATGCCAAGGGAATAAAATTAGGTGTGTTTGTTAGATGCTAAGAGTGGATTTAGAAGCCGTGGCATGGAAGGTTACTGCTGGTGAGTCCTTTCTGGAGAAAGCAATGACTTCTACTGAGGTGTCATCCACAGGACGGTGGCTACAATTGGAGACTGTCCAGGAACTCAGTGTTTCCAACGGGATGCTGTCTCCAGATCACACCCTAGGTCCAGGCACAGAAGAGCCTGGTGCTTGGCAAGCCTCCTTTGCTCCCATTAGTGTCCAAACGGGCCTGGCCGTGCTTTCAGTGTCCTGAGTGTAACCACTAGGCATGGTGAAAGCACACCCCGGCCCCAGAGTGGAGTTCTGTGGCAGAGAGTCGGGCACTGCCAGGCTCTCGGATGGAGTGAGGACCTGATTGGAGGTCAGGGTAACTTTAAAGGGCTGAGTCCGGCCTTCCCCCTGCTGCTCCTCTGTTCTTTCCTTCTTCCTAACTCTTGCTCTATAATAAGACTTCAAAGGCTTATTTTAAAAGACTGTAGTACTACAGTGCCCTGAGCTGAACTAGTAGCAAAGATTTAGCTGTTGTGGATATGTGTGTGCCCAGAACGTGGAAGAATTGGGACTCTTCCAGTACTGTCATGGAGATGGCTGATGGAATGGTAGTTGTAACATTAAATTGCTAGTGTGTTTTTTAAGACCCACAAATGACTGTTTGCTTAGTGAAATCTCCTCACCATTGTGATTTTACTATTTATTTCTTTGGTTATAATAAAAAGAAATTTGGGAAAAGAAACAAAGGAGATAAAGTTTTCTTGACGGGCACAGTGCAGGTAGGTGTCTTAGTGCAGCACTGTTACAGAGAGGACTTTTCACTCACTGATCCTGACAAACTCAGGCTTCCTGTCAGACAGGAACAAAAAAATCACAGGAGCTTGACCACTCTTTATTATATTATTATTATTAATTATTATTTTCTTTATTTACATTTCAAGTTATCCTCTTTCCCGGTTTCCCCCTCCTGGAAACTCCCTATCTCCTCCTCCTCCCCCTGCTTCTATGAGGGTGTTGCCCCCCCCCACTCCCACCTCCCCACTCTCGATTCCCCTACACTGGGGCATCTATTGAGCCTTCACAGGACCAAGGACCTCTCCTCCCATTGATGCCTGACAATGCCGTCTTCTGCTACATTTGCAGCTGGAGCCATGTGTACTCCCTGGTTGGTGGCTTAGTCTCTGGGAGCTCTGGGGGGGTCTGGTTAGCTGATATTGTTGTTCCTCCTATGGGGTTGCAAATCCCTTCAGCTCCTTCAGTACTTTCTCTAACCCCGTGATCAGTCCATTGGTTGGCTGTGAGCATCTGCCTCTGTATATGTCAGGTTCTGGCAAGGCCTCTTAGGAGACAGCCATACTAGGCTCCTGTCAGCAAGCATTTCTTGGCATCCACAATAGTGTCTGGGTGGTGACTGTACATGGGATGGATCCCCAGGTGGAACAGTCTCTGGATGGCCTTCAGTCTCTGCTCTATACTTTGTCTCCATATTTGCTCCCATGAGTATTTTGTTCCCCTTTCTGAGAAGGACCGAAGCATACACACTTTGGTCTTCCTTCTTCTCGAGCTTCATGTGGTCTGTGAATTGTATCTTGGGTATTCTGAGCTTTTAGGCTAATATCTACTTATCAGTGAGTATATACCATGTGTGTTCTTTTGTGATTGGGTTACCTCTCTCAGAATGATATTTTCTAGTTCCATCCATTTGCCAAAGAATTTCATGAATTCATTGTTTTTAATAGCTGAATAGTACTCTATTGTGTAAATGAATCGAATTTTCTGTATCCATTCCTCTGTTGAGGGACATCTGGGTTCTTTCTAGCTTCTGGCTACTATAAATAAAGCTTCTATGAACATAGTGGAGCATGTGTCCTTTTTACATGTTGGAGCACCTTCTGGGTATATGCCCAGGAGTGGTATTGCTGGGTCCTCAGGTAGTACTATGTCCAATTTTCTGAGAAACCTCCAGACTGATTTCCAGAGTGGTTGTACAAGCTTGTAATCCCACCAGCAATGGAGGAGTGTTCCTCTTTCTCCACATCCTTGCCAGCATCTGCTGTCACCTGAGTTTTTAATTTTAGCCATTCTAACTGGTATGAGGTGGAATCCAGGGTTGTTTTGATTTGCATTTCCCTGATGGTTAAGGATGTTGAACATTTCTTTAAGTACTTCTCAGCCATTCGGTATTCTTCAGTTGAAAATTCTTTGTTTAGCTCTGTTCCCCATTTTTAATAGGGTTATTTGGTTCTCTGGAGTTTGATTCTTCTTGAGTTCTTTGAATATATTGGATATTAGTCCTCTATCAGATGTAGGATTGGTAAAGATCTTTTCCCAATCTGTTGGTTGCCATTTTGTCCTATTGACAATGTCCTTTGCTTTACAGAAGTTTTGCCATTTTAAGAGGTCCCATTTGTCAATTCTTGATTTTAGAGCATAAGCCACTGGTGTTCTGTTCAGGAAAATTTCCCTGTGCCCATGTGTTCAAGGCTCTTCCCTACTTTCTCCTCTATAAGTTTCAGTGTATCTGGTTTTATGTGGAGGTCCTTGATGCATTTGGACTTGAGCTTTGTACAAGGAGATAAGAATGGGTCGATTGCATTTTTCTACATGCTGACTGCCAGTTGAGCCAGCATCATTTGTTAAAAATGCTGTCTTTTTCCACTGGGTAGTTTTAGTTCCTTTGTCAAATATCAAGTGACCATAGGTGTCTGGGTTCATTTCTGAGTCTTCAATTCTATTCCATTGATCTACCTGCCCATGTCTGTACCAATATCATGCAGTTTTTTATCACTTTTGCTCTGTAATACAGCTTGAGGTCAGGCATGGTGATTCCTCTAGAAGTTTTCTTATTGTTGAAAATAGTTTTCGCTATCCTTTTATTATTATTATTATTCCAAATGAATTTGCAAATTGCTCTTTCTAACTCTATGAAGAACTGATTTGGAATCTTGATGGGGAATGCACTGAATCTGAAGATTGCTTTCAGCAAGCAGGGTCACCACCATGCAGCAACAGAGGCCAAGCTTGCGGGTTTGCAGATGGGGAAACAAAGGCAGTTAGTTGTTGGATAAAATAAACATAATTCAGCTCCCATAGAAGGAGTGTGCGGTGCTTGGTGACTGGGCACAGACTTGTCATTGTCAGCCTAGAGTCAGGATGTGTATGTGTGTGGTGTGTGTGTGTGGTGTGTGTGTGTGTGTGGTGTGTGTGTGTGTGTGTGTGTGTGTTGCTTTTTGATTCTTTATCATTTGTGCAATGATCTAGCTGTTGCCAGTCACCTTGGTTTACTTTGAAAATAATGAGATATCTCAAATGCAGGGAAATGAAACGTACTGATACCCACTAGGCAAATATTCACCCTTCCTGGCTTTGAGGCTGGCTGGCTGTCGGCAGCCCCATCTGAGTGACAAAATTAGTTTTGCAATCAGAATTTCTCAGTGGGGAGCTGAGCCGTGCCATCGTTTAACAGGTCTTGAGCCTTTCTCCGCCTACACCCACCTGACCCGGTCTGTCAGAGATGTGCTGTGTTTCCTTTTCCATTTTACCATCCCTTACCTCTGCCTTGAACCCAAAGCACAGAAAGCAGGACCACAGGTTTGTATTCCTTCTGATGGAGCTACTAGCCTGCAGGTGACATTGGAAAACAATTGACATGCAGAGAATAAGCATGAGGGTCTATGATTTAGTTCTGAGATCAAAGATCCTGCATCAGAATAGGCTGTGCCTTCAGAGCCGCTTGCCAGGGCAGCCCCAGCTAAGGGGCTTGTCCATGTCTAGTGTGGCTCTATATCAGCCCCACAGGGGAGCCAGGTGGGTGCTGACCTGATTGGAGAACTGAGGGAGGCTTCCTGTACAGAAGTAGGGAGTGTCGCCTCAGGGAAACCTGCAATCGTCAGAACATGGAAAGAGCGTGGCTTTCTGTATCTTGTCCAATGCAATTTCATGGCTGTATCTAATCATCAGATGGTCTCAAAAGTTCCAAACACAGCATTTCAGCACGGACTGTCCAGAGGTTTATTTAGACTGAGGGAAACCCAGAGCAAAGTAGTAATTTTCCGTTTCCTTCTAGGCTATGTTTTGGTTAAACCAAGCATTAACTTTAAGAAAAATTACTGACCCAAAATTTTATCATAATAGCTCTACCCCACTTTCCAAGTCCCAGCGTAATACACAGGGTTTGAAAGAAATGTCTGGAGAAAAGTGATAAAAAGGAGAATAGGAAGAGGAAGAGGAGGAGGGGTGGGGGGAGGAGGAGGAAATACCCAAAGATTCTGAAAGTTCTCCACCAATTTTTAGGATCACAGGAAAAATGATTTTTTTCCATACTTTTCTATAATTTGCAAAGAAGTTTTACTACAGGTGCAGTAATTATATATATATATATATATATATATATATATATATATATATATATATATAACTAGTTAAGACAGATCCTTATATTGAATATACCCTAAATATTGAAAATAACAGGACAACCTTGGTACACTGCACATTTTATCTTTCTGGGTGTGTCTCCATTTGTCAGCTCAGGTCATCTCATCATTTGGAGGTGGCCTCTGCTCAGTGACACCAGAGGAAGCATTTGACCTGTTAAGAGAACTACTGTCCCCCGTGTATTACCAATGTGATGGTTCCCCCCACCTCAGCTACCTGGGGAAGAGCATGCTGAGACCTGCAACTTACCTTGCAAATGAGTTTCTCCACCACAAGCACAGCCCTGTGACCCTGGTCAGGGTCAGAGCTGGGGGTGTTGTGATGGCCTCCAGACCCAAGGAGACGGGCTTTCCGGAGCTTCTCTCTGTAATGGTACTACTTAGAACTGCCAGGACTCTGAGCCGTGCACCTAAATGCCAGGCCAGCCTCACACCTGTAGGAGTGGACACTCTTAGATTCTCAGTTCTAAAAGCGAACCTGGCATCTCACAGCCTCCACCTTCCTTAGACCAGAACCTCCTAAACCACGGCTTCAAGAGACAAAGGCCAGAGGGATTAGGACTATCTTTCAGACAGCCGTCCATTGGATGGAGCACAGGGTCCTCAATGAAGGAGCTAGAGAAAGGACCCAAGCAGCTGAAGGGGGCTCCAGCCCCATAGGAGGAACAACAATATGAACTAACCAGTACCCCCAGAGCTCCCTGGAACTAAACCATCAACCAAAGAAAACACATGGTGGGACTCAAGGCTCTAGCTGCATATTTAGCAGCGGATGGCCTAGTTGGTCATCAATGGGAGAAGAGGCCCTTGGTCTTGTGAAGGTTCTGTGTCCCAGTACAGGGGAATGCCAGGGCCAGGAAGCAGGAGTGGGTAGGTTGGTGAACAGAGGGAGGGAGGAAGGGATAGGGGGCTTTCGGAGGGGAAACCAGGAAAGGAGATAACATTTGAACTGTAAATAAAGAAAATATCTGATAATTAAAAAAAAGAATAACCCCCCTTCAGATCTTTATTTACACTTCCACAACAAGCACTTTACCCACCGATCCCTGTCCATAGTCCGGAATTGTCCCATTTCAAAGCGTTGTAAGTGTTAACCTGTCAATCAGTCACTGCCACACCCAGTAGTCATGGATGTCCGTGTCCCCAGCTCTCAAATGAGAACTCAGAGGACATGGAGCCAGGTGTAGGGTTGAAATTTGAACCACGTGGTCTGGGCTTAGTGTCTTCACTCTGAACATGAGTCTGTCGTGTAGACTTTTACTGGATTCCAAGAGAAACTCCTCCAATCCATTTTAGGAACATAAGAAGCGTTTAACTTTTTCTGTGTGTAACTGTTGGAGAACAGAGGAGGAATTCAGGATCGCTCTTGGCCTCCCTTGCTCTGTGCTGAGCAGAATGCCTCTAACAGCTCTCTGCTAACGCTGGAGCTGAAACTAAGAAGCAAGAAGTGTAATTCCTCCTGCCATCCTGATTTGCTCCTGGAACTCTGAAGGAGTGGGTCCCCAACATGTTCTCTCTCTCTCTCTCTCTCTCTCTCTCTCTCTCTCTCTCTCTCTCTCTTCGAGACAGGGTTTCTCTTCGTAGCCCTGGCTGTCCTGGAACTCTCTCTGTAGACCAGGCTGGCCTCACACTCAGAAATTCACCTGCCTTTGCCTCCCAAGTGCTGGGATAAAAGGCGTGCGCCACCATGCCCAGCCCCAACATGTTCTTAATACTTGCAAGATCCCTGCTTGAAGTAATAGTAACAGCAAGTCAAGACCCATGTCTCTCGCGTCTTGCCTTTGGTGTCCGAGTACTGAGAAGAGCTGTGTGGATCATGTGCCCACACCACTCTGACACTTCTGAACACCAGTACAGAGAGGAAGAGGTTGTATCTCACAATCAGAGTTTCCCCTTCCCCACTGAGCAGACATGTTGCTTCTAGGCCTCGGGTGAGGGCCCCTCAAGCCATTGTGAACGCATCGTGTAGCAAGCTGCTTACCTCATGGCAGAACAAAAGAGGATAAGAGACCAGTATCCCACATCCTTCAAGATGTCACTAGGCACCCCAAGGCCTCCCTTGAGACTTCTTAAGGGCTCCAACTCCATCGTGTTTCAGGCAGTGGGTCAAGTCTTCAGCACATGAGCCTCTGAGGGACATTTAAGATCCAAACTGTAGTCCTTCTAAATGACGTGTGCATGTGGGTGGGTGCGGGCTATGTGCTCCTGTGCGTGTGTGGTTGTGTTATATGCTTGTGGAAACCAGGTGTAAATGTTGAGGACCTTCCTCAGTTGCTCTCCGTCTTACTATCTGAGGAAAGGTATTTTGTCCATGAACCTGGAGTCCACCAGTTCAGCTAAACTGACTGTTCTGGCTGGTTGTGTGTCAACTTGACACAGCTGGGTTATCACAGAGAAAGGAGCTTCAGTTGGGAAAGTACCTCCATGAGATCCAGCTGTGGGGCATTTTCTCAATTAGTGATCCAGGGGGAAAGGCCCCTTGTGGGTGGTGCCATCCCTGGGCTGGTAGTCTTGGGCTCTATAAGAAAGCAGGCTGAGCAAGCCAGGGGAAGCAAGCCAGTAAAGAACATCTCTCCATGGCCTCTGCATCAGCTCCTGCTTTCTAACCTGCTTGATTTCCAGTCCTGACTTCCTTTGGTGATGAACAACAGTATGGAAGTGTAAGCTGAATAAACCCTTTCCTCCTCAACTTGCTTCTTGGTCATGATGTTTGTGCAGGAATAGAAACCCTGACTAAGACACTGACCAATGAGCTCTGAGCAGCCACCTGACTTTTCAACACTCCATTTCCACCCCTTGCCCTGTGCTGAGATTACGTACGCATGCAGCTGTGCCAATATCTTATGTTGGGAGGGGGGCATCTGAAATTAGGTTGCCAGGCTTATACAGCAAGTGCTTAAATGACAGAACCCCTCTTCTAAGCAGTTGTAATCATGATGTCATCCTCACATGCAGCCCACAGGCATGTGGAGTAGCATCTGAGCCCGCCCAGACACTGTGATAGCCGCTTTTTCTAAACTTCCTGCTGGCCCAGGCATCCATTGAAATTCCTTTTCCATTTGCAACTGGAGTGGACAGGAGTGACGACAGTGTCCAGCAGAGCCAAACTGCGAAGCTCTGCCCTTCCTCGGCAGAGCGGCTGACTCCCTGTGAGTGAAGCTGCTTGGGATTCTCCCAGAGACACAGAGCATCTTCAGTGGCTGGGATGTCAGGGTGTGGTAGGACCTCACCTATGGTGTGGTAGGACCTCACCTATGTGCCTCCTGGAGATGGCCCTCAGGGGTTATAGACCAGTTCCGTGGAGGTAGAGGCTTGCTTTCATAAGACAACACAGTTGTGCATGCACCCTGTGTGGGGACCACTGCATATTTTCTTCCCTCTCCCATAGGGCTATCATGGATGCATGGACACAGATGGGGCACACATGCACACATTTGGCATCCCTGGAGGATGCTGAGGATTAGACTGACTGCTCAAGTGGCAGGGGACAGTGGCCATGGAATTTCCACTTGACTGCATTTGAGGATAAATACAGTCAGATGTGGGAAAGAGAGTTCTGTTTCCACTTTGTAGGTGACTTCTCTGAATCTCAATCTCTTTTCTGTGCTTTGTGGGACACAAAGACTCCTGTCAGTAGCCTTCATCTAGACAGGCCAGGCTCTGTGGCTCTGTGAGGAGTCACATGAGACAGGCTTCCTGTCCTTGTCAGTAGGCTGAGGTGGAAACTCTCCTGCCCTAAGCTCCTGTAACCTGGTCCTGACAATGGGACCCATGCACTGCATGGAGACACACATCACTTCCAACCCCATTTGTAATGGGGAGGACACGGCACACGGACTCCTCAACATCAGGTCCTCATTGTGTTGTTCTGAGTGGGTCCAATGGAAGAAAACACAGTGTTTCACATGGCAGAGGCCGAGCATGATGGCTGGAAGGGAACAGGAAGACAGGGCGCTCAAGGTTGGGTATGGTGGTCGGAAGTGCTGCTCAAGGTTGGGTATGGTGGTCGGAAGTGCTGCTCAAGGTTGGGTATGGTGGTCGGAAGTGCTGCTCAAGGTTGGGTATGGTAGTCGGAAGTGCTGCTCGTGGCAGAAGAAGACAGGACACTCTAGGCCGAGCATAGTGACCAGAAGGGAACAGGAAGACGTGGTGCTTGAGGCTGGGCTTGGTGGCAGGAAGGCAACAGGAGGCATTGCTGTCACAGCATTGATGAGATTATTAGGATGTGACTGTGTGACCTATGAAATCTTCTGCAGGAGTGGTGCCCATGTAGCATTGGTACATTTGCTCAAAGCGTGGACTAACAAATGGAGAGCTGCTTCTCAAAATCACTTCTTTAAACACGCAGCTGGAGATAAAAAAGCCAAGGTTGTTATGACGATCTTCCGTGGCATTCAATAAAGGCAATTCTTGTCACGGTCACCATGACAACATCCCAGTCTACACCTTACATGCATCTACAATTACATTCCATTAAAAATGAAAGGTTTCTGTTACTGCACTCCAACCTGACATGACCACCATTTCCCCGGAGATCAAAGCCCTGGTCTGTTGGCTAATGCACTTTCAAAGGCACCAAGTCTTGGACGATTGCCTTTTAATTCTTGTGGAAGTTGGAATGGAATTACATTTAGGCAGCTCAAACTACAATTATAAAATGTAGTCATTTTAGGTCAGGGTTATTCAGGCTTGCTTCTCAGCCCTCTGCCCAGTTTTTTTTTTTTCCCACTCCTTGCTCAGCTATGTAGTCGTTGAGAGTCAAGGGGTACAGCACCTCCAGTGAGGGGGCTTGTTCTAGATCACAAGCAAACAGGCTGCAAGCATGTCAGGCTGAAGGTTTTGTGAGCTTTGCTGCACTATCCTGGCTTGCCTGCACTAGCTACGCAGTAGCTAGCTTAGAGGACTAGAGCCCAGTCTGTTTGCAGATGGCCAGCAGAACCTGGATGAATCTATCTTCCATAGGGTTGGGTGCATCTTTCCTTGAAGGATCCCTTCTTTGGGGTAACTGGCCATGCACCCCACCCTTGGACATAGGCAAATATCTTGAAGGCCTAATTCTGTTCTGTGCACAAGATAAGCAGAGAAAATGGTTTGCTCCTCTCTCTAAGGGCCCTCTCACCCCGCAGATGTCCCTGAATGACAGTGATATGGGTCAAACTGAGACCATTTCCCTATAGAAGTATCTTTCCTGAGTACTTTAAGAGGGAAAGGTTGGCCAGTGAATACAAGCTGCATTTTCATTTGCACATGCTTGAAACAATTCCAAATACTCCATGATCTTCCATAGAGCACGTGGACCCTGCCACCAGAGGACCGGGCATGGAGCTGGTGAGCTGAAGCATGCTTAGACCCCAGAGATCTCAGATCTCTGAGACTTGCCAGAGTAGAGATAACTCCCCCCTTGTTTCCATGCCTGCTTTAGGGCACATAACCACAACCCCCAAGTTGTTAATCACCCTCAGTCAGTCACATACCCAGAACCTGGACCACCACAGCGCTAATGAGGCATCTCCTTAGTCTTAGCCTTTGGTCAATGACCTTTCCCTTCCTGGATATTCCCACACCCTTCCCCCAAATTATATAATCCTTGGTTCACCACAAATAATGCATATGTGTTCACGTCCACCCCAATAAAGAAATATGAACAAGCTAAGATTGTCTGACAGAGATGCTTCATTAAAGATCACTGGGGAAGGCCTTCACCTAAAGGAACCATAATATTAGGATTCCCAGAGAAGGCCTTCTCTCTCCTCCCCAGCCCTGCTCCAGCACTTGCTCCCAACCTGACCAGGAATCCCTCTTGTCCTGGACTCTGCTTCCCCGTTCCAGCCTGGCGTGCAGCCGTGCTCCTCCATGGGGTAACATGGACTGTGGCCCCCACCTGGAACCACCCTGCCCTGTCCTCCCCGAGCTGGTGTATCTGCATGACCAGAGAGGAGGCAGAACGCAGCACCACACTCTTCACTAGGGACACCCTGTAGGACAGTGCAAAGAAGCTTTGCCGTTTCTCCTCACGATGTCACCAGTGGTCATGTGCAGAGAGCGGCCTGGCTGGGCTGCAAGCCACATTTACAGAGGAGCTCTACTTCCAGTCTAATACAGTGGGAGGAAGGATGCTGCGTTTTCCTAATGACAGGGCTCAGGCTGCACCCAGGGCTTCTGGGGAGGGATGCAGATCCAGTCCAGACACAAGGATGGGGAGGGTGACTTTTAATTGTCTGGTGGTTTCACAGAGGGAGAAGTCAAGACTGAGCTGTGTCGGGATCGCCTAGAGCAGAGTAAAACAGCAGGGAGAGATGAGTGGAGAAAGGCTGGGTGTGGTAGCCCAGGCCCGTCAATCAGCTACCTCCCTGATGTGGTGGCCCAGGTTCATCAGCCACCTACCTCCCTGGGAGGCTGAAGCAGAAAAGCGTTGAGGTAAGGCCACCTTGGACAACTTATCCAACATATTAGAGCTTCAGTCAGTCTCTAATATTGAAAAACAGGAGGAGGAAGAGAAAGAGGAGAGAAGAGGGGAAAGAGAAAGAAAAGAAGTAAAAAGTTAAAAACAATTGTGAGGCCACGTCCAAACGTGGTCGCTGAAGGTCTGTAATCCTGGCACTGACGCAGAAGGAGTGTGAACTGAAGGCCAGCTTAGGCTACAACAAGAACTGTTAGACCCACAAGATAAACACATGAGCAGAGGCAAAGACAGAATTGTGGGAAAACGAAGACCGTTTGCTTAACTCACTTCCCCACGGTTCCGGTTCCGTGTCCTTGTCAGCTGCTGGAAGTAATACGAAAGTTTCTAAAAACAGGCATTTCCCTATATAGTCAAAACCTGTCCCAGAACAAAGAGGCAGCAAACATGTATGTGTGTGTGTGTGTGTGTGTGTGTGCGTGCATGTCTCTGTGGCTCACATGCCACACTAAGGAGCGTCACAGGGATAGTGTCACCACACCACAACCTCGTGCACAGAACGAACCACCTGCAAGATCAAGCTGTTATTTTTATTTACCATCCCTCAGCTAGAGCCAATGCCTGGGTAAAGGACATAGAAGAGGGGAAAGGAGGGGCCTTTTTATATGATGCTAAGAGTGGACAGGCGTACTGTGGGGAGGGCCACAGGGCGGCCACTCCAGGTCTCTGACAGTTCTGAACATTGCAGTAATTCTTCAGAGCTTTGGCTTTGATGGATTCTGCCAGCTGCGGTAACTCCCCAAGGGATTCCAAAGAGCACGGGGAGCCTGCACTTAGCACACAGGAAGAGCACGGGGAGCCTGCACTTAGCACACGGGAAGAGCACGGGGAGCCTGCACTTAGCACACGGGAAGAGCACGGGGAGCCTGCACTTAGCACACGGGAAGAGCACGGGGAGCCTGCACTTAGCACACGGGAAGAGCACGGGGAGCCTGCACTTAGCACACGGGAAGAGCGGTGCCTTGGGGCTGATTGCTGTTTCCCATTCTTCTGGAGTTTGCAGAACTGAGTTTTGTCTGCAGCCACCCAGCCAATGTCTAAGAAATGGACTCCGCCTCTGATGGCCTTGGTGGCTGCTGAAGAGGGCTGAGGGGAGGAGGAGGGAAGGAGATGGCCTGGGTTGCTGCTAATGCCGGTGACGTGCTGCACAGCGCTGAAGGGGGGTGATAAAAGAAGAGGCAGCTGCCCGGTGGTCAGAATGGCTGGAGCGTCTGTGGAGCCAAAGCGGCCCTGGGCAGTGAGAGATGATCAGGCGGTCACACAGGAGGCTGCAGAAACTGTTTCTCAGAAAGGTAAGGGGATACATGTTGATGAGTGGAGGGGGTGGGACCGGGAGTTGATCTCACCCTTGGGAATCACCAGGGGTCCAGAGCTTGCCACTGAAAGTCAAGGAAAAGGAAAAATTATCCTCTGGAGCTAAATGAGATTCCATTTTTCTTTAAGAAGAAAGATGCCTAGGTGGGAGGTTGCAGGTGAGGCCCAGGTGGGAGGTTGCAGGTGAGGCCCAGGTGGAGGTTGCAGGTGAGGTCCAGGTGGAGGTTGTAGGTGGTTGTAGGTGCATATAAAGCTCCAGGCAATACCTGCTGACAGCTCTATCAGTTTTTATTTGTTTGCTCTTGAGTTGTGGCCCAAGCAGATGAAATGCCCCAATGTGCAGTTTCACAGTTGAGAGTAAGGTCCCATTCTGTTTCTGTAAGTTTAGAAAGAAGAGAAAGAGATGATGGGTAGCCATTATTTAGACTTAATAAAAAGTAGAGTTTCAAGTGAAGATAATCAACTAAGCATGCTCTAACTGCTTATCATTGTGGACTCTTATTTTTCTTTTTAAAAAGTTGTTAGTGCGGTAAATATACCTAACATAAAAGTATCATCTTGCTGGGCAGTGGTGGCGCACGCCTTTAATCCCAGCACTTGGGAGGCAGAGGCAGGCGGATTTCTGAGTTCGAGGCCAGCCTGGTCTACAAAGTGAGTTCCAGGACAGCCAGGGCTACACAGAGAAGCCCTGTCTCGAAAAACCAAAAAAAAAAAAAAAAAAAAAAAATCTTTACCTCTTTCTCCCTCCTGCTTGGCGTCGGCAAATGATTTAGGTTATTGTAAAGACACTATGACCAAACACTGAGTTTCCACTCTGTGAACTCCTCACTCTATGCCCCCCCATCTGCTCACGTTAAAGTTAAATGAAGAAACACATTTATGTTCTCTAGTAGTTCATATCAGATTACAACCAGTCCGGGTTTTGATGAATGGTTCCTATGGTCTTTTTGATGAACTTGTTAGAGGGTTTACTTTTTATTGATTGATTTTTTTTTTTTTCTGAGACTGAGGCTCATATAACTCAGGCTATCCTCAAACTTCTCTGTGTGGCCAAGGATGCCTGATCCTCTGATCCCCCTGCCTCCACCTCCTAAGTGCTAGGATTCCAGGTGCTTGCCACCACACCTGATTCATCTAGCACTGGGAGTGTAACCAAAGGCTTTGTGCATGATAGTCAAGCAGGGTCTGGACTGAGGGACATCCTCAACCCGAGGAACTACTTTAATTGTGTCTTCCCAATCTCTTTTAAGAAAAAGAAAAATAATGGCCAGGTAGTACTGGCACACACCTTTAATCCCAGCACTTGGTAGACAGAGGCAGGAGAACCTCTGTGAATTCGAGCACAGCCTGGTCTACAGAACAAGTTCCAGGACAGCCAGGGCTACACAGAGAAACCCTGTCTTGAAAAACAAAAACAAAAACAACAACAACAAAACGAAACAAAACAAAATTAGCGCAGAGTGGGATGGGGGTGGGGGGCTCTCCCTGAATTTGTTGTTTGTGAATCCAGTTTCCTTACCTGGGCTGCCTTGTCTGGCCTCAGGGAGAGGATATGCCTAGTCCTGCAGTGACAGATGTGCAGGTGTGCGTGTGTGCATGTGTGTGTGTGGGGGGGGGGAGAGAGAGAGAGAGAGAGAGAACCAAACATTGCTGCTTGGAGTGACTCACCACAGTGATCCCAGTTCTAGGGGGATGAAGGGGGATCAGAAATTGAGTCATCCTTGGCTACAGAATGAGTTTGAGGCTGAGACCCTGTTTTGTTTTGTTTTGTTTTGTTTTAAATCAATTAAGGGGACAGGAAGGAAAAAGTCTCAAAAAAAAAAGACTTTAAAATCTCAGCTACAGGATATCAGGTTTGAGCCATAATCTATCTATCTATCTTTCTTTCTTTCTTTCTTTCTTTCTTTCTTTCTTTCTTTCTTTCTTTCTTTTTCTGAACAAAACTTGTCTTCAATAGTGCATCTAGCATTTCTCAGCAGGGCGAGAAGGGTTCCAGTCCTGTAGATTGGCACACAGCACTAAGTGAGCACAGGCTTCTGACTGTGCAGACCTGTGGGTGATATCCTTACACCTTTCCACGTGAGAATAAAAGCACGTGTGTGTCTCAGTTTAGCATCACTCCTAAAGTGATACTATTAATATATGAGGAGAATGAAAGTTGCCTACGGCTGTGTTTCAGGTGTAGTGTAGTGGGTGGTAGGAAGCCTGTTCTCCCTTTGAACAGGATGGGCATTTGAACGCTGGCTCCTCATCTCTCTCAGCCCTCAGGCTGCTGCATCTCAACACCAGCTTGTTAACAGCTTGCGAGAGAATGCTTTGATTTAAAGGAGCATTAGGGTTCTGTCACTATTTCTAACTAGATTCTCCATCTTCTGGTCAGAGATTTAGAAAAGGTTAAACACACTCCACACGGAGCTGAAAGAACCCGGGTGCCCCTGTTGAGGTGAAGGCAGGAAGGTGAAGCTGAAGCTCAGCCTGCGCTGGTGCCCACCATGGATCTAAAGGGCGGCGTGCTTGCGGAGGGGCACGCACTGGCGTGTTTGCGGAGGGGCGCGCACTGGCGTGTTTGTGGAGGGGCGCGCACTGGCACGGGTGCTTATTGCTCCTCGAGGAGTAGACCCTGGACAGAATAGACACAGAAAACAAAATCCCACTGAAGAGCAAGCAAGAAACCTGAGGGAGTCGGTAGCACACCTATTTCCATGCATGAACCCTGAGAGAACACCCCCAGACACCTCAGAAAGAGAACGTTGTTAACTGCTGCCAGCAGTGTTCTCTGCAAGGGCCTTTGGATCAATACGGTGCTTCTGAATGACACTTTGTGCTATGACCTGACTGGCAGGCAAGGGAAGAAGCCAAAATAGCACTGTGAAAAGCTTTCTATAGGGAACCAGCTCTGGGCCAGGGAGGAGGGTCTAGGCCAGCTGGTCCAGAGTCTGGCTTCATCCAGGGGCTGTTGGAAACTACTAGACAGGCACGGGATATCTCAGATCAGGTATCACAGCTTTGGGGGATGAGAGACGTTCATTCGGATTTGGTGGCTCTGAGCATGGGACCCTTGATGGCTAGGAATGTAGATGTTTTCTGCTGCAAGTGTCAGGAGGGGACTGAAGGGATTGCAGGAACCATACAGCCCTTCCTCTTTACTCTAGAGAGGTGGTTCTCAGCCTGTGGCCATATGACCTTCTTACAGGGGTCTTCTTTTTTTTTTTTATTGGATATTTTCTTTATTTACATTTCAAATGTTATCCCCTTTCCCAGTACCCCCCTGAAACTCCCTATCCCATCCTCCCTCCCCCTCCTTCTATGAGGGTGCTTCTCCACCCACCCACTCCCATCTCCCTGCCCTCAGTTCTCCTACACTGGGGCATCTATAGAGCCTTCATAGGACCAAGGACCTCTCCTCCCATTGATGCATGACAAGGCCATCCTCTGCTACATGTGCAGCTGGAGCCATGTGTACTTCTTTGTTGATGGCTTAGTCCCTGGGAGCTCTTGGGGGACTGGTTGGTTGATATTGTTGTTTTTCCTGTGCAGTTGCAATCCCCTTCAACTCCTTCAGTACTTTCTCTAACTCCTCTATTGGGGACCCCACGCTCAGTTCAATGGTTGGCTGAGAGCATCTGCCTCTGTATTTGTAAGGCTCTGGCAGATCCTCTCAGGAAACAGCCATATCAGGCTCCTGTCAGCATATACTTCTTGGTATCCATAATAGTGTCTGGGTTTGGGGACTGTGTATGGGATGAGTCCCCAGGTAGGACAGTCTCTGGGTGGACTTTCCTTCATTCTCTGCTCTTCACTTTATCTCCATATTTGCTCCTGTGAGTATTTTGTTCTCCTTCTAAGAAGGATTGAAGCACCCACACTTTGGTCTTCCTTCTTCCTGAACTTCATGTGGTCTCACAGGGGTTTTCTAAGACCGTTGGAAAACACAGGTATTTTACCTTAGGATTCATAACAGTAACAAAATTACAATTATGAAGTAGCAATGAAAATAATTTTATGAGCTGGGCGTGGTGGTGCATGCATTTAATCCCAGCACTTGGGAGGCAGAGGCAGGCGGATTTCTGAGTTCGAGGCCAGCCTGGTCTACAAAGTGAGTTCCAGGACAGCCAGGGCTATACAAAGAAACCCTGTCTTGAAAAACCACAAGAAAAGAAAAGAAAAGAAAAGAAAAGAAAAGAAAAGAAAAGAAAAGAAAAGAAAAGAAAAGAAAAGAAAGAATAATTTTATGGTTGGGGGTTTCCACAACATGAGGAACTGTACTAAATGGGTCACATTAGGAAGGCTGAGAACCACTGCTCTAGAGGAAGAGACCAGGTCTTAAGATGCTATAATCCTTTCTTTGTCCAAGGTCCTGCAGCCAAGATGACAGTGAGGCTGGACTCCCGACTGTGGACACTGTTTCAGAGCTCGTCCTTCCAGTCCATCATGGCTAAACATGCTGTCTAGCAGAGCTTGACTAGCAGCCCCAGACTAAGAATGGACCCCGCACGTTTAGCTGTTCTAAGTGTCTGTTGCCAGTGCTCTGAGGTTACAGCTTGCCCATGGCAGGGAGCTGTTCTCTACGTTATCCAGCCCCTTGAGAGTGAATGGCTTTCTTAGGATCTTGCCTCCCTACACAAACTGACCAGAGTAAGCCCACACCTAGACACCTTCTTCATAGACTGCCCTTGTGACAGATTGTCTCTTCAATTGTGGCCATCTTTTCTCTGCTGGGTTGCCATTGTCAAGAGCTGACTGCGTGATTGCGAAGGCATAGGTATCCATCTGTAGAATGGCCCCTCGTAGGGAAACGTGAAGATGAGGAAACTCGTGTTGGCAGATACGACAGAATGTGGAGTGTAGACCAAAGGGAAGCCTTGGCTCAGGGCATGGAGCTGGGGCAGCTGTGGTCCCTGGGACTCCATTCTGCCCCTTGCCCCATCCTCACCCTGCACAGCTCATCCTCCATAGAACTAGTGGACTCTTCTTCTGCCCTCTCTTTCTTTGACATCAGCTGTTGTAGGGAGGAGAGTCACGACTCCCCAAACCAGCAAATCACTTTACACCGCGGCACCCAAGTTTACAAGCTCCAGAGTGCCCTTTGCTGTATGAAAAGCCTGAGGCAGGTGGAGTGATAGCCAGCTTCTGGGTGCTTGGCCCCTTTTGTTTTCCTAGTGAACACTGTGTGGAGCCCCTGCTGGGGTTTTTTGCCATTGCAGAAAGCTGACAGGGGCCCTCAGTTTGTACTGGCATCCTAACTCTAGGCCTCACATCCTAACTCTAGGCCTCACATCCTAACTCTAGGCCTCACATCCTAACTCTAGGCCTCACATCCTAACTCTAGGGCCTCACATCCTAACTCTAGGGCCTCACATCCTAACTCTAGGCCTCACATCCTAACTCTAGGCCTCACATCCTAACTCTAGGGCCTCACGTTGTTTGAGAAGACTCAGATAAAATAAACTCGTGGGGCTTGCCCTGATTTTGTCTAACTGGTGTTCTTATCAGCAAGGGGACTAGGGTAGAGACATACAAACAGCCTTTTGAAACACATGGAAAGGACACGGCTGCAAAGCCAAGGAGGCAGGGCCAGGCGGAGCAAGCTTTGCTGAGCTTGGTTTTATACTTCTGCCTCTAGTGTGTGGGGTACCCAGGAGGCCAGCTCACAGCAACAGTTAAAGGAGATTGACTGGCCCCCCTCCCGTATGTTCCTCAGGGGGTAGTGGGGCGGGGGAAGAGGCAGAGTAGACCCCATGTGTCTAGGCAGGCTTTGCCCTGATGCGGTGAAAGGAAGGGGGTGAAATACTATTATTGTTTTCTAGTGTCTTCAATAAGAACAGGCACTTTCTGCCACTGAGGATGAGGGATGTCTGCACATATGTACACCGTATGTGAGTGACATGTATGTATGCTTGCATCCACACAGAGCTATGGGCCTTTGCCTACAGAGTCCAGCCACTGTCTCTCCCAGGCATGACTCCGATCCTCTGGCAGGCAGCCCCAGCGTAGCTTCTCCTGCAAGTCCCTGGATACAGAGGCCCCGGCACTGTTCCTCCTTTAGCTTGTCACCATAGAGCTGCATGTTTTCAAAGTAGGGGAATCCTCCTGGGACCCCAGTGACTGCCCCAGGGGTCCTGGGTCCTCTGCATGCCAGTAGGATCGTGCTAGCAGCTCTTGAAGAGTTTCTGTGTGTCCGAAGTGTGGCCAGCATGGCCCAGGAGCGACCTGCAGCAGCTCAGCGGGGCAGACGTCGTCTGTGCTCAGAGACGGATGCTCTGGCAAGGCTTGACACCTTCACTTCTCCAACCATAGGCCGGGGACCCTACTGGCCCCAGGAGACCTCAGCATCGGCGGGGATGACAGTCCTCAGAGACTTTTTAGAAAGGAAAGTCCAGGTCAGTGGGTAGAATGTAATAAACGCCCGGGGCTGCGCGGTGGGGAGTGGCCGGTTAGTCTCCATGTTCATGGATCCTGGGATGGGAAACTCACAGTGAAAATGCCTAGGCTATGAACTTGGAAGGGTGGTACCCACCTGCGATGTCTCAGAGTCTGGGGTTACAGGGAGACTGCTGGATGCGGGAAAGCAGCTCTGGGCTGAGTGTCAGAAGCTCGTTTGCAAGAAATATTCAAAGCACCAGTCTCCTACTCTGGGTGTCTGCTGCAGAGGGAAGCGGCTGTGCTCTGACAGGCGGCCAGCATCTGCCTGATGTAGGCCTGGCTGCCTGTTCTCAAGTCACGCGTAAAAAGGGAAAAGAGAAGGAAGAGTATCCTTGCAGATCCCGGAGTGCTCAGCGTGGCCTGCTGTGGCTGCTCGGCAGAGGCAGAGCTGCCCAGGATGGGGGTAGCTCCCTGGGGTAAAGGGAGCCCTGGCGGGTGCTCTGTGACTAAGCAGAACTGTTGTTATAGCAACGTGGGCCTGCCGTTCAGACATGTGCTGTGTGAAGTACCTTTCAGTTACAATTTCTGTTACACACTGGTTAAAAGCAGTGACCTGGCCAAGCAGCTTGCACTGGAATGGACTGGAACTCAGGCTTTTTTTTTTTTTTTTTCATTCAGTGTCTGGGTGTTTGGGGCTGATTGTCTATCCACTAAGACTTCTCTGGCTAGAGTGTGGGGACCTTAAGTCAGCTTTCCTGGCCCATAACTGCGGAGGGGCTTGCTCAGGACCAACATTCTTATGTGCAGTGCTATGTAGCTTGGCCCACCTAGGACACTGCTGGGATGTTCGGCATCTTGGTACTCAGGCTCAGAGTACCAAGGCAGATGGGGGCTGTAGCAACAGCTTCCTGTCTTTTCTATTAGAGCAAGAGACCCATACTACTTTGGGGTTCTGCTCCTTTAGCTGTAGATGATCATGGCCTTATTCCAGAGCCTGTGATCAGAGAGACGTGTTTCTTCACTCCAGGACCCATCTCATTGTGCTGGGACCCGTCTGCCTGTGCATTAGACTCCATGTTGCTCCCGAAGCACAGATACGAATGTGGGTGGCCTCTCTGGTGTGAAGTAATAAATGCCCCTGCACACAGTGAGCTTGCTGCCGTTATGTAGTTAACTGAGTGGGTGTTATAAGTGATAAAGAGTGTAGTGTGTGCGCATCAATATGCACAGAACAGAAGAAGCATAGAAAAAGAACGGACAGGCAGGAAGCAGGCTGAAGAGCAAGTGGCTGGACCTCCACATGGCACAGATGTCTTCCCTTCCATGACCCATCAGGAACTCAGCAGTATGAATCCAAGGAAGCCACTAGGTCTGGTAGTCCCTGAATAAGCCCCTTATGCACAACTGCTTTAACTTATGTAGACAAATGCTTCCTAGATGTGACCAGGGCTGAGTTCCTGATCCTTTTTTTCTTTGCAGTTCCAGACTTAGGACTGTTTAATTATAGAATGGTACCATAAGAATACCAGGGAAAGGAGGGAACATTACCGCCGCCATACACGTGTGTTTAGACAAGTCAAAGCCAGTGAATGACTCCGCTCAGATACTTAGCTCATCAAGAGGTTTATAAATTCCTGAGCTTCCTGGGCTGCTGTGTGCAGTTGTGATTGCAGAGACCACCAATGAGCAGTAGTGCACTTGGACACATGCACTGTGTTTCTAGAAAAGAAAAAGACACCTATATATCCCAAATGCAAATGGCAGGGCATGGGGCAGTGACCTGGCAAGCACTGTATTTCAATTAAAATAATAATGTATTGCAATACCTATTCTAGAAAGATCCAGGGCAGTGATTCTCACTGAGTGCCTACATTGGAAAACTATTTTTTAAATTGATTTTATGTATGTGGGTACACTGTCACTATCTTCAGAGACACACCAGAAGAGGGTATTGCATCCCATTACAGTTGTTTGTGAGCCACCATGTGGGTGCTGGGAATTGAACTCAGGACCTCTGAAAGAGCTGTCAGTGCTCTTAACCACTGAGCCCTATCTCCAGCCTGGAAAACTATTTTTATTTACTTGGGTTTTTTTTTTTTTTTTTTTTTTTTTTTTTTTTTTTTTTTTTTTTTTTGTATTTTTCCATTTTGTTCTCAATTAAAAATAGATCATTTTCCTTTTATACCCAGGAAAGTAAGGTGACTTTTTCTTAAGAAACAGAAATAATAGACTATAACAATACAAGGATTTGAGGTGAGGACCCAACTCAGCAGGTGATATGTTATTGAGTAGAGCCTTTGTCCAGTTCATGTTATATAGTCAGGGCAGGAGTCCCAAATCCAGGGAGAGAATTACTTCACACTCACATGGCCAGCTGGGAGGAGCCCTCCATCAGGGACTGTTTTCACAGATTAAAAGGAGTATTAGCTTCTTATGCAGGGGAACTCTTTCTGGTTTTTACTTAACAGTTTGCCCAGAGGAATCCTAGAAGTCTCTTTCTTACCTCGAACGGGTGCTGCTCATGTCTAACAGCATCTCACAGTCTGGTTTATACTTGGCATAAGGAAGGCATATGTCATTCCCCAGGAAGTCCAGATGCCCATGCCTAAGATGCAAAAGTGATAATTAGACACTTTGGGAACTAAAAGCGAATTGGTAGCAGCATCTCAGTAATGCAACCACTGTCATTGCTGCGATAGGGTGTGCATGGCACGCTGCGAGGGTTACTTGCTTCTATGACGCTGGCACACATTCACAGTGTCACACTCCTTGCTTCACCAGGAGGGCAATGGGTATTTTAAGCCACAGTACATTTACCTTTATTTCGTCATAGCTTTAGTACAAAATAGCCGCTAGCTGGCAACTGGGCATAAAACGACCTTGAAATTCAATGTAGAGTCTCTGAACAAGTCACACAACATGTGTGACAGGCAGGCTGTGTCTCTCTGCCTTTCAGGCTTTGTTAGAAACTTGCAGCCTTGCTGCCTCTGCTGCTTTTCTTCCCACCCCCGGTCTACCTTGAATAGTTATGGCGCTGGGGGAACAGGTACTGGGGATGCTCTCAAGGTTGTTGCCTCTGCTCTATGTTCTCTATGCTTAGTGACTAGACTCGTCCACAGATGCAGTAACTGGAGGGAAAGGCTTCTCATGCTCCCAGCATAAGCTAGCCACTGTCCCTCATGGTTCCTCATAGAGCCACCACCTAATAAGCTGGGGACCTGCTGCAGGTGGAGCCTGGGTCACTCGCAGCAAGCAGGGCTGTAGTTGGGACAGATGAACCTCGGGTGGACGGACCTCAGAGTCTCCCCCACTCAGGAGTGGGTGTCTGGCCTTAACTTTTCCTGCTGTGTGCTGGCTGCCATGATGTTTTGTGCACTTGAATCAGAAGCGTTGTACTAGAGAAATGAGAGGAAACGATGAGAAAACATCAAGTCTTGTCTCACGCCATGAAAGCGGCCAGCAGCAAGGACGGCAAGAGTAACCTTCTAACGGGAGACTTAGCTGAGGGCAATGTTCTTGCACAACACAGCTGAGCTGTGCTCCACATATGAGGGAAGGTGGCACGAGGCTGTGGGAGACATACAAGGACCAGAGCCAAGCGGACAGAGCTCATTCACCACATGTGATTTATGACCAGACAGGCAGTGCCATCTTGTAAGCTCTAAGCAACATTGGTTCATTCCTTCAGCTCTGTGGGCCACAGGAACTTTCCGGTGGCAAACCTAATGCCAACCCAAGGTGATTTTCTTTCCCGATTCTTTGTGTGCTTCTTGCCTCTGTGATAAGCCACGGGCAAGCCTGCAGTTCTGCATTGGCTGATGGGTCTGGCTGGGTCTTTGTCATTGGCTGATGGGTCTGGCTGGGTCTTTGTCATCGGGCGAACAGATTTTAACCTAAACAATTGCTGTGCTGATCCCCAGGGCCACTTTGTACCAGAAGTCACGTGCTGCTCTCTCTTTCCCCAACTCCCAGAGTCATCTGCTCAGTGGCCCCTACATGGAGACCCTCCACCCTGAGGAGCTTGTCACCACTTCTTTTTCTGAACACAGTCAGGCGATTCTCTCTGTCTGCTCTGTGTTGTTGCAAACACTTGCTGCGAGCGCATTTCTTTTTCTGTAAGTTTCTCCCTGACATCATCTCTAGTGGCCGAGTGGGATCGGGATGATGGTGGTTCCCCGCTTTTTCTTATACATCACGTGACTTTCCAACCTGACAGGCTTGGTGACTTCTCAAGGTTCTTCTTCATATCTGATGAGGTTTTAATCTACAGCTGTCTTCTGTGAGTCAGTGGGTCTGAAGTAAGCAATGAGGTCCAAGTATACAAATCAGCTTGGGAAGTTTTTAAAGACTCTTCTTGGTCAGAACCACATTGTTCAGATTGCTGTAGACAATGGGATCCAGATCCTGCAGCATTTCATCAAATGTTCCCTGTCAAAAGACTTTGAGGAGAAAGGTGAGCTGGCTTAATATTTCATTAGATAAAACTCACACAAAGCTTAAACGGTCTTGAAGGAGAAGCTGCCTTATAAATAATGTGTGGCCTAGCATCTCTGGCTCAGACCTGTCCAGCCTCGTAGAACACGCTCCTTTCTGCTGAGTGGAGGACAGGCTGTGGGCTGCTTGGGCCATGCTGCCGGTGGGGGCGGGGGGATGGAGCTGCGTGGAAACTCATTAGCTCCTTACCGCTCTGAATTAAACACACTTGATGTGAGATGCCAACAGAAAGCCAGTCATGTGTCAATTGCCTAGTTTGAACGCCAGCTATCCTTGTATCTTCCGTTTGATCAGGTGGCTATGAAGAATGGCTTTGAGCTTGTGGTCCCCAACTCAACTGAAGAAAAAAAAAGGTAGAATGGGTGTTGGGGTGCTGAGGTCTGTTGCATGTGGTCAACCTGCAGAACCCCAGCAGTGTGGTGGCTGCAGTTCCCAAGCTCCTTCTAGGCATCACTGGCTACCTGTTGTCCAAGGTCATCCCCAAGTCTCCTCAAACTTCAAGGCCCCTCCCAACTTGTGAACAGATGACCCTGGTCTCCTGCTGTGGAAGAAACCGAAGACACCTGTTACATTAGCTCACTTTTCTGACTCTTTCTTAGAAATACACCTTTACCTATGCCTACCTTTGCTTCCGTTCAACCTTAGGACAGATGCTGCTTCTCTGAGGAAGGCTACATGTTGCCAACCTGTTTCTGTGGGGAACACTTCAAGGGACAACATCCTCAGTGAGACTTGCAGCCAGCAATCCCCACCTATCACACCACAATTCCCAATGCTCAGGCAGGTGCTGACCTGTTCATGTGCCTGGGACCAGCCTGAAGGTGAAGGTGTGGCCAAGGGCTGACCCAATAAGACCAGCCAGAGGCTGTGGTTAGTGCAGGGCTGTGGACAGGCATATTCAAGATTCCCTCTGTCTCTGTCCCTCTGTCTCTCTGTCTCTCTCTGTCTCTCTGTCTCTGTCTCTCTCGTGGCTTGCTAGAGTCTATAGACTCTTGGCCTTGGCTTTAAGCCCACACTGTCTCTGTCTCTGTCTCTGTCTCTGTCTCTCTTTCTCTCTCTCTCTGTCTCTGTCTCTCTCTCTCTCTCTCTCGTGGCTTGCTAGAGTCTATAGACTCTTAGCCTCTGCTTTAAACTCACACTAATATGTTTAGTCTCTAGAGACTGTTCTGAGTCTCAGAGACAGATTTTCAAAATAACTGGTTATTTTTCTTAGTCTTTTAAACTTTCTTAAACTTTAAATTTTCTTGCTATGTAGTTCAGGCTTGGCTCGAGCTCATGCTCCTCCTGCTTCTGCCACCTGGGTACTGGGTAACAGTGTGCAGCACATATCTGACCCCAGTTATCTGACCTTACTTGTTTCCTTGTCACAGACGCTCTGGGTCCCTTTGTCTGCGTGGGCTAAGTTCTCTGGGCGAAGTGGGCAAAGATTCGGTGAATGACAAACAGACACTACACGAAGAAGTGTGGATCTGAATGTAATGTGTCAAATCGAGCACCAGACTTTTATACATAGGAAAGTTAGGTGACACACTGGCAGGATACAATGAGGTTACTAGAGGTTACTAGATTCTTAACACAAAACAAAGGAATGTAGACACAGAAAGGACTGGCAGGAACCCACTGGGATAAGATTCAATGTTAAACAACTGGGATCAAAACCAGCTCCACCTAAGGTCCACTTAATCTTAGAAGCCCTAGTTCCTATTGTAGACTATTGTATAGTCCACCTTCCTCCTAGGCCATTGTAAATACTTGTATCTGGGTGTAACTCAGTTAGCTATAGTTCTAAGTATCTTCTTGTTAGAAGCCATCCGTCTTCATTTCTGTTTCATTGCTGTGAAGAGACACCATGACCACTGCAATACCTATAAAGAAAACCATTTCATTATGGTTAATAATTCTCTGATCCCAGTGTCTGTCTTCACTGCAACATGTGTGAGCATCTCCATCGAGGGCTTTCTCTTCCTGCCTGCAGAGAGCAGCTCTTGCCTTGCTAATGTTCCCCTTGGTGTTTGACATGGCTCTTGATCATCAGGAAGCATTGAAATGTCTAGGCAGACATAGGGGTGGAGAAGGAACTGGGAATTCTTCATCCTGATTTGCAGGCAACAGGGGAGACTGTTTTCCATAGGCAGCAAAGAGAAAACTAGATTCCTCACTGGGCAGAGCTTGAGCATAGGAGACCTCAAAGCCCTCCTACACAATGACTCACTTCCTCCAACAAGGGCACACCTCCTAATCGTGCCATTCCCTATGACCAAGCATCCAAACACATGAATCTATGGGGGCCAAACCTATTCAAACCACCACACCATCCTTACTTACTGTTAGTTAATTTATTACACTTATTTGTGTGGAAATTCCTTCCATGTTTCTCAAGGGCTTTGGTGCACTCGCTGGCCAGCCCCCCACTGTCTCAGAGCCCCATCTTCATTGTTTAGTTCATTATCTTACATGCAGCCACAAACACTCCTGTTCTCTTTAGTGTTCCGTGCCTTGCTGTGTGTCCTCCCGCCCCCGCCATCATTCTCTGATCCCAGTGTCTGTCTTCACTGCAACGTGTGTGAGCATCTCCATCGAGGGCCTTCTCTTCCTGCCTGCAGAGAGCAGCTCTTGCCTTGCTAATGCTCCCCTTGGTGTTTGACATGGCTCTCGATCATCTTCTACCTCAGCCTCTGCTGAGGGACCAGAGGTTGGTGTGGAGGAGGCAATTGTGAAATCTGCCAAGTCAAGCACCAGCCAGGGTTCTTATGTTTGAGATGAGCAGTTGGCTCTTCCTCCCGTGGTGTCCGTCCTCCTACTAGTATGACAACTGTTGTTTCTTCATCTTCTAAAGATACTTGTGGGCTGATCTCTCCCAGATGCAGTGCACATCACTTTTTTTTTTTAACATTGAGAAATGTCAGCATCCAGTAGGCATAATAAGCTAATTATGTAAATTATGATTTAAATTTGTATAAAATATCTTCTGTGTGGTAACCATTTGCCTACTTTTAGGCTCTGGAAGGCAAAAGGGGCTTGGAAGAAGCAGGACTAACAAGACTGCCATGTTGATGTGTGGGGTGGAGGGACGGAACCTGGACATCTGTGGGGCAAGTAGAACCGTGTCGCCAGACAGAAACACTGGTAAGGTCGAGCAGACTAATGAACCCTTGCAATTTCATAATTGAGAATGGAAGGTGTTTGAATCTGCTCACGACCAGGTTCCTGTCCTGGAGCATGTGATCACAACACCCCACTAGGAGGACTTTGACAACTTGTCAGGTAGCATAGAGCCTGGAGTTCTCCTTGTTAATGAGGTATCTAGATGGGCCCTGAGGGTTTAGCCAATAAGCTTCCCTTCCCAGGTATCCCTTACTACAGTGTGTAATCTTTGGTTCACACTGAGTAAGTCGTATGCATCCTTTTCCACCATGAATAAACAGTTTGGACAAACAAGGACTGTCTCCTTCATCAAGGACCACTGTGGAGAGGGGGGAACCCTTTGTTATACAGAGCCATGCCTACGTCTCCCACAGAAGGCCCTCTGTACTGATGGCACTCATCCTGAGCTAAGCCCGATCCCTCACCCCCCACCACACACACCCCCCGACTCATCCCAGGTCTGAGGCCCCGTCCTCAACTCATTGTTCCCAGAAGCGTTTGGGTGCCCAAGAGTTTGAGAACCACATTCTTGGCCCCAGACTGCACCATTTCTCACCTGGAGAAACATGGGCTGAGACCCCTATCATAGGCTATGTTTTGCCTCCCTCGAGTGGAGGAGCGTATCTCACAAGCCCAGCACCCTGATGGCGGCAAGGAAGGAACATAGCCTAGCACCTCTGGGTTTCGCCTCCCAGAGAGGCTTGACACCCCAGCTGCGATGCGAAACGCAGACCCACAGATATCCACTGATGGCCGGACGGCTGCTATTGAGTGTTCCTTGGTTTCCATGGGTTTGATGGATGGCGGCACCCTCCCTCTTTGGGGTGAGGACTCCCAGCAGGCCCTACCTGCCCTCTTGCTCTCTTATTTCAGCCTCTCACAAGTCCTGGGTGGCAGGTGCTTAGCAAGGTTGTGCTGCTGCTGTGGATGGATCCCAGGCCCTGTATAAAAAGGAAGCACTGTGCCAGCGAGCCGCATCCTACCCAGCTCCTCACCATCACAGAGAACTGTGCATCAGAGAGAATGAGAGGGGAAGTAAAGCCTGGGAGAATAGAGGAAGTCATGGTGGATGAGGGGAGATTGACCATCTGGGGGCAGGACTCAGAGAATGGTGCCTGTCCCTTCAATAGTATTCTACCTGCTCATCTGTCCCCGGAATGGAGACGAAGGAAAATCTGCTCCAGACAGGTAGAAGACTTCAGAAATGTCTGTCAGCTTCCTAAGAAGGGGTAACAGGCTTTCAGGGCATCGCTGTGTGCCTTTTCTTGGGCAGACATGAACAAATGAATGCCTGCTCGCTGCAGGTAGGGTGCCAGTGTCAAGCCAGAGAAGTGATTGTACCAGAGTCCAGCTTGCTGAATCAATGAGTTTATTGGGGTTACTTCCAGGATCATGGGTGACCCCCCAGACAGTGGTGATACTGGAAAGCTTGCCGTAGCATGGGTGATGAGCCATAAAACCTGCACCCCTGAAGCCTTCTGCACAACCTGCTGCAGTCTCACTAGAGAACATTGGATTCCCTCTATCCCCATCGTTTCTTACTGTTTATACCTTAGAGTGGGGGGCTGTGAGTCTTGTAATTTCTGAACTTTCTGGAGTTTGGAAGGTTTCTTTAGCTTCTGAGTCTTAAGGACTTCTCCCTGCCCCCAGAAGGGAATGTTTCAATTCAGAGGAAATAGGTATAGAACATTAGTCTAGAACCTTGATTTTTTTTCATGTTCTTGGATAACAATTGTTTCATCTTACAGTGAACCTTTTTTCCTACAAGTAAATATCTGTAGGAAAGGAGACACCCAGCTGTCCATATCTTCAAAGACTCTCATGTGACTGGGTCCCTTCTGTAGGGAGGTCTGACCATGAGCTGTGTACCTGGAAACTCGAGATGCACCATCCCACGGGTAAATGAGAGTTAAGCATCATTTTGAAGGTCCAATGAGATGCTCTGTGGGAATTCCCTACTTACTACAGGGCTCAGAGACAAGATGTCTTCAAGAGAGGAATCTAAAACTTTAAAAACTAAATTCATGGAAAAGACACAATTGTTTGGTTTTTTTTTTAAAGATTCTAGAAACCTCTAAACCTTCTTTTTTAAATTTATTTTTATTCACATTACATCTTGCTCACAGCCTCCTTCCTCCTCTCTTCCCAGTCCCACCCTTACACATCCACGCCCCCAGTGGCCCCTCTCTTCTCCTCAGAGAAGGGAAGTCCCTCTTGGATACCAGGACCCTGAGATATCTAGTCCCAGAAGGAGAAGGCACATCCTCTACCACTGAGGCCCAGCCAGGCAGTCCAGGTAATGGGAGGGGGATCCAATGGCAGGTCAGAGACAGCTCTGCTCCACTTGTTAGGGGACCCACATGAAGAAAAAGCCGCACATTTACTACAAAGGTGTACGGGTCTAGGTCCAGCTCCTGCGTGCTCCCTGGTCGGTGGCCCAGCCTCTGGGAGCCTCCATGGTCCCTGGTTAGTTGAATCCGTGGGCCTTCTTTTGGTGTCCTTGATTTCTCTGACTTGCTCACTCGTATCCCCAGCTCTTCCACAAGACTCCTGGAGCTCTGGCTCATGTTTGGCTATAGGTCTCCGCATCTGCCTCCATCCACTGCTGGATGAAGCCTCTCAGGAGACAGTTACGTTAGGCTGGCATCATTAATACTGTCAGGGGTTGGCTCTCTCACATGGGAGGGGGCAGTTACTGGATGACTGGTCCCCCAGCCTCAGCTCCGTCTTTATCCCTGCACATCTTGTAGGCAGGATACATTTTGGGTTAAAGGTTTTATGGGTGAGTTGATGTCTCTCTCCTTCCTCAGTTCCTATATCCTCCTCTGGTAGAAATCTAAGCTAGAGCCCCCCCCCCCCATAGACTCCTCATATCCTTTCCTGTCCCAGGCTTCTGACTAGTCACCAGAGATGACCCCGCTGATTTCCATTCTCACTCCCAGGCCTCTCCTGCCCCCATCCCCCACCCCTGAACCCCATCCCTGGTCCCCTCCCTACCTCCTCCCCCACTCAGTTTTTTCTCTCTGTCAACCTCTGATGATTATTTTGTTTTCCTTTCTTAATCAGATTCACATCTTCCCTTTGGGACCTCCTTATTGCCCCATTTCTTTGGGTCTGTGAATTATAGCATGGCTAATATCCACTTATAAGTGAATTCATACCATACATGTCTTTCTGGCACTGGGTTACCTCACTCAGGACAGTATTTCTCAAATTCCATCCATTTGCCTGCAAAATTTGTGATGTCCTTGCTTTTAATAGCTGAATAGTCATCCATTGTGTAGACGCACCACATTTTCCTTATCCATTCTTCAGTTGAGGGACATCTAGGTTGTTTCCAGTTTCTGGCTGTGAATAAAGCTGCTGTGAACATAATTGAGCAAGTGTCCTGTGGTACACTGGGGCATCTTTTGGGTCTATGCCCAGGAGTGATATAGCTGAGTCTTGAGGTAGAACTAGTCCTAGTTTTCTGAGAAAATGCCCATTGGATTTCCAAAGTGGTGGTACAAGCAATGGAGGAGTGTTCCCCTTGTTCCACACTCACCAGCAATGGAGGAGTGTTCCCCTTGTTCCACACCCTTGCCAGAGTGTGCTATCTCTTGAGTTTTTGATCTTGAATTTTAGCCATTCTGATGGGTGTAAGATGTAACCTCAGAGTTGTTTTGATTTGCATTTCCCTGCTGACTAAGGACTTTGAACATTTATTTAAATGCGTCTCAGCCACTTGAGATTCCTCTGTTGAGAATTCTCTGTTTAGCTCTGTGCCACATTTTTTAATTGGGTTGTTTGTGTATTGGAGTTTACGTTCTTGAGTTCTTTATAAATTTTGGATGTTAGCCCTGTGTCAGATAGAGGATTACTGAAGATTCTTTCCCAGTGTATAAGTGCCATTTTGCCCTATTGACAGTTTCCTTCTACTTACAGAAGCTTTTCAGTTTCATGAAGTCCCATTTATCAATTGCTGATCTTAGAGCCTGAGCCATTAGCGTTCTGTTCAGGAAGTTATCTCCTGGACTGATGAGTTCAAGGCTACTTTCCACTTTCTGTTCTATTAGATTTAGAGTTTCCAGTTTTACGTTGAGGTCTTTGATCCACTTGGACTTGAGTTTTGTTCAGGGTGGTAGATATGGGTCTATTTGCATTCTTCTCCTTGCAGACATTCAGTTAGACCATTTGTTGAAGATGCTTTCTTTCTTTTTTTTTTTTTTTTCCATTGTATGGTTTTTGCAGTTCTTGTCAAACATCAGATGTCCACAGGTATGTGGGCTTATTTTTGGGTGTTTGATTTGATTCCGTTGATGATCAGTCTGTCTGTTCTTATTCCAATACCATGCAGTTTTTATTACAATTGCTCTGTAATATTGACCTCTAAGCTTTCTTAATGAGAATAAGAACATGTCGGTGCATGGCCACAGTAGGCCTGGGTTTCAGAGCAAGTTCCCAGGCTTACAACCAGCCCCATAAAAATGACCCATACTGTCTGGAAGGCATCATGCCTAGTTGTCATGTTTTCTGGATGAAGGTAGTTGATGGTCCTCAAGTGAGCAGAGAGAGCAGGTTTTGTACTTAAGTGCATCCAGATGACCTATGAGTCCCTCACCATCTTGAGAATCCATGGTATTTTTACCGAGCAATAATAGCAGTTTTAACCCTCATGAAAAATAATAAATATTTCCTGTATAATGTCCTAAAAGTCCAGTGGATTATCTAGAAAATTAGTATGGAAACAGCTTCCTTTTAAGGCTTTGTCTTTCAGCGTGGTTTTCTCATGCCCCTGGTAGGCTTCTTCACGGCACCATTTCTTACTATAGTGGCTGAGCCACCAGAGGGCTTGTCAAGAACATTTAATATATTTTCTTTTTATGCCAGATGATTCTACTTGAAGGACCAATCTTGTCTGCGGTTTTGCTCTTTATATAAAGAGCTGTAAAGTTTACCACCTTTCTAATGTTCATTCCTCTTTCTGTGGTCAAATCCCCTGGCAAAAGCACCTTAAGGGAGACATTTTAGCTCAGAGTTAAGACCACAGTCCATCGCTGTGTGGAAATTGAGTAACCCGGAGCAGCTAGCTGCACCCAGTTGGGAACAGAGAGAATGAGTGCATCCATGCTGGTACCGGACCAGGATCCAAATGCAGACAATGGTTCTAATCACTTTTAGGTGGTAGAATTAAGACAACTCCTTCCAACACGTATGTCCACAGGCTAACCTAATTTAGACAATTCTTCAGTGAGACCCCTTTACCAGGTGATTCTGCATTATATATCTGGCAGTTAAAACTAACCACCACACCACAGTGAGCATAATTAATTGTACAGCACAGCAGTGCTAAATTTATTCATGATGCTACAGATTGATTCACAGAACTGGTCAAAGGTGTCTGTCAGACAGCACCATCAACCCAGGAAACTCTCTGTCCTATGAGCATGACTACTCAAGAGCCTGGAATCATATAACGTTTTTCTTGCCCTGACTGGTTTATCCCACTCAGTATGCCTTCCAAGTACACATACATTGTATAATGGGTCAGAATTTTATTCTATCTTAAGGCTAAATAATATCACAGATCTCACATTTTGTTTAGCCTATGTCCACTCATGGGCTCCAGGGCTGCTTTCACACTGGGCTGGGTGGACAGCTGGCTGTGCCTGCATGAATGCAGGTGTGTGGGCATCTGTTTGAGGCCCTGCTTTCAGCTCCTCAGGTATATTTCCTGAAGTATAATTGTTACTTCACATGGTAATATGTGCTTAAGTTCTTGAGGGATAGCCAGACTGCTTTCTATAGCACCCACCAGTGTCACATTTTATCAACATCCTCTCTAGTACTCTCAGTTTCTGTGTGTATATGTACATATATGTGTGCCTGTATATGTGTGTATATGTGTATATGTGTATATATGTGTGTGTATGTATTTATGTGTGTATAGATATGTATATGTGTGTGTAGATGTGTAAGGGTATGTATATGTGTGTGTGCATTTGTGTATGTGAGCAAAGGCTGACCTTGTGCTCTGTATATGCACTCCAGTATTCAAAAAGGATGGCAGCTTTTGTCTTGCTCCAAGACTATATGGTTCATGGAACAAAGTGCTCTGTGTGGTCAGAATCCATGCGTGCTCAGAGGGCACATGTGGTTAGAGCATGAACCTCTTCTCCAGCTGTGCTTAAGAGGCCTGTGTCATTCTACAGCAAAGACCCTTTTCTTTTTAGAGATAGGATTTTCTTGTTTATCAACATGCAGACAGAAGGAGAATCGGTTCTCTCTGCTCTGAGTTCGTCTGAGTAGTTACCAGATGGGACCTTGCAACCCTGAGGGAAAGCCACCAGACAACGTGGAGGCAGGTCTTGCCTTATCTGAAGCTGGTTAACTCGGCTGGTCTGTGGCATCATCAGCAAAGAGCAACAACTGAGGAGAGTCAGGCTGGGCAGGTGGACTCAAACCTCCACGCTGAGTGTGAGCGTTGATTCTGCCTCTGTGGCAATGCATGCTGGACATGCTCTTACCCTGAGCACCCAGGCTTCCTATAAATCTTGCAGCCAGGGTATTAAGGAGTCACCAGTAACTGAGCGATGGGAAAAGAGAAAAAGTTAACAGAATTCCCCCAAGTCAGGCTCCAGGGATGGAAACCATATTATTTAAGGTAGAAAATTTGTTCTTGGAGAAAATCTGGGTCATTTAGTTGGACATGTTATTTTGGACTAAGGCTTACTGGGGGAGTTTTCAGGTGACATTTAGGAACAGACTTTAAAATGGTGAACATAGTTTAGGGCTTGAGAGCAAACATGCTTTTAATCAGTCAATGCCGGGCAGAGCCTTCCCGGGTGTGGATGTCATCAGGGAGAGGTTCGTGTGAGCCTCAGGAGGACAGACCCCTGAAGAACTGCAGACAGCCATGCCTACAAGACTGAAGGAGAGGCAGACCACACGGCAGAGCTGCCAGAACAACAGGTCAGAGCAGAGCCTGGTGTCTGAGCTCCCGGGAACTGCTGTGGAGGACTGTGAAAAGGTGAGGTGTGGAGCCAAGTTGGGTTTAGTTGAAGAAAAATAAGCAGTTAAAGTAGAAAGAAAACTGGCTCCCAAATACCAACCATGAGGATGCAACCCAGAGGACTACCCCGAGGCTGGCTCACACTCAGAGCCAGGACAGACCTGAGGTGGGGAGCAGCTGTCAGGTTGGGGTACATCAGGTGTGCCTGGATGACAGGTGGGATGAGTCAGACCAGATCTCGAAGCCTTTATCCTCTCTGTGGAGTGCGATTGTTACTTGTGAGAGAAATCATCACTTGGTACGCTTGTGAATTTAATACTGAGCCAAGGTTGTCTTGAAGGAGAAAGAAAAGGAGACTTTAAAAGAAGTTATCAGATAACACACCAACAGCAGGCCTTTCTCTAAAACATCTTTCGACACAATCAGATAAATGGAAAAGTCTTTACAAAAAAAGAGAAGAACTAGAGCCCTTTAGAATATGGAGCCAAAGCCAAAGAGCTGGAGGCTCATTGTCAGAGATGGAGTGCGGTGTCTGCAGCTGAGTCTAAATCCAGGGGCACGAGAAGGTGGTGCTAGGCGCTGGTCTCCATGGACTCTTGGAGCAGAGGCAGCTGAAGGTTTCAGTCAATAACCTGAGCAGAAAGGCCCTGAGGCGGCAGAAAAATCAAGGTCACAGTTTCATAAACTGAAAACCAAAGGCGCCAAGCAATGGAGTGAGCTACTGCAAGCTTGTTTCGTGCAAGGTCGTTCCAGGAGGCAAGGTGAAGGTGATGATCTAAGAGATAGATGTTTACATTCCTTATGGAGTTGTTTTTCACTGAGATGAGCAACAGCTCAAGCTAGCAGAACAGGAACACAAAGACAGCAAAGAAAGACACGGGCCACCTGCCAGTCACTGGGAGATTCTAGTGAGCATGAGAGCCAGGACACAGTAAGCCAGGCGACATGGCTAGGTTAGCACTGGAAGAACAGATGGTATTAAGTATATCATATATGCCTAAAAAGTCTCAGATTGTGTTTAAAAAAAAAGAAAGAAAACGAAACAGGGGTGGAGAGATGGCTCAGTGGTTAAGAGCACTGATTGCTCTTCTGAATGTTCTGAGTTCAAATCCCAGCAACCACATGGTGGCTCACAGCCATCTGTAATGGGATCTGACGCCCTCTTCTGGTGTGTCTGAAGACAGCTACAGTATACTCACATATAATAATAAATAAATCTTTAAAAAGAAAAGAAAACAAAACAGAAAATTCACTGTTTGTTTGTTTGTATGAAAGAATGTATGTGTTTGTGAAAACAGAGAAGCCTGGACTAAGAATTTCAAATAGCAAATATCACCTGATAAGGACAATAAGCAAGCTTGACTTCAGGGGAGAAGTATTAAAGCGTGCAGACTATGGACGCGGGTGTGATCCAGCGTGAGACACCACAGACACACCGCCATCAACGCAGCAGCAAAGCTCACAGTGCCAGAGCAGCAGACAATCCAGAAAGAAAAAGGAGTAACCAAGTTAGGAGACCTTGACTCCCCACCAAAAATCTGACAAACCACAGCGACCATGCCAGCCATTTATTTACACTCACAGGCAAATAGGGTCAATATGGTATATTTGACTTGTACACACGTCCATATGTATGTGGGGAGTCGGGGGAGATGTTTGTGGACAGAGATAAACTTGTATCTGAAAGGGAGTTCTCTCCACCTCTCCAATAGCCGTAAAACACCATGAATCTGTGATTTAACTTACATCTCAAGGCAGATTGCTGCTTTCTTGTATGATGAAGTCACACTTGGTTTTCCTTTCATTCGTAGCGCAGATAATCAAGATATGTCTCTTGGTGCTAACTTCACTCTCCTATTGATACTTGAGAGTAGCCTCAGAGTACCCACACCACCTCCAGCCACTGCTGTGGTTCCTACGTGCCAGTGAAGGAAATGTCTGTGCATCTGTTGGACATGTCTGGGGTCGGGTGGAGAGCTCACACATATGCTAGTGTACGTCTGACCTTTCTAACAGTCTGACTGGCAGGGCCAGGTGCTCCAACTTGACACCTCACTTGGCTGTTGGAAGTCACCTTCTTCTCATGGGGAGAACCTGAACCAATAAGCAGCCTGGGCCTTGGCCTTGGGCTGGGCCTCCCTCCGGCTTCCTTCAGACTCTTATGAAAGAATCTGAGGCTCTGCATCAGCCTCGGCTGCTGCCTGGACAGGACTCTAGGAGTTGCTGTCCAGCCTCTGAAGACAGTTTCTCTGCGCTCTTACTGGTAACAAGACCTGGGTACTGTAGCCATCTTCCAGTCATCCAAGCTAAGCAAGGGTGTGGGTGGTACCATGGAGGGACTGGTACTCCTAGGACCTACAGGCTCCGTTGGATGGAAAGGAAGTAGATAATTGAGATGCAGAGACAGAAATGCAGAGACACTGCCTTGATAGCAGAAAATAAAGTGGAAAGAACCTGAAGAACTGCTGGTGGAGTTCCAAGGGGTGGGGGGTGAGACTGTATAGGAAGGGGCAAAGCGGGGCGTGGTTTGCAATTGGGATCAAAGGTCTTTCTAACACAGTTCATGTGACCCAATCTAAAGAGCTTCACAGTCCTCTTGGGGGCCTGGCCTTGCAGAACACTCTTTTTGCTTTAATTCTGTTTGCCCCTCCCCTGTTTCTAGCCTTTGGGGACATGGTCTTCAAGCACAGTATGGCGCCAGGCCTGAAGCAGGCCTAGCGTCCCCAGTGTCCCTAGGATTGTTAGAACCAGTCTCCCGCCTGATCACTTTCTCCAGCTGGCTTGCTCTGTACTCTTCCTTTTTCAGACCACCCCCCCTTCTCTCTGACTGCCTGTTTGGTAGCTGCCGATCAGTGTTTGTGACCACACGACCACATGACAACTCATCTGTGCTATTTGTCACTTGAGTATACCGTCCTAGTAAAAAAATCTAACCTGACAGATGAGGCGGAGCGGGCACCTGTGCCCTTCTCTTCTCTGCTCAGAGGCCTGTCCTCTAAACATCAGTGAGTTTGGCGGTGCCCGAGAGGCATCGGGATACCTGTGAGTTCAAAGCCAGTCTGGTCTACATAGCAGGTTCCAAGACAGTCAGGGCTACATAGAGAAACCCTGTCTCCAAAAAATAAAAATTGCCAGGGTCCCTACAATTATTACAAGCTATAATGTGTTCTTTCCTTCTGAAAGTGACCGAATGAGACGGCAGTTCTGTTCATTATCCTCCCAGCTCCAGGAAGCAGCACTGGTGTAGCACATCCCTCCCAGTGTACAGAGGTCTGTTTGGCCTTTGTCTTTTCTTTTCTCTGCCACAAACAGTGACATAGTGACCAGCTCAGGACCTCTGTGAGCCAGCTGCTGGTCCGGAGTCAGCCTCAGCTTGCCCAAACCTGCCTCTTTGTGAGCACCAAGATTTAAAAACTAAACATAGACGTGGATGTACAGTGCAGTCATCCCAAGCACACATTGTTCACAGGACGGGGGGCAATCTGAGAGCTGGTCCTTGTCCTCTACAGCAGGACAAGCTTAACTGTGGGTACCAGAGCTTACAAGCATTCTGGTTGTGTGAGATTTGGAGAGGGTCATGTGAGGAAGGATTTTCTATGGATTGGAAGGAAAGCAAACCAGGAACCAGCAGACAAGACTGCCCCCTTAGAGCTGGGCAGGGTGACCCAAGGGCCTCTTCTCCGGCACACGCTGGCACAGAGGGTGGTTTTGTCAGCAGGTGCTCCCACCTTGGTCTCTGTTTCCTTGTTAAGATGGCTACCCCTTGTCGTTTGACGACGAGACAGAGATGCTGCTGCTTGTCACACTGCCACCTCCTTTGTTTGAATGGTCTCTGAGCCAAGAATGAGCTACATATTTCTTAAGTGATTGGAAAAAAAAATCTGAAGAATTTCTCATGACACATAAAAACTGCAAGAAGCTAAAAAAAAAAAAAAGAAAGTATAATTAGAAAACACTACACTCACTCATTTCTGCGGTGTCTGTGGCGTTTTCTAGTACAATCTACCATCTGGCCCTCTGTAGGAAGGTTTTGCCAGATGAAGCTGAATTGGTTGACTTTATTATCCGAGGTCAATTCTAGGCAAACCTTTGACAATTTTTATCCTGTATGATCAGACAGACACCCACAAGATCTTTGGACTTGTGAAATTCTTTTAACTTTCAAATGTTAGTATTTTTTCAACTACATGTAGGAGGAGAGGGAGAAGGAGGAGAGAGAAGGAAAAGAGAAGGAGGAAGAAGGGGAGGAGAGGGAAAAGGAGGAAGAGGGGGAGGAGGAAGAGGAGGAGGGAGGAGGAGAAGGGGAGGAGTAGGTAGGTGGAGGGGGAGAAGGAAGGAGAGGGGAGAGGAGAGGGAGAAGGAGGAGAGAGAAGGAAAGATGAGAAGGAGGAGGAAGAAAGAGGAGGAGGAAGGGGAGGAGGAAGAGGGAAAGGAGGGGGGAGGCGGAGGAAGAAGAGCCTGATGGATAGGTTTGAACCTGGTGATCTCACATTTCATGAACTTCGGGCTGCTGTGGTCGTCCAGTGGTTGCTTAGTTCCAGTGCCTACCACAAGGATGAGCATGAGGAGGACTAGCAGGAGCACGTGGGATCTTCAGATTCTTTGTGTTGAGGTGTTTTGCCATATTATTGGAAATGCACACATCTTTATTATTTCATGCTTTGAGGTCAAGTTCTTTGGATCATTTGGAAAGGAACATGTCGACAAATACTCGTGTCTTGTGTACTCAGACAGATCTGTCTTGGTAAGGAGTCAGTATGTGATCCTTTGGATTTTTATACAGCTTTCAAAGCCTGGAGCATACTCACATGTTGGAAGATGCTGCCTTCTTAAGAGGGAAACTATTTCTAGGTGCTTTTGTTTTCCTTGATGAATCAGTTTAGAGTCCTCTTAGAAATTAAAACCAGTTGGATGATCAAAGGCTGGGCTACTGTGAGCTTCTGCCCAGGGCCACCCTAACTGCTGTGTGCCCAGAGTAGTGGCCTGGGATAGATGTGACCGTCATTACTTCCCTGTGCCCAAAACTCAGGATGTTTGTCAAGGGAAGTAAAGGTGCATATGTTTTGTAGAAAAATGAAAAACCAGTACAGCTATTACTAACAAAGAAAGTATGCCAGTGGCAATCTAATTATGGAAAGCATTGCTAGGACCAGTTCTGGAACATTCCAATGTACTGTCTTGTTCTCTTGGAACCTTCTGGAACCTAAACTTCTGAAATTTGTGCCCTTCCCATCACGTGGTCTTCAGCCCCACGAGAGCCTGTCTTTCTTTAGCAGTGAGTTTCAGGATCTGTCTGCTACGCTCATCTCCGTTTCACCCGTGGCTCCCACCTCCAGACTGCTTCCTGCACTGTTTCGGAGCAGTGTACGGAGATCGGGAGAGCCTCCTCAGGGCTCCGAAGAGCTGCTCGGCACCAGAACTGCTCAAATGTCCACTCCTGACATCTTCACACAGTCCTGGTCCTTTCCGATTCCCACGGCTCTGAGTCCTGGAGTCTGGGAAAGGAGACACACCACTGACCCCAGCTGTTTACCGTCCTCTGCCAGCTTCTTTCCGCAGCGACTGCTGGGTCCTAGACGATGCCCTGCCTGCCATCTTTGAAAACCCCGGAGTACAGACAACCAGACACACCTGTCTCACTCACCAGTGAGTGAATGCGGCACTTCCCTTCCCTTCCCTCTGCTCTTTGGGGAGAAGGAGACCATGCCCCACAGCTTCCTCTCTCCCCGCTGACTCCGCCTCCTCCCCCACAGGCCCTCCTACTTGTATACAGGCTGTTCTCTCTCTGTGAACACTGACACATTTCATCTCATAGAACTGGTTCCCCCCACCCCCTCACCCGCCCCCAGATTGGTTAAGTTCTGATTGCAGTGTTTAGACACCTGGAAAATGTAAGCTTGTCATGTTTTCACTTAGCGAGGCAGCGCCTATCAAACACGTTCCTGGAAGCTAATCCGGGCATCTGGCTCCGCCCTGGCACGCTCACCTTTTTGATACTTCAAGCCTGCGCTGTGTGGTTTTGTTCCAAGCCGTTCCTGATTTTACGTATGTCATGTCTTACCTACCTAGATGCACATGGATCCAGAGTTAGCTTCTCTGTTCCATTGACCTACATTTCACATAGTCTTCAACACTGCATTTAAGAGGCGCCAGGCTTCTTCTCCGAGGACTAGCTTTCAGATGGTGTCATGTGAGCTTCCAAAGGAGAGAAGCAACCTACAGTCTTACCCAGCTATGATGTGTGTGCACCACCACAACAACCACCGTAATACAATAACCCTAAGGTGCAGCAGCCGCATGCATACCTTGGTGGTAACCAACAGTTCTCTAACTGGACTTATGGTCCTGCTCCACCAGCAGGAGTTCTAGAAACCTAGCCAACCACAGAGTAAAGTCATGGATGTTGGAGGAAAACCTACCATAACCACCTTCCTAACCCATAATATTTCTTAACTACATCCTAAATATTTGTCCTTGTACTCCTGGATAAATATTCCTCTCTCCCGTCACCTCCCTGCAACAGATGGAGACCATTATAGAAAACCACAACTGATTAAAAATGCAGAGTTTTGGAGGCCAGTCCTAATGGGCACATCTATAACACTCACACACATGAGCCTCGGGGTCACTGCAGAAGAAGGGCCAGGAGGATTGTAAAAGCCAGAACAGGGGAGCTTGCTGTGAGCAGCATGTGCCACCTAAGAGATGTCAGAAGCTCTACCCACGGACTCTAATGTGGCTGCCTTAACATGCTCTGAACCAAGACGACACGGATAGACAAGGTAATGTGAAAGGGGGAAGGAGCTCATGGTGGCTCATGCCTAGACAGAACCACAGGCAACGGAGGAAGGCTGAGAGTGGGAGAAATAGCCTTCTCCAGGGAGGAGCACGCCAACCGCTTATCTGATACCAAATGGTCAGCCCTAAAAAATAGATATGTAAGTGAAATTATATGGGCTGAGCAGGTTGTGTTTGTATACTTAGAAACCCATCATCATCATCACCACCACCACCATCACCATCATCATCATCATCATCAACAACAACAACTGAAGAAAAGGAGGCCATGAATTTGAAAGAAAGCAAGGGGAGTATGCAGGAGGGCTTGGAGGGAGGAAAGGGGAAATGATATAATTATAATCTCAAAATAGATTATGTAAAGAAAAAAAGATTTTTTTCCGGGCCAAGATTCCCCCTCCTCTCCCTCTTGTTCAGCATTCTGTTGGGTCCCCAAGTAATTATCTTTATACACATCTCCTGGGGTGCGGGGGTGGGTGCTGGCTCCCCCCCCCCGCCCCCGCCCCGGGTTTTCATAAAGAGGTCTCCATGTAGGCGGTACCCGGCCGCTGTGTTTCTAGATGTGGGGTTCCGGGGTGTCACCCATTTGATATGGTGAGGTGGGACAGAGAGGGACTGTGGTGACTCTTTCCTGTCCCTGTCAGGCACCCCTGAGGTTCACACAGCCTCCCCTGAAGCTCCTGGGTCCCCGTGGTCTTCCCTCATTTTACCTCAGAGGGAGAGCTTTGCAAAGGCTGTGCCCACCTCTGTGTGTTGGGCGGCTGATGTTTGGGTCTGTTGAGGGCAGACCACAGGCCAGGCGCAGGGAGCTTGCAGGCAGGAATGACAACCATTGCAGCCCGAGCAGAGAGAGAGCAGCGTGAGGCCTGCTCCCCACCTCAGCCATCTGTAGTACAGTGTTCAGCGGAGGGAGATGCAGGAGACTTTCTTTTCTTTTGGCCTTTTCTTGAGGGATGTGTTTCTACCTCCTAAGCCACGGCAGCAGTGTGTTGTGTGCCGGGCAGCTCAGACCTGGGGTGTTAGTACAGGGCTGGAGCCAGAGCCAGGAAGAGGGGCTGCTTTACGCTTCTCAGTGGCCTGTCTGCCGCTGGTCATGTTGGTGTTCCCAATCCCTGACTGTCCTCACCAGGAAGCTCCTCCAGGGTCTCCATCTCCACTCTTCTCAGCAGGACACTAGCCATGCTGATTGGCCGCCTGAATGGCTTCGTGCTAAGCAGAGGACATCTGCACAGTTCCCTCAAATAAAGTCATATCCATAAGCACCAAAAGCTATAACAGCATGCTTTTTAGAGGGGCATAATGTAGATGTTAATAGACCCGTCTCCTCCCTCCTCCTCCTCCTCCTCCTCCTCCTCCTCCTGCCTCCGTCTGATGGTTATCCCATTAGCTCAAGGGCTAGGGCTCAGCTAGGGGTCAATTGATTATGGTTTGTCACGATTTGAAGTGTTTCTTCTGGTAGAAATGCAATCCATGGTTCAAACCAACATCCCACAGACCAACAACCTAGGACATACCACCTTCGCCTTGCAGTGGGCTCTGGGTGACTCATCATGGAGTCAGGCAGAAATCCTATAGTATGACATGCACAAGGCCCTCTGGGGACTGAAATAAGAAGGCATGTTAAGAAGGTGATATAGCAGCTGTTCTCGTGTCAAATGGAAAGGAGGCCAGGACAGGCAGGCTACTGCTGACAGGACAGGCAGGCTACTGCTGAGCCCAGGCAAGAAAGTCTGAAATTGGCTGGTGCATGCTGACAGTGATGAGATGAGACCCAGGGGTGGTGGGTCCTGCGAATGGCTGACTGGGGCTCAGGCAGTAACCAGCTGGCCCATGTTCTCTATTTCTGGACATCACCCACAACACTGATCACCTCTGAAACTGCACTGTCAAAGGGACCCGGCCATGACATCCAGGAGTCATTTAGTCTTTGCCTCTGGCGTCATTCTGAGTATTTCAAAAAAGTCCAGGCTCCAGTTCTTTGTTTTCTAAAGAAGACAAATGTGCATTAATGACGCGCTGGGCAAGGACCAGTTTCTGCTTTCAGGACTCATAAATCGATGTCTGTTCTCTGTGTGTTTGGCCACTCCGAGATGTCTGTATCCTTTAGCTCCCTCTTTATCACACATGAGGGTTTTTATGTTTCTGCCCAGGGCTCTGACCCAGATATCTACTTTCTAGTCCTTTGAAAGAACAGACATATCCAGCAGCTGCTTTCTGTCTTTCCCACACAGCTTGACAGCGCTTCTGTCTCTACAACTCTCGTAGAGGTCTCCCCTCCCATGGATATATTTCCAATCAATTATATTCAATGAAAACCGATTTTTAAAATAAACACACAAAGGATCTAATATCTTCACAGGTATGAACGCCAGAAGTGGATCTGGTGGCTTTTCTGGTTTATAGGTAGCCATGTGGCCGCCAAGGCAATCTGTGAATCTCAGTCTCCTAATGCTTAAAAGAGAAAAAGTAGTGAGTGTGTGGTGGGTCTCAAGGGCAGTGAGACACACTCAGATAAGTCCAGTATATGCTACGTGCTACACATCAGAGAGCTGAGGGTTGGGTACGGAAGGAGGGCGGGTGCTTCGTGATTAGCATGAATTCTGACCCCAACCTAAGTCTGTATCTACAAGTGTTATCTCATTACAAAGAAAAAATAAAAATGTGAGTCCACTTTTCTGTCGCTGACGACACACCTGAGAGAGGCAAGAGCTTAGAAGGCTCCTGTGCCTCACAACCCTCACCCGCATTGCCTCAGGCTTGAGATGGGGCAGCTGGGGAAGAGAGGAGTTGCACGGGTCACAGCAGGAGAATGGAAGAGAGGTGGAGGCTCAGCACCTGTTATCCCCTTCCAGGACGTGTTCCCACAGAACTGACATCCGCCCACCAGATCACACTTCTCCAAGGTTCTGTTACCTCCCCAAAGCGCTGTTATCTGAGGAGCAAACTTTCACCGCTAGGCCTTTGGGGGACATTTGCCCTCCTAACCATAGTGTTGATGTCTGCAGGGTGTGACGTGTTCTAGTCATTCCTCAGATCACTGTGCTGACGGCTCTCCTCTCCTTCCTCTTCTCCTTTTTTCCTTTTGTCAGTTTGGTTAGAGGTTAATATTATTGATCTTTGAAAATGGTAAGGTTTAAATGGGCAGGGAATTCTTGTTGCACACTTCAAGCCATCTTGTAGAGCCCATAGCCCAAGCCTGTAGCCCTGTAGCCCGTAGCCCATAAGCCTGTAGACCAGGTGGCTTTGAACTCTCAATCCTCCTCTCGTAGCCTCCTGACTGATGGTAGCATAGGCATGCACCATACTCAGTAAGAAACTCCTGGCTTTCTGTCTCACCAATTATCTTCACTCATTTAAGCTTTTGTTGTTATTCATCTCTCCTGATTGGCTTACTTTTGCACTTGTTTGCCTTTCCTGCAGCTGCAGTTGTCTGCCTTTCCTGCAGCTTGCATTTGTGTCTGTCTGTCTTTCCTGCAGCTGCATTTGTCCTTGTCGGTTAGATTCTCTTGTTCTGAATGCTTCTCATATATTGCCTGTTTTTTCTGTTTCTACACCCATTACCTCTTTGTTTCTGGGACAAAATGTTTAACAGATGATTACAGCAGAAAACATTTATTTTGGCCTCTGGTTCCAGAGGATTCAGCCCATGGCTGCTTAGCCTATATGCTTAGGCAGAAGGCTGTTGTGGTAGGAGCATATAACGATGGTGTTTCTTCTCTTCTTGGCTGACAAAAGACAGAGAAGAAACATGCCAGTGAGTGTATTAGTCAGGGTTCTCTAGAGTCACAGAACTTATGGAATGAAGTATATATATGTGTATATATACATATGAAGTATACGTATACATAATGAAGTATATGTATGTATGTGTATGTGTATATGTAAAGGGAATTTATTGGAATGACTTACAGACTGCAGCTCAACTAATCCAACAATGGAAAGTCCAAGAATCTAGTAGTCAATCAGTCCTACGAGGCTGGGTGTCTCAGCTGGTCTTCTGTATGAGCTGGAATCCAGAAGAGGTAGGCTCCAATGGATGTGCTGGCAGAGTGAGTGCAAGCAGGTGAAGAAGAACTAACCCCTCCTTCTTCCGTTGTCCTTCTGCCCAGATTAAAGGTGTGCCTCAAGATCTGGATTAAAGGCATGCATCAATCCAGATCAAAAGTATGTGTAATCCCATCTCAAGATCTAGATCAAGAGCTTGTGTCTTCCTGCCTCAAGATCTGGATCACAGGAGTGCCCTCCATTTCTGGATTGTAGTTTGTTCCAGATACAGTCAAGTTGACAACTGAGAATGGCCATCACAGTTGGCGTGTCTTCTTTTATCCACTTTTATTCCGTCTGGTGACATCACATTCAAGATGGGTCTTCCCAATGCTTTAATCCTCGTAGTCACACCCACAGCGGTGCCCTATGAACCTCCTAAGTACTTCTAAAGCAAATTAGGTTGACCCTCAAAACCAGCTATCTCAGTTGCCTGGATTTCCTTGTGGCTGACCTATTATCTGGATGGTTCTCTTGGTGGGTATTGAAAAAAACATACTAGTTTAATAATTAATTGCTTACTGTCAATGTTATCATCTATTCAGGCTATAAATAAAACCTCACAGACTGAGTGCCTGAACTGGTCACTGTTGTAGAGGTTGTTAGCCCAGGAGAAAGGTGACAGAGATCTGAAGTGTTTGGTGAGGCCACTTCCCTGACGCACAGTGGGTGATTTGTTGCTGAGTCCTCCCTAGTCATACTGACCCCCGAAAGTCCCCGGGATAACTGTGGGTTCTCTTTTAGGAGGGCATAGATTCTATACACAAGAGCCAGTCACATTCCAAAGACAGAGAACAAGGACCTACTTTCTAAGCTAACTTAAAACCTCTTGGCAATCTTGAGATTTCGTTAAGCTTAATTTACTGTATTCCGTTGAGCATCTAGCTTTCACACTATATATATGACTTCTGTCAATCCTCTCACTTGTCACCTTCATGCCATTCGGGTCCTTTCTCTTCCTTCCTTTCTCTTCTTCATCTGAACGCATCCGAACCCCTCTCTGGCCCCGTGTTACACACATATGACAGCAATGGGCAACTTGGCTTCTGATTTTAAAGTTTCTCTGTGAAATATGTTCGTTAAATGTTTCTCAGGCATACCAGGTTTCCTTCCGCTCCTTGTGCTTATACAAGAAGGTGGTGACCCGCCCAGGCCTGTGACTCACAAGGCTCACTTTGGCCAAGAAGAAGGTTGCACAAATTACCCACGTGTGAGACAGCAGCGACTTACGCTAAGATAGAAGTAGGCCGGAAATGTTTCCAGGGGCTAAAGAGGTGGCTTGGTGGGTAGGAGTAGCTTATTCCTTTTGCAGAGGATCCAGGTTTGGTTCTCAGCATCCTCATGACAGCTCACAAGCCCCAGGGGATCTGACACTCCCTTCTGACCACTGAGGGCACACCAGGCACATGTGAGGTACAAACACATACAATGTCAACAAAACAGTCATACAAAGAAGGGAATGCTTGCACGCCAGTGGGGGTTGGAGATACTGGATTTGGGAAACGAGGTTGAGAGAAGTGCTTGGTCCTCCAGTCAACTTGTATATGTGGGCAGGCACCATTTTTTGAGCTGGGGACTATTATGAGAGCATCAACTCTGAACATAAACAAAATACCCACGGAAGGAGTTAAAGAGACAAAGTGTGGAGCTGAGACAGAAGAAAGGACCATCCAGAGACTGCCCCACCCGGATCCATCCCATATACAACCACCAAACCCAGACACTATTGAATATACCAGCAAGATTTTGCTGACAGGACCCTGATATAGCTGTCTCGTGTGAGGCTGTGCCAGTGCATGGCAAATACAGAAGTGAATGCTCACAGTCAGCTATTGGATGGGACACAGGGCTCCTAATGAAGAAGCTAGAGAAAGTACCCAAGGAGCTAAAGGGGTCTACAACTCTATAGGAGGATGAACAATATGAACTAACCAGTATCCCCAGAACTATGTATCTAGTTGCATATGTAGCAGAGGATGGCCTAGTCAGCCATCAATGGGAGGAGAGTCCATTGGTCTTGCGAAGATCATATGCCCCAGTACAGGGGAATGTCAGGGACAGGAAGTGGGAGTGGGAGTGGGTGGGCTGGGGAGCAGGATGGGGGGAGGGTATAGGGGACTTTCAAGATAGCATTTGAAATGTAAATGATGAAAATATCTAATAAAAATGTTTTTGGAAAAAAAAGACTGAAATATTGGAACTGGAGAGATGGCTCAGTGGTTAAGAGCACTGACTGTTCTTCCAGAGGTCCTGAGTTCAAATCCCAGCAACCACATGGTGGCTCACAACCATCTGTAATGAGATCTGATGCCCTCTTCTGGTATGTCTGAAAAGAGCCACAGAGTACTTATATATAATAAACAAATCTTTAAAAAAAAAAAAAAAGAGTGAAATGTTTTTGAGATGAACTCCCCCAAATAAACAGGATTTGAGGTAGAATGCATGAAAATAGGCTGACTGAGTGACGGACCGCTGACAGTGACAGGATGACAGGGAGTCACAGGGAACCTAAGGACCCTGAGGGTTCCTTAGGGACAAATACAACAACCAAAACAGAATCGATGATTAGAGGAATGTTGGAAATAACCTTCCTTGTCTGGGAAAAGACCAGGGTAGCTGATTTCTCGGGCAGCAGGCACCCTGACGAGGGTCCTAAATGTGCATAAGCCTCTATTTATAAAGTCGAAGCATTATGCCATTGGACTTCGGTGTCTAGGTAAATGAATGATTATGCTGAGAATGTGAGATAGTGAGAAACCAATGTGTGCCCAGCACATAAGCTTCATTCTTCTCTATAATCTCATAGCTGGAGCAAAGGGCACTGAGTCACTGAAGGTCAGTGAGATGTTTGACCCGATGCCTTTGCTAAGGAACTGGTAGTTTAGTTATTCTAGTTATATAGGAATATGCACACTCCTGAAAGAGCCTGTGCTATTCCAGTCATCCCTGAGAAGAACCAGGATGAAGGCTGCCGGTGTAGCTGGGCAGGACAGCACTTACCTAGCACAGGCCCTGCGGTTCAGAATGTTCATACAAACGGAGATGTCACCCCTCCCGAGGCCAGACTTACCCACAGCTGTGAGCTGAGGAGTGTAAGAGCTCACGTGTGGTGGGTGATCATCCCATCATAACATAACGAAGGCGGTTGAGTCAGTGTTGAGTGTATGTGGATATGCTTTCTACTAGTGACAGGACAATGCAAAACTATGGCAAAGGAGCACACGTGGCCTTATCTATATTCCTGGTGTGTGCAAAGAGAATCACCATTGTGGTGGTTTGAATATGCTTGGCCTACGGGAAGTGGCACTATTAGGAGGTGTGGCCTTGTTGGAGTAGGTGTGGCCTTGTTGGAGGAAGTGTGTGGGGGTGGGCTTTCAGATCCTATGTCTCCACCCAGTATGGAAAAGACCCTCCTCCTGTCTGCCTGAGGAAGATGGTCTCCCTCTGGCTACCTTCAGATCAAGATGTAGAACTCTCAGCTCTTCCAGCACATCTGTTTGCACACTGCCACACTTCCCACCATGATGACAATGGACTGAACCTCTGAAACTGTAAGCCAGCCCCAATTACATGTTTTCTTTTTTATAAGAGTTACCTTGGGGGCTGGTGAGATGGCTCGGTGGGTAAGAGCACTGACTGCTCTTCTGAAGGTCCTGAGTTCAAATCCCAGCAACCACATGGTGGCTCACAACCACCTGTAATGAGATCTGATGCCCTCTTCTGGTGCATCTGAAGTCAGCTACAGTGTACTTATGTATAATAATAAATAATTTATGTAACCTAGGTCCCTTTTAAGTCCAATATGAGTTTTCATGGTTGTCTTAGTTTAGATAATGCTGTGAAGAGATAGCATGACCAAGGTAACTTTTCTTTCTTTCTTTCTTTCTTTCTTTCTTTCTTTCTTTCTTTCTTTCTTTCTTTCTTTCTTTCTTTCTTGGACCTCTGCTCACTCCAGTCAACTCTGCTTGCTCAGTCCCTGCTTGCTCCAGCCCAAAGATTTATTTATTATTATACATAAGTACTCTCCCCCTCCTCCTCACTATCCCTCCCCCTCCCCCAGCTCTTTCCATGGGTGTCTGCTTTCTGTAACTACGACATGGTGGCCCTAGGGACTCACTCCTTTGTGACTCTCAAGTCACCAATTCTCAACCTGTGGGCCATGACCCCTTTGGTGGTCAAAGGAACCTTTCTCGGCGGTTGCCCAAGACCATTGGAAAACTCAGATTATTTATGTTAAGCTTCATACCAACAGCAAAGGTACGGTTATAAAGTAGTGATGAAAAGAATTGCATGGTTAGGGGGGGATCACCATGGCCTGAGGAACTGTATTCAAGGCTCTCGAGTTAGGAAGTTGAGAACCACTGCTCTAAGTGAAGCAGCTCGCTTTCGTGTGTCCTACTCCTGAGACCCGGGTCCTGAGGTCACCAGCACTCTGTTCTTTATGGTTTCTAGTCCCCATCCCTCCCCAGCTCCAAAGACTCATCATCTCATGGAAACCTTGCATGCTTTGGCTGCCAAACTTCTCTTTGTCCTCGTGGGACCAACATGGCTGGGTGTTCTCTGAGCTTGCAGCAGCCATCTTAGACCCAGATTGGTCATCTCAGACCCACAGCTGTCAGGCTCACCATTGCCTGTGATGTCATCCACACTCGTGTGAATGGCCATGTGATTCTTTGGCTCCTTTCTCCCTGTATCTTCAGTGGCACTTTTCCTACTTCAAACCATGTTAACCTAGAAACACAGTCTCTCTAAATTGGTGGGGCCATTCACCAACGAAGTGACGGGTGCTTCCAAGCCCACCTCTCCCCTCACCCCTGGCATACTCAGCCACACCTCGGTTGCCCGCCCTCTCACTATAGCCTTCATCCACTGACAGTGCCCATCTTGTCCATTGGTCTCTGTCCTCAGCTATGTTTCTCACCAGCAGAGATCCAGGGCTGCCCTGTACCCCTGCTTTCTAATTCTCATCTCCATGACAACATCTGGAGCTGGCAACAGCAGAGAACTTTATCCCGACAGACCATATCATCGAAGGCCCAGGCACACCCTCACCTCTGAACCTGTGAGAACTTTTTTAGTTCTCCTTAGTACGTAGCCACACTCTTTGATGTGTGTGTGTGTGTGTGTGTGTGTGTGCGCACACACATGCACATACATACTGTATTAATACAGCTCGTGGTGGTGAGAAAGTTGCTCTCATTTAAACTGGGTGCATGGCTCGTGGAACAGCCTTTCTCTCTCATCACATCATTGCCCAGCTGCCAAAGCTGTTCTGTGATCAGTCTTCAAGTGCTTGAGATGTCTGTGGCCATAGATCCAAGGGTTCTGTGCATGTCTTGCATGGTAGTGGGCACCTTTGCCATTAACTGTGTCACCTTGAGCGTATGGCTTACATTCTTCGAGGTTGTTTTCTTCAGTAGAGGATCTTCCAGTGGCAGAAGGACATTGGAGTGTTTATGCCACAAGAATAGAATTTGTAAGACAAAACACCAAATAATGTTGTTACTATATTGAGAAGAGCTGCTCAGCACTCATAGGGACCTGACTGTCTTCCTGGAGCATGGACTCCCAGGCGAGACTGTGAGAGCCCACTACTGCGTCTCCCGCCAGCTGCCACAGTGGCTCACTCTGGTTTGGGCTTCTCTCTGGACTGCCAGATTCGCAGCCTACCATGTTGCACTGGCTGCCCAGTGGAAAGAGCAGCACTATATTAAGTAAGTGACCCTGGAGTTTGGCTAAGCCAGTTACTAAATGTGGAATGGATGTATCCTGGCTGTGAGCAGCTGTGTACTGCCCTCCACTGACTTTCAGATGATCTCGAACCGCCCGAGTGTTTACAAACCATGCTGGAGGCCAGCTCAGCAATGCAGAGGAGTAGGGCGCGTGAAGAATAAGACCATGTTGCTTCCTGGCCCAAATCATCGCCACCTCTAACCTAAGCAACATGCTTTCTCGGCTCCGCCGCGTTGCCTCTAAATTCTATGGGCTACTGTTAGTAAGTATTCTCTGTCGTTTTGTGAAGGAGCCCGTGGAGAGGGTCAGGGTGTGGGGTTTGCCTTTGCTGGTTCTCAGTCCTCTTGGGAAGCCGTCGGTCACGTGATCACCTCTGCAGAGGGAAGGTAGCATTTGAGATCTCTCCCCTTTTGGCTTACTGTTACCTCACAACTTCAAGTATGTTGTCTGACACATTTCCTTTGCCTGCTTTCTTACTGACTTTATTCCTGGTCCCCTTTGAGATGAGGGGTGTAAAAGTTCCCTGATCTGTGCAGCACAGCTGCCGGAGGAACAGGGCTGCACTTTCCTCTGTGTGCTGAAGTTCAGTTAGCACAGCAGGTCTCTCTGCCTGAGGGTCGTGAGCTCCTTGGTGCTTCTGGTCTCCCTTTCCCGCCATCCCTTTCTCGGTCATGTTTTCAGTACTGGGTGGCAGTTTATGGCAGGCTTGTGGGAATGCTTAGGATGGTAAGGCCCTCTGGCGTCCTTGTCTCCCTCCACTTTCATCCTGATGTTTTTCTCTGTGGTTCCATGTTCTTCCTTCACTCTGCCTCAAACCCAAGGAGTGTCCAACACTTTTGGAGAAAAATGTGGAGTTGTCCTCAGGTGGGAGTCTCAAGGACAGAAACACACCCGGTGAAGCAGTGTCTTAGACACCTGGGAGGGACACAAAAGTGTGTAAGAGAGAAACTGGGGGAGGTGTGGTGAAGAAGCCCCTGAGCAAAAGTAATGTGTGAGCAGAGAGATGTTTATGCAGGAGCCTGGCAGGTGGCATGCTGCCTTAGAAAGGAGAGTCATTCTAGAGGTTATTGGAGCCAGTGGGACGCAGGTGAAGAAGGCCTCACAGTGTAGGCCTGTGAAATTACAGGGGGCAGTCCTCAAGGAGGAGACTAGGGGACCAGGGCATTGTATCTACAGCTGTTGGAGTCACATACCAGGAAAAATACGGCAGAGCAAATTTCAGGCCTCCTAACACCTGATTCTTCCTGAAAATAGAACTTTCTGCTTTTATTATTGTGCCAGAAAACCCATCTATAATACATATTTGAACTGTATGCTATTGGCTGTCACAGATGCTATAGTACTTAGGAACAAAGTAATGGGCTTTCTTTTCATTCATGTCTCTATAAAGCTTTGCAGATCAGGGGCTAGGGATACAGATTGGTCAGTAAAGTCCCTGCTTAGGAAGCAGGAGGTCTTGAATTTGAACCACCATAGTCCACATAAAAAAGCTGGGCATGAGGACTCAGTGGGTAAGGGTGCATTCTGCCAGGCTTAATGACCTGAGTTCAATCCCTATGTCTCATGTGGAGGTAGGAGAGGGCCAGCTCCCGAAGATTGTCCTCTGACCTCTATATGCACTTGAAGGTACATACCTCCCAAATAAAAAAATACATAAATAAATAAACAAACATTATGAGCTGTCGTTATGAGCTGGATACGGTGGTATATTTGGATCACTGGAAATGGAAGATAGGGGGACCCTTCAGGTTTGCTAGCTAACCAATATAGCCGAGTTGGCAGTCTCCAGCTTCAATGAAGGACCCTGTCTCAAAAAACAAAGGGGAAGGATGATTGAGGAAGACCCCTGACATCTCCTCTATTCTATACATACATACACACACACACACACACACACACACACACACACACATACACACACACACACATGCACACACGCACACACATGGACACATACACCACACACATAGGCACATATACACACATGCATGCGCACACATAACACACAGATACATACATGCACCCAGACACACACATGCACACACATGTGTGTGCATACACACAAATATACACATACACACAGATACATACATACATACATACATATACACAGGCATACCCTCACACCCCCATAAACATTACACACATACACACATGCACATACATATGCATATACACAGATGCATATACACAGAAACAAATATGTACAGAGAGAGGTATAAACACACATAGGAACATGTACATACATAACTGCCTCACAGTTGAGACATATGGCAAACAGCCTTATACCTGTGCACAGCACACATGTGCAGAGGCCTCCATTAGCAGAGGTTTCCCTGGGACAGTGAAGAGAACAGACTTCTGTTTTTCACACAAGCACATGGCTTCGTTTTAATACCTTTGGCCATTTAAAACTGAGGCCACCCAGCTGCTCCCAGGACTTGATTTGGTAAAGGCGCGGGATTTCCTGAATAAAAGGTTTGGGTCCAATTTATAAAGTGAGAAAATGGAGGTTAACCGAAGGACTCACTTGGTTTCCCAGAAGGTTGTGATAAAAGAAGGGGCTGTGTAGGCAGCTTCACTGCAGAACTGCCCACGGGGCATCTGCCCCAGGAATGAACTGTGCCTCATTTATGGGAGAAAGCCCTAGCTGGACTAGCTGATCCTGTAGTCAGAGAAGGCAGAGCTATGTAAATCTCCCAGCCTTCCTAGCCTCTCTCCCACCTCCCTCTGTGTGAGTGTACGTGTATGTGCGCATGTGTCTGTGTAAAGCTGCCCGTGACCACTGGGTTGTACTTGTATCAAGATCAGGTTGTTGCAGACAGAGGGTTGACAGAATTCCTGTGTGCTCTCTGTGCTGACCGACCTGCTCAGATTGCCCATGCTGCAGAAGAAACTAAGGTAGCTTTGGCCTGTAGGATGGTCCCTCACTCCCTCTGGACAGAAGGGCTATCCATACCCTTTCCCAGTAGGGGACATGTGTGTAAAGAGCCATAGAAAAGGGCCGGTGGGGGTCGCTCAGTGAGCAAAGTGCTTACCCCTGCCCTGGAAGCAGGAAGGCCCAAGTGCAAGCTTCAGGATTAGAGTAAAAAGGACAGGCGTGGAGCCTGCAAAAGTGCTGTAGAGGCAGAAACAGGAGAGTCGCTGTGTTTGCTGGTCAGCTAGCCTCGCCTAATTGGGAAGTGACAGCTGAAGTTGACCTCTGACCACCACATGGATGCTTGCAACAGAGGTGGGAGGGGGAGGGGAGTGCGGAGAGGGAGGAAAAGGGAGAGGGAGAGGGAGACAGAGAGACAGACAGACAGACAGAGACAGACAGGCAGTTACAGAGACCTGTGGTGGTTACACCTGATACTTTGCACCTGTCCTGAGGAGTCCCTGTGCCCACCCTGGAGGTACGCCATGCACCCATTGGCCCAGCAGAGCTAGATCTGAGTGAGTCCAAGGGGTTTCCTAGGAGTTTAGAGTCGGCCTCAGCTTTGCTTGGCTCCCACGCCACTCGTCTTGCCGTGTTTTTGCCTCTCCATGTGTGCACTTGCAGGCACCGTTAGCCTTCTCTTCCTCCGGGTTGGGAGTCACACATCTCTACATCAGCTGCAGTATTGGGTTCTACCACAGAGAACTCTGCAAGGGCATTCTGGGAGGCCATGATGTGTGGGGTGTTCTCTATACCAGCTTAACCAGGTTTTCATGTCAATCTAGATTGGATTCTGTTTTAAGGACACAAGTAGTTTCTGCAGGACAAAGAAACAGTGTAAACTCACATGGAAACATGAGGTGCAAGGAAGCAGGAGAGAGAGGAGGAGAGGGAGGGAGGGAGGGAGGGGAAAGGAGGGAGGGAGAAAGGGAGAGAGGGAAAGAGGGAGAGGGAGAGGGAGAGAGAGAGAGAGAGAGAAGAAGAAGAAGAAGAAGAAGAAGAAGAAGAAGAAGAAGAAGAAGAAGAAGAAGAAGAAGAAGAAGAAGAAGAAGAAGAAGAATTATTAGATGATAAGATGATTGCGAGCACACTGCCATGGTCACCCTGCTTTACCCTTAGCTGCTATTAGAGTCCTGTTGTAAGACAGTGGAATTCATTCTCCCTGAGCTCTGCATCCTGACCATGGCACAGAAGAGGGCGCTTCAGCAGCATCCTTTCTCAAGAAATGTAGGTCACCTGGAAGAAACCAAGGTTAAGAGCCCACTAGACCACGTGTCCCCTCTGGGCAGCTGTGACTTTCAGACCCAGATGCAGTTCATGGCAAACAGGCACAGACAGACCTGCTTTTTCTATAAAGGAGACCTTGGCCTCAAGCAGAAGTCAAGTGTGACACATGTTACACAGACTGAGCTGCTACAAGGAGACGGTAGCATGAAGTGAGGCGTGTGTGGTATCGTCACAGAAGGAGGCGGATGCCCAGTCCTGTTAAGCCTCTTCTCCGGAGCCAAGGAACTGGGAACTGAAGCACGGGTCCCTGCGTGGGGATGGCTGGCCCCAGGAACTGGGAACTGAAGCACGGGTCCCTGCGTGGGGATGGCTGGCCCCAGGAACTGGGAACTGAAGCACGGGTCCCTGCGTGGGGATGGCTGGCTCCAGGAACTGGGAACTGAAGCACGGGTCCCTGCGTGGGGATTGCTGGCCCCAGGAACTGGGAACTGAAGCACGGGTCCCTGTGTGGGGATGGCTGGCACCAGGTTCAGAGTGCCACAGATCTAAGGCTGGCTAGCCATTGGGGTGGCTGCCTTCCTTGCCTGCATCCTGACCTGGTCCTGGAGCAAAGTGCATTGTCCAGAGTATTGAGATCTGGGGTGGGTCCCCCAGATGCTATGATTCATAGACTCAGTGACTCGGTCCTTGTTTTCCCCCAGCGAGTCCTACTGTCTTTGGTTATCTTCGAGCTCTGTCTTGCAGATGTTGCTTCTGAATCTGGTGCCTGGTACCTTTATTAGACGTCATCCCAGATTCTCTTCCTGGCCATGACCTCCTAGGGGCTTAAGAGTGTATATACATGGGCTCAGGTATGAGGTATGAGGTATAGATGTGTGAGTGAGTATGGTGGATAAGTATGCGTACACATGTGAGCATGTGTGCACACATACATCCTGGAAGATTCCTCATGCCAAGAGCCCCCAGGATTCTCTGTTCATTCTGGTTCCTTTTCTCCCACCTTTTCAGTTCCAATCCTGTTTATCCCACAGTAGGTATGGACAGTGAGCCTCCATTAAGAACTAGTTGTAACTGGCTGGCTCTAATATTGGTAAACTCCAACGAGCTCTCTGCACTTCTCTCTCAAATCCAGGGCCTAAAGTTCTGCAGATGAATTCCTTACTGGCTGGTGGCTGTCCCATGGACCTCATTCTGTATGGAGCACTACCTAACTTTTCTCACTTGGCCTCCTGCTCACATCTCACTCTGAAGCCCTGGGGGTTTGCCCTCTCCTTCCAGTCTCTCCTTTCTTCTTCTAGTCTTGACTCAGTCTCCTTTTCCCCAAATCTCTCTCCCACTGAAGAACACTGTGATTCTGTGGGCCCTGGTTCTCATCCTGAACTACCTCAGCCCGAAATCAAGCCTTTGTCATGGGGTATCTCCTTCTACCTGAGACGCCTGCGGAGCCTTCTCTGAAGTGTGCTTAATGGGTAGCTCTGGTGAGGGCACAGGCTCTGGGCAGACCTCACCAGTGAGTGCATCATGAAGAAGCTGGATTCCTGAGCCTGTCATGGCTGCTTCATGCCACATGGCGGATAAAGTCTCAGCATCACGTAACTCACGGTCAGCAGGACACAGGAACCCACACCAGCATTAGTCCAGCTCAAGGACTAACTGTTGCATACTTGCTGCTGATCTTGTAAGCCAAGCCATGAGGAATGTGGTCATAGGGAATTCTCGCTTCTCTTACGTCTGGGTTAGTGCTGATAAGAACCTTCTGGGACTCCTGAATCCTTCTGACATGCTTTGGGGCAATGGTTTTTCCTAAAGAACCAAACATCTACCAGAGCACTATGCACAGGAAGGGAATCCCCTGGCGCATGTGCCTGACTTTACAGGGATCCACGATAGTACACCCAAAAGTGGGCCTGCCTAGAGACTCACCAGCGGTTACTGGGTTGTTTTTTTTTGTTTTTTTGTTTTTTGTTTTTTTGTGATAGCAGATGGAGCTGGCCATGGGCAGGAGGCTCAAAATGCCCAGGCCTCTGAGCTTTTATTTTCCCAAATGTAAAATAAAGATATTTAAAGGAATCAGTTTATCCCAAAATTTTAACCGCCTCTGTCATTTTTTTTTCAATATGGTTTCATGTTTTAAATTGGAACTTGGCTTGTATAACAAAACACTCTGTTTTAAGAACAATATTTTTTCAATTTTGTTATTCAAATGTATAACTGTGAATCAAATTATGATCGAAGTAAGCCAGCTAGTCACCAGCACTCTAAAGAGGTAGTTAGTGTAGTGGGTTCTATGTTTCCCCTCCTTCATGTAGTACTGAGACAGAACCCAGGACCCCACGCTTGCTCAGGCAATGTTCTACCATGTGTAGTGGGTTCTATGTTTCCCCCTCCTTCATGTAGTACTGAGACAGAACCTAGGACCCCACACTTGCTCAGGGAACGTTCTACCATGGAGTTTTTCATCCCAGGTATGGAGAAACAATAACCCCCTGTAAATAAACATTCCTCAGCTTTATCCTGGGGCACACATTCACAAGACACTGGAAATCTAAAAATTTTATAGCAACTCCTATCTCTGCCTGACAAGTTTAAAGGAACCTAAGAATAGATAGATGTTCTAAAGCCTCTCCTGGCATCAAACCCCAGTATTCCTGTGATCTGTATCCTGTGTGTAAGGAGATGAACACAGAAGGACAGAAGGAGGATGAGAATACAAAGTCCCATGGGGCCAGCAGTGAGCATCCAAGTGCAGATCCTTTTAGATGTGTGGAGAAGAGAGGGGGAAGGGTAGGTGGAGGTGGGGGGACAGAGGGGTTGCTGCCTCAGGAGAGTGGCTGAAGGCAAAGTAAGAATACCAGACCCTCGGTCAAATATTAGTGGGCAGACAGAGGGGACATGGTGATGCTGGCAAGGAGTGAGTTGAAGCCTCACAGGCAGATGTGGTCTTGGGAGGCACCGAGCTTGAGACAAGGGAGAAGATCCAATTAGAGGGTTTTCTATTGAGTTTCCACGCGCTCGAGGACCAATGAGCAAAAGCAATTTCCTGACAGAGTTGCCTTTCCTTCAGCCTGGAGTCCTGGCTGCAGTTGGTGCTAAAACTGGCTATTGCTGGCTGAAGCAGCTGCACAGGTGTGAAACCAGAAATGCTTCAGGTTAGAGGTTAGATGCACAGGGATCAGCTTGCTGGAATTCACCGTGTACCCCAGGCTGGCCTCGAACTTATGGTCATCCTCCTGCCTCTGCCTCCTTATTGTCGGGATTACACTGTGAGCCACCCACCGCACCTAGCACTCTGCATGGTGCCTTCTATCTGGAATGAAGTATGCACTGTGCAGGGGAACAGCAGCCCTCTCAGAGAGAGGGAGGAACAGTAGTGAGGCGGGAAAGCTGAGGGTGGAGCGTAAGTAAGTCCTCTCCAGTCCATCTCCTGTTTATTCCCTTTGTCCCTCAAGCAGGACGTGCTGGCTGTGCCTGGGCTGCCTTCAGGTTCTTCTCCGAGGGGTTGAGGATAGAGACTGCAGGTTGCAGAGCCCCTGCAATTTTAGCAGTCCCTGCTATGCAAGATGCAATTGAAATTCTAAATGAAAGTTTTGCAGTTCCCTGTGATTCCACCTAATAATCGTTGCTATGCTCTTCAGCACTCTCTACCTGTGGCTTTGCCGCCTCTACTGAAAGGAACCCAGCTGAGTGCATCGTAAAACTTGAGTGAGTTTGTAGAGATGTTCGTTCCATCTTGCGACTCCGCGGTGCCACAGGAGCAGGCACAAGTCCCAGATTCCTGACACAGTTCTGAAACATCTTCACCTCGGGAGAGGGCATAGTGGCTCCAGCAGAGAGTGTCCAGCACCAGCCAGTGTCAGCCCGCCATAAACGACACAGCTGAGCTTCCTGTTGGTGCTGCCTGGTGTGTGGGTTCAATGGTACCTCCTTTATCGCCAATAATGTCTCAGAGTGAGGACGGGACCAACAGAAATGGCTCGAAATGGGGCTGCAATGTTTAGTACTGTCTGGGAACAAGGGAATTTAGATCAAATCCATGTGGAATGCCAAGAAAGCAGCAATACTGTTCATACACACAGACTGACGAATTATCAGTGGACCCAACAAGTTTCTTCTTTAACTGCAGTGGAACTTTCCAGAAAACCCCACAGAGGTCAGTCATGGCCATGTGGTTTCCCATCATAAGCCTGAGCAGTTAGTGTTATCATCAGTTATCAGTTATCAACATGGCTGATAGAAAGGGAAGAAAAGGTTTCAGACTTGGCCCAGAATCCCACGCAGCTTCCGGGATGCCATATCCCTCTCTCACCTGTAGCCAGTGAACCTAGCCACCCATTCCACCCCACTGTCTGCAGAACCCCCAGCCCTTCCAAGAGGCTGCAGATGCCACACCCGCTTCTGCAGATGCTACCTGCCCTAGGTTTTCTGAGGCTCTTGGGAACAAGGCTTCCACCTGTACAAAGACAAGGAAATCCTTTAGGACATGTGACAACTCAGCGATCGTCCATGTACCGCAAGTGGAAGTGAACAAGATGGCCCATCTGGCATTTGCTAGGGCTCCACACCAGGCTTGAGTGTGAGGTAGGGGTCCTTCGCTTGGATGCTGTCTTATCCAACTGCTTCACCGCTCCTGGCTAAAACACAGCTAGGCCGAGTGCAGTTTGACGGAACAGGAGCTGCACCCCCTGTGGTAGTTTTCCTGGGTCTTTTGGATGAGGAACCACGGCAGGCTGGTCACATTCTCTGTTAAACTGGGTGGGCTGCCAGAATCAAGAGCCACGGGGCGGGCAATTATTTTAATTATTATTTTTTTGTTTGTTTTTGTTTTGTGAGACAGGGCCTCACTATGTAGACCTGGCTGGCCTGGAAATCCCTATGGAGATCAGGCTAGCCTTGAACTCACAGAGATCCACCTGCCTCTGCCTCCTGTATGCTGACAGGTGTGTGAAGGCATTCCCTACCACACCTGGCATTGAACATTTTAAAGATCAGTAATTCTTGTTCTAAATGCTGGATATTTGAGTTCAGAGGCAGGCCAAGGATGCTGTCTTTAGAGCAGGGCTCCTCTCCTTGGTTCCCAGGTAGTCCCTCCTCAGCCCATCCTCCCAGGTCCACCCTGCCCATGTGCATATATGGCACCTCTGGGGCACTGATATCAGAGGTGTGCCACCATAACCAGCTTACAGGTGATACTTAATATAGCAGCCATTCTTTGAGAGGATGTGCTTTGGTTCTGCAGGAGAGTGTGTGGACTTACACTCTCAGGGAATGAGGCTAGCCCATCATTAAATTCCAGATTGAGGTGTCCTTTACTCAATAGTCCAGTGTTCATGATTATGTGGTTATGTTCTAAGGAAACCATATAACACCGATTAACGGTTTGCGTTCTAGAAAGCGTTACCTGTCGTTATGTCTTATCTAAAGGAAAGTCAAGCCATGAGTGTGAAGAAATCAGGCATCAGGACGGTGTGTATTGCAACAGGCCTGCTTGGTGTGAGTCTTTTGCTGCCTACAGATGTCACCCCAATCTTCCTGTACTGATGATCCTTTTGGTGACTGAGCCATTGGCTGTGGAAGTAGTCATTTACCTCACGTTTCTTCAAACTGACTTCACGCTCATGAGGGAGGCACTGTTTATCTCCCTTGCCTCTGCGTCCTGGTACCAATATTGTCTTCACGTCTCCTGTGTGGAGACAAGCATTCATCTCTGTTCAATAACCTCCCCACCCCGCTTCCCCCTCTCCCACCCTCTCCTCTCCTCTCCTCCTCTGCCTTTCTCGATTTCTCCATGTGACGCACACACAGGGGGAAGGAAGATAACAGCTCCGACTCTGGGAGGCAGGGTAATGATTTCTCTCCTTTTGAAAACAGCATCTCGATGCATCTGATTGAGAGAGCTCCCTATTCAAGGCACTGGTCAGGTCAGGGTGCACACTACAGAGAGCTTGGCAACACAGCAAAAGGGAAAAGGGTGTATGCTCACTCAAGTGCATACATGCAGACACATATGATAACAAGCTATGGAAAAAAAGAGCTCAGGGATTTGAAGGAGAGTGGGGAGGGGCATATAGAAGGGGTTGTAGGAAGGAAAGGAAAGAGAGAAATTTACAATTAAATTAGAATCTTTAAAAAAAAAAAGCCATCCCTGAACACTCCTCAGTTCTCATGGGAAATGCTACTAGTATTCAAGACGAACTCTCAGAACTCCAAATTTCCTATGATCCTTACAAGTGAGGTAAACCTGAGTGTCACTCTGTGACCCTTATTCCCAAAGTGTAAGAAGAAAGAGCTGCCTTTAGGCAGTACTTACTCTATGCCTTGCTGGCAGCATCCTTCTTTGAAGGCAGACCGATCATTTGTTGTCCCAGGAGCCCTCTAGCCCTGCGCTGGGGCCAACAAAGGAGCAGCAGGAGAGTGTCCGTGACATTTAGGGACAGAATAAGCGAGCCCATGGTTTTCAATGTTTTAATTAATAAGACTTAATTTGGAAAATAAGTCTTGTCTTAATATCTTCAGGATGTTTGGTTGACTTTACTTCCTCTCTCATTAGTACTTCTTCTGGGACACCTTCTTTGTATAGCCAGCCTGTGTCTCACAGAAGTGCCTCAGGACTCTAGTAAGGGTCACAGCTTTACATGCCAGGGGAAGGCAGCAGGGCCAGGCAAAGCGTCCATGGCCGGGGTCACTGGGAAGCAGGGGGTTCTGGGGAAGGTGTGCTTCTCCCTCTGCCCCTGAGAGGTCAGCTGACCCTCTGCAGATGCCTTCCTTGTCTAGTTACCCAGGTTGGGCTTCCATGCCATGACATGTTCCTCCTGTTTGTGTAGTTTGTGCCAATAGAACCATCATTGCTCTGCCTGCTGCTGCTGTGTGTGGCTCGGCCATCCCCCTGCCTCAGGTACAGCCTGCTGGACATTCAGTTATCTCCAGTGAACGGATCTTATGCCCGTTGTAGGTACTTACGGGCCTATTCTCTGGGCGTATTTGGCATTGTGATCTCTCTAGCTCAGAACTGATGCCCAGGGCATCATTACTCTGATCAGATTGAGCCTTTGATTGCCAAATGCATCCTGTACTGCCAACTCGTATCCTTGCCAGCCTTGTGAGAGGGTACCAGGATTTTAATGGCTATGGGTTCTTTTGAATTATAGCAAGAGAGATGGATCGCTCTGCTTTCAGAGAATCTTTAATTTTTCATTGGAATCATGAGAAATTAAGGTTTCTCTGCTTTCCTTCCAGTTGCCCACCTACCAGCCTCACCCGGTTCTATCTTTAGAGTGCACAGGCCCAAGGCTAAGGCTGTGCAAAGTGGTCCAGCTTGAGTGACAGCTACCCCTCCCACCACCCCATGCAGTGTCATGGGCTCTAAGCATGAGAGTTGCTTCTTCACCTTCTCTGCTGCTCGGTACCTGCTGTTCACATGGCTACAGGTGCGGATACTGTTGCTGAAGACTCTCACCAGTGTCACACGGTGCGCCTTGCCGTGGTGGCCTCTCATGCTCCGCCTGTAGTGCATTTCCTTCACAGTGGGCATACCCATTACCTAACTGCACTCTGTGCTCAGTCCTCACCTTGGAGTGGTGACAAGTCACGATGGTACCATGTCCATCTCCTCTTCTATCATGCAATTGGACATCTGCTCCTAGGATGGTGACACGGTGAGAGACCAGCCTGTTTGCTCATCACCCTTATCCGCCCAGTATCTGCTGCCTTCAGTATCTCCTCATCTTGAGCTCCTGTGGTTCAGGAGGAGACCTTGTCTGTTGTAATTATTTAATCTCGAACTGGGTTTTCTACCCTGCCTTTGGTCATTCAGTTCCTAGATAAAAGACACGTAACTTCTATATTTATAATAAGCCTTTAATGCACTAGAGTTGGGCAGATATCTATCCTCTAAGTTATTAAAATCTACTTCCTTATCAATAACTCTGAGTTATAACTTGCTGTATTCCATCTGGGTAGCTCTTAACTCCAATCAGCTAATCCTCATAGCCATGTTTTCATGACTCACTGACCCATAGTGTCTTCTCCCCTCTCTACCTCCCTCCTTGTGGTCCCTACATCAGAACCCTAGACAGGAAATTAAAACTCTGCCTACCTCTATTCTGCCCAGCTATAAGCTATAGGCATCTTTATTCACCAATCAGGGATAACTTGGGGGACAAGGTCACATAGTGTCACTTGAGTCTATGTGAGAATCTCTTTGTCCCTGAGGGCAATCAGGGCCAGTATTCAGCATTACAATACATAGCAACAGACCAAATCTCAACACTTGTCTCAGCCCTAGAAGTAGTATCTCAGCTGGTCACCCCAAACTAGCTCTGGCTCTAGACTTGGGTTTTAATAATCAGCAACAACCAACCTTGTACAGTGCTTCAGGGCTGGAGAGAGCTTCGGAGTCAGTCAGGTCCTAGACACTGAGGTGAACATTCTCCAGTGCTGAGATGCAGATCTTAGCACGTTAGTACCACCAAACAATGGCTTACATCTGGGAAGCAAGTGCATCCTAGCTAAGCTGGACTTTATTGTTTCTGTAATGCCACCTAATAAAAAACTTCAAGTTTCAGAGTGTTAGATGCAGCCCTGGGCATATATATCACTTTGCTACCTATTCAAGCTCTTCCAGTAGCTCTAAAGCAGATGGTTGTTATGCTTGAAGATAGAGTCTCTTCCCTAAAAATGTGCAAGTATCAATAAAACCTAATATGTGTACAGGGTTATTGTATTTACATATAAATGCAACATGAGACATCCTTAGTCTTTGTTTAAACAAAAGAAGTGTGTGTATGTGTAAGAAGTATATGTGTGGATGTATATGAGTGTGTATGAGTGTAGGTATAAGGATGTATGTGAATGTATGAATGTGTGTGTGTATGAGCATGTGTGCATGTGTATGAGTGTATATGTATATGTGTATATGTATATGAGTGTGTGTATGAATGTATGTATGAGTGTGAGCATGTATGTGTATGTATATATGAGTGTATATGTGTCTGAGTGTGTGTGTGTATGTGAATATGTATATGAGTATGTATGTATGTATGAGTGTATATGTGTCTGAGTGTGTGTGTATGAGTGTATGTGTGTGTCTAGTGGAGATCTTCCAGCATTGTAGTGAGGTGTGGAAGAAATCTGTTAACAGATTAAGAATATTCTGATTTTTTACAAAGCACTATAAAACCCATACTATCTAAAATCTGAATATATATTTTTCAACAAGCAAATATTAATAAGTAAATATTTATGAACTAGGAACTCTCCCTGAGTTATCTTCTCCTCTCTAGAACTTCCATTGTGCGTGTTCTCCATTTAACCCTGTCCTTGCTATGAGAGAAAGCAGGTTCATTAGGGTTCACAGTGCCTCCAGAATTTGACAATAATGGCCATTTCTTTCTTCTTGCATGTCTCAGAAGCCCACAGTTGTATACAAAATGGTGTGGGGGATTTTATTATGAAGTCCAGCCTATGCAGGGTGTGAGTGTGACTTGCTCTATCCCCTGTATTCCCAGCTGTTAACAGAGTCATTTGTACTTTCTTTTTTTTTTTTTTTTTATTATATGTAAGTACACTGTAGCTGTCTTCAGACACTCCAGAAGAGGGTGCCAGATCTCATTACGGATGGTTGTGAGCCACCATGTGGATGCTGGGATTTGAACTTATCGCCTTCAGAAGAGGAGTTGGGTGCTCTTACCCGCTGAGCCATCTCACCAGCCCCTCATTTGTACTTTCTTAAAGGGGAGGGTGAGTGTTTGGCCACCTTCAGATCACTAAGGGCACAGATTCTGTAGCCCATCCTGGAGCTTGAGGCCAGCGTCATACAAAGGATGAGCTACATCCATACCAAGGATCAGCTACATCATACCAAGGATGAGCTACATCCATGGGAAGTTTTTGTCTCTAGAAAGCACGAGGAGAAAAGAGTGGTGGTGGTCTGCAGTGGTTGTGGTACCTGTGTGTGCTGGCTTGTCATCTGCCACTGAACTAGGCAACATGGAGATTTCCAGTGAGGCAGGGTAGGCTGGCAGGAGGCTCAGCCAACGGAGGGTCCTGAAATAAAGCCTGTTTAATTAACAAAGGCTTCCCTTACTCCACATAATCAGCACCGAATCCAGAATCCTACAACCAGTCACAACCAGCAGCAGCTCTCCTATGCCCTGTGGCCCTGCTTGAGGCTCTGGGCAGGACCTTAGCAACAAATGTCCCATCTTACTAATGTGGTCACTTTGGTAGTGCTCTGTAAAAACTGTCAGAAAAAGTAGGACATGACCAAGCTGAGGAACGGTGACCAGCTAACAGCTGTGTACACCGCGTTGACCTTCTTGTGGGACTCTATAATGAGAACGATCTGGGCAGTGGTGGCGCACACCTTTAATCCCAGCACTTGGGAGGCAGAGGCAAGCGAATTTCTGAGTTCGAGGCCAGCCTGGTCTACAGAGTGAGTTCCAGGACAGCCAGGGCTACACAGAGAAACCCTGTCTCAAAAAAACAAAACAAAACAAAACAAAACAAAACAAAACAAAACAAAACAAAACAAAAGGAGAATGAAGTAGAAGTGGCCAGAGCTCATCGGAGAGTAGGACTACTGGACTGTGCTGGAGGCTGTATTCCAGCCAGCTGGGTACAAGCTCTTGGTTGTTTTAAACAAAACAAAACCCAATAAACAGTAGCAGAACAGAGCCGAGAGGCTGTGGTCCCAACAGAGCTCTGCCTACTTGCCCTCTGAGTGGGTTTCTCTCTGTGAGACATCCAGCTCTCTGGCTCTGACACCTCCCCCCCCCCCCCAACCCGGTCAAGGTGGCTGTTTTAGTTTCCTTAAAGTCTTTTAGCTCCTGATGATGACAGTAATCTAACAGCAGGAACAAACTCAGGTCTGGCCAAGCCTGGCAGCCATCAGAGCACAGGCACATGGCTCCTGGCCTGTGGTCCATCTCTGCACAGCGGCAGGCAGCCATGAGTAAAGGCAGGAGGCAGGGAAGGCTGACCTGTGGCTCTGTCATCTGAGGCTAGGAGGACAAGCGCTGAGTCCTCTTCTGCAGTGCCACCTTCCTATGAGTCTCAGAGAAGTCCAGTCAGCGGACTGACAGAACAGTCCTGGTCTCATGAGCCAGCCTTCACAACGCCTGCAGGCACCTTTGGGCACACATGGGCTACCTTTGTGGATCCTGCCCAGGTCTAGCACCATGTGGCTCAGTTGATCCTTGCTGAATGTTGTCACCCATATTTCAACATGGCATCTGAAGTGCTTCAGGGATTTTCTGAAAAAGAGGCTTCATAGAGTTCCTGTGTTTTCTATGGAGTCATTTATAGTTGACAGAACGTGTCAGGCTAGAGAAAGTAGCCTGGTACACATTACAGATCACTGCACAGCACAGCAATCCATACGGCAGATCAATGCAAGTCTCGTTGGTTCTAGCTAGAACCTGCTTTCAGGTACATTTACATAATTCTGGGCACTGAAATCATTGTATAGTTTGGTTTAAAAAAAATCTTGGCTGCCCACGTGCTGGGACACTGCTCCACACTTGCTGGATGGTACAAATGGCTGCAGATGGTACTCTAGAAGCAAAGGCTATGTTCTGTTTTTAACCAAGGAGATGTATAATAAGATAAAGTAGGAGAAGAAACACTTTGCAAGATAGAGAGGAGGCTCTCACCCAAACTGGGACCTACATGCAGTGGAGCAATATCTTGTAGGAAATAGCCTCAATTTCTGGGACAATCCTGTGCTGGGAAGTGTGGTTGCATGGTTGTATCTGGGTCCCATCCCAGCAATCAGAAGACCTTTGCAGGAAGCCATCCAGACTTCTAAGCTATAACTCTAGGTGCTGAATACTGTGCCATCTCATAAAAACAGCATATTCCATGTTAAATATAAAACCTCTCTGTTTCATGCACACACCTCATATCTTGCTACTAGCCTCAAGCCAGGCAGAATTCACAGTCTTCTGCATGTTCTTCAGGACAGCTTTCTGTAGATCCTTTTATAGGAAGAAAGAGGCAGGAGGTTGAAGCTCCGGCAGACTTCTAGATCGTACAAAGCACACCAAAGAGACAGGACACACATCACATTGTGTTGTTGGATATCTGATTAAACTGTTACAGAGACAGGACACACATCACATCGTGTTGGTGGATATCTGATTAAACTGTTACAGGACAAACCTGTCTTCGGTTGTGGTGCGGCTCAGCCTTAGCACACACTTTTAATCCAAGTGCTTTCTGCTTTGACAATCATAAACAGGATTAAAGAAAGTCATCCATTGGTCAAGAGGCAGAGCAAGCAACCCATTGCCAGAAAGTAAACATAGGAGTATTAAGAAAAAAACCATAGCGAGTAAGAGGGAGGCAGGAGGATGGATAGAGAGACACTGAGAGTAGAAGGGAGGGACAGTCAGTTCGAGGGTTTTTTGAAATGATAAGGAAAGCTTCCTTTCCCTTTTTTGGAAGTCAGCGGAGGAGGAAGGTCAGCTGGGAGCTTTGTCTGCCTCTCTGAGCTTGCAGTCTTTCCCGTCTGGCTCCCGAGTCTTCATTGGCAAAACTAAACAATTGAGATTTTATTTAAAACACACACACACACACACACACACACACACACACACACACACACTGCCCCACACAGACAAGAAAGGGGCAGTCCCCAACCACATGTAACACAGTCTCCCAGGAAGAACAATTAAGAAATTACTACTATGGGGCAGTGGTGGCACATTCCTTTAATCCCAGCACTTGGGAGTCAGGCAGGCAGATTTCTGAGTTCGAGGTCAGCCTGGTCTACAGAGTGAGTTCCAGGACAGCCAGGGCAACACAGAGAAACCCTGTCTTGAAAAAACAAAAAACAAAACAAAAAGAAAAGAAAAGAAAAGAAAGAAATGACTACCTAGAATGTTCTGTATTATTGTCAACATAGTAGCTAGAAAGTGCTAAGAGTGTCAGGTGAGAAAGTTGCACCCTATCAGGAAATTAGGCAGTGAAAAAGTGGTCCGTGACTGAGTTTGGAATTCCAAACAGTATAAACCACCAGCAGTCACTAGCTAGGGAAGAATGAGGAGAAAGGGCAGCAGGGTCCCGGGCACTAGCGAGTGTACCTGTGAGTCTTGAGCATGATTGATAGCAGATGCTTGAATAGCAGCTCAATGTTTGCAGGGCTGTCACTGGTGGCTTTGAGATTGGAGGATGAGCTGTGTGGATGAACTGAAGGGAAGGAGAGGCCGTGGAAGAGCCTGGGTATGGGACCAGTGGTCACACAGGAAAGTGGATTTGTGAGGCATTGCCCAGTGAGTTACAGAGGCCTAGGAAATGGTGGGTTGCCTGAGGGGCTGGCTGTGGAGAGGCCAGAGGCATCCTATGACCAGCACTCACAGTGTGGGTCAGAAGACTAGAGATGTCCATAACGGTCCCAGGGCTCAGGAGCTAGGACGGGATGATAGAGTGGCCTCAGGAACAGACTAGAGGCCACCGAGAGCTGAAAATGGAGACTTCAAAGTCGGCTACACATGGGAATGGATGAAAGGCTGAGAGAGCCAGTCCCTGAGTGAGAGTCACTGCTTAGAAATGTATCGTCTCCCTGGTCCGTTCTACCAAGCCCAGGCCTGGCCAGTTGCCTGGTTGTCAGAGTCTGCACCTTAAGGAGCACTTTAGTCACATGTAGGAACAAACTAAGAGCTATGACGATTGTGATGATGCGCTAGAGAAATGCACAGTGTAATCCAGGAGCTCAGGGAGGGGTGGGAAACAGCAGCTTGCTGGTGCCTGTGTGTGCGACTGGGAGTGCACACGTATCCGATGTGTGTGTGAGTGTGTGTGTGTGTGTGTGAGAGAGAGAGAGAGAGAGAGAGAGCTTGCAAGCTGAAAGAAGTGGAAGCTGAAAGATATTTGCAAGCTGTCGTCTGTGTTTGCCGATTACGGCGATCAATGCCAGTGTTCGGTCTGTGATGGAAAGTTAGTTGTTAACCATGACCAGGTGTGGAGAAGCCTGAGGCCAATGTGGCCATTGGATTTGCTTATCGTATTGCCATGGGCTAGGCTAGGCTTGGAGCTGGGCTCCATCTCTACGTAGATCTAGAGTAGCCAGGTGTGGTTACTGCAGGGAGGGGAGTGGAAGGATGCAGGAGGAGAGGAAGGGGAGGTGGGAGCCAGTGAGGAAGGAGGCCAGGCCACTGCGAGCCCCGGGGCAGCAGACTGAAGTGACCACACTGCAGCCGTTGCCTCCAGCGGACATCTCGCAGGACTCGAAGGAAGCCAAAGCTTGGCCCTGCTGCAGCCCACTCATCCTATAGGCAGCCTTGGTGGCAACTGTTCCTGCCATGTCAACTTTGAAAGGTGACTACTTCTCTATGCTATTAAGGTCAAGTTTTTGTCAGAAGTGATGTTCAATAGTTAGCCTTAAAGAACGCAGTTTATGTTGTTGGTTTCCCAGGGTTGCCATGACAACTTTCCACAAACTGGGCCACTTTGAACAATAGAGATTTATTCTCTGTGGAAGGCTGATCACAGGCTGTTCTTGGGCCAGCACCCTCTGAAAGCTATAGGGGACATGCGCCACCCCAGCTTTTCACTTAGGTGCACCCAGGCCTCTCACCTACCCTCTTTCCCTATCTCCCTCCCTCCTTCTCTCCCCTCCTTGCTCTCTCCCTCTGGCCTTGTAAAACACCCACCATATTGCATTTAGGATCTATACAGTTAAAACCTCATCTTCACTAGGGTTTATCTACTAAGACCCCGTTTCTGGTTATATTTACTGGTACCAAGGTTAAGACTGCCACTTATCCTTCTGAGGGACACAATTAAGATAGAAATACTAGCGGAGGGTGGTGGTGGTGGTGGTGGTGGTGGTGGCACATGTCTTTAATTCTATCCCTGGGAAGACAGAAGCAGGAGGATTTCTGAGTTTGAGGCCAGCCTGTTCTACAGAGTTAGTTCCTGGACAGCCAGGGCTACAGAGAGAAACCCTGCCTCAGTAATCCAAAAAAAAAAAAAAAAGATAGCAACAATAGTTATGTTAATACTATGTGGAGATGATAAATTCATGAGGCCTTAATTTCTTTGGGACCTTTCATAGTTTTAGACTAATCAAAATTTTCTAAGCTAAAATGTACCTGCACTATTCTTTCATGCTTACTCTTTTTAAGTCTGATCCTTCCTCCAAGAAGACTGGAGATTGGTTCAGGGCAGCTGCATTCCAAAGATGGAGAGGCTAGGGTATGGAGCTTTCTACACTGGAGAGGCTAGGGTATGGAGCTTTCTGCACTGGAGAGGCTAGGGTATGGAGCTTTCTACACTGGAGAGGCTAGGGTACGGAGCTTTCTACACTGGAGAGGCTAGGGTATGGAGCTTTCTACACTGGAGAGGCTAGGGTATGGAGCTTTCTACACTGGAGAGGCTAGGGTATGGAGCTTTCTACACTGAAGAGGCTAGGGTATGGAGCTTTCTGCACTGGAGAGGCTAGGGTATGGAGCTTTTCTACAGTGAAGAGGCTAGGGTATGGAGCTTTCTACACTGTTTCCAGAATCGGAGCTAGGCGTTCCAGGAAGGATGCCCAATCACAGAGTGAGTTAGAGAATGGTTGGGATGGGAGTCATCCCCACCCTCTACCCGCTACCCCCACCCCCAGCATGGAGCCTTAGGATGCACCTGGTGGTGGTGGTGGTGGTAGTGGTGGTACCTATTCCCTGCAGGAACGTTCCTTTTTAAGAAGTACATGCTGTGTGTCCTTCACAGCCTAAAATTACCTTTCAAGGTGAGTCTAGGTGACGGTGACATGCTTGTTACTGGCTTCAAAAGAGAGAGGGAGGGAGTCGGGTGGGATACCCAAGCCATCCCCAAATTTGTTCTCTTCCTGTACTACTTCTGGCCTGCATCAAAACTGCCCTGTGTCCAGAAAGCCCAGCATCTCTCTGGCTGTCAGGACAGATGTTTGTTGCAGGAGCTGTGTGTAGTGTTTGGAAGGCAAACATAACCCATACTCATATAGTCTCTGGTCCAATAGAAGCAGCCAAGGGACCACACAGAGGTACCTGAGTTCTAAGCATTCACATACGAGGGGCTCAGTTCACTAGAGAGACATCTGCCAGGAGACCTGCAGGGCTCTGGGCCCCCCTGGGAAGGGTTGATGTTGCAGAGCAGGTCTTATGGAGGATTTGGTGGCCCTTGTGGTGAGTGATCAAGTACCACAGGAGCCGTGTGGGTGTAGCCAGATGTACATATCCCCAGCAGGCAGGGAGGAACCAGGCAGGGCTGAGAAGGGGAAAGAGCTCCCTGGGGTTGGAGCCCAGGGAGCAAGGAAGGAGATGATCATGGGAGCCAGCAGTAATCTCCTCCACGCCTGTACCTGGAGATTTCCAGGGAGCCTGCAGAGGATCGACAGGCTTGTTAGAATTTGCTGAAAGAGAAAAGGATCCCAGATCACTGATCTGGAAAGTGCTTTAAGGTGCCTCTGGTAGCATCTTGATACCCTGTGTGGCTGCAGTGGACACATGACCTTCGTCTGTGGGCCCTGTATGCTTTGCCTAGATTAAGCTCTGTGCTAACTGTAGACACAGGGCAGGGACACGTCCTGCCTTGCTGTCCTCCACACCTCTGGGGCCACCCTTGACCTTTATTTCCTCACAATATTCTTGCTAAAACTAAGTTTTTGGGCAACCTTTGAATTGTCTTTCTTTAATTTTTAAGTTTATTTTTATTATTGTTGTTATTATTTTCTTCCTTCTGCTCTACCTGAGCTCATCCTAGAATTCCCTTTTCCTTTATTTTGTAAAGTTCTATGTTTAATTTATTACTGCCTAATAATAATAATTCATTAATCTTTTTAGCTGAACTATTTAATGCTATAGTATCCTCAATTCCAACTTAATTATAAGTTTTTTGTTGATGTTTTGTTTTTTGGGGGGTTTTTTTTGTTTTTTTTTTTAGATTTATTTTTATTTATTATACGTAAGTACACTGTAGCTGTCTTCAGAATAGCAGTCAGAAGTGTTAACAATTTATTCAAATGATCATGGTTTGTTGGGATGGCTTTGTTTTATCCGATTCTAGCCAGCGTCTTCTGAAGCTCTATTAACCAGCACATGTGTATTTGAGTGATTGTGTCTTCCCTGTGGCTAACTTTATCAGTGAGTAGTGACTGCTTTTGTGTAAGACTAACTCCTTGTCTCTTTCATTGCTAATTGAACCTTATGTCTTTTTTCCATACTCCTGTTTGAAATTTTCCATGTGTCTTGTTTTAGCAATCTCTCTATAGCTAAGTTCTACTAATTTAAACTAGTTTGACAATCTGTCTTTTAACTGAAGAATCTGTCACATTAATATTGATTGTAATTTTTAGTGTTTTATATATATATATGTATATATGTATATGTGTGTGTATATATATGTGTGTGTGTGTGTGTGTGTGTGTGTATCTCCTACTTTTTAAAAATATGAAATGTACAATTTAACCTTGCCTTTTTTTTAACAAATTAATAATCAGCCTGCTTGGACATTGTGGAAGGAAATGTGAGCTTCCAGGATGAGAAGCAAGGGGCTGCTCCGCTCAAGGATCAGGCAGTGATAGGGTTACATCCATGCAGTGCCCCTCAGGTCCTAACAGGATACAGAGGCGCCAGAGGGATACTTGGCTCACACCAAGCTTAGGGGATGTAGTAGTTTTGAGCACATGGTAAGTTAGCCTGCTCTTGTCCTAGAGGGAACTGTGACTTCATTTCTCCAGACTGTATCCTGCATACCGTCTGTGGAAATGGCTCGTGGCATACAGAGGAACTCTGGGCAATGTTGGTGGACTCCTGATCACATCTTCCCTTCTTATCTGACTTCACTTCTTTTGCATTTTTTCTCAAGTTGCACTTTTGCTTTTTATCAGGGTTTACATTGGATATATATATATATATTTACATTGGATATATATATATATATATATATATATATATATATATATATATATAGTTTTGGTTTGGTTTTTTTCGAGACAGGGTTTCTCTGTATAGCCCTGGCTGTCCTGGAACTCACTTTGTAGACCAGGCAGGCCTCGAACTCAGAAATCCGCCTGTCTCTGCCTCCTGAGTGCTGGGATTAAAGGCGTGTGCCACCACTGACCGGCTGCATCTATATTTTTATTGATTATTCTAGAAACTTGAACATGTGTACCTTCACCTGAAATTATTTGGCCTCTTTGTTCATCTCCGGAAAAAAAATACAAAGACAAGGCTTGAACTCAGATCACGACCCTTTTGTATGTTCTAATTTATCTTTTTAAATGACATTTATTTATTAATGTGTGCGTGTGTCGCCTTTAGTGAGTGTTCACTCACTCAAAGGTGAGTGTGTAGAAGTCAGTTCTCATGAGGCCTGGTGACCAAACTTGGGTCATCAGGCCTGGCAGCAAGCTCTTCCTTCCACCCACTGAGCAACCTTACCCATCCTGCGTGTGCCAGTTTTTAAAACCAGGACTTCATTTGCAACTTGATTTACATAAACACATTACACCATATTTTAATTTCTATCTATCTCGCTCTTACGTGGTTAGCATCATGTAAATCCAAGATTTTTACTGGTTACACACATCCTCATGTTGTTTCTGAGCAAATGTCTTCCTGGTTCATGAAAATGACTGTTTTTTTCAGGGAGAGAATTTGATGGAGAAATTATTTCTTCCGTTTAATCTCTGTATTTTATGCAAATCGCTCCACTCCCGTTAGCTCTCGGCTTAGAGGGCTTGTGGTCTCTGAGATAAAGATGACTGGCTCCCTCACTGAGAACTCACCCCTGGGTGGTCTAATCTGGCTTGTTTCCTGTTTGCCTGCTTTTGTTATCATGTGGGATTTAGGTGCCAGGTTCTTTCTGTTTAATCCTCCTTGGAATTATCAGACCTTTGTAAGTAAGACCATTGGTGGGTTATCTGTTTTGAAACAGATAGAAGATAGAAGACCTGCTGTCTTTCTTCTTTAGACAGTTTGACCTTTCTTTAGTCCTCTCTCACTGAAGACTGGGAGCTTACATGGCCGCCCTCCCTCGGCCTCAGCTCCTGTTGTCTTTCACATTCCGCCTGTATCAGCTCCAATTTCTCCTTTTCTAGGACTTTCCTCAAACTGATGGTTTCCTTTTTTTTTTTTTAAATGTTCTAAGCTGATCTATTTATTTATCGGTTTTAAACACAAATCATAGTTTTAGCCTTCAAGTTTTTCTTCTTTTAACCAACATGCTTGGTCATTTCACAACATCTAGTGTCCCTGTAATTCTTTAAATTGCCCGCTAGGCGTCAGTTGAGCATATCCCGTGGGACTGTAATATAAATTCATCCTCTTGTCACCTCCACTGACATGTGGTCACAGGGAGTCTATCAGCTCAAGGTCATGAGCTCGTATGCTCTGGGGTTCTGTGTTTATCAGGGCACGGGTGTGAAGGGCACATATCCCACAAGCACATACACGTACTTCTGAGTAAGCATTACACGCTTCCCACCTGGACCGTTAGAAACAAGCGCCGTCATCTTTGGCTTCAGAATGAGCCTATTCCTGGTCAGGGATGCTGTCTTTGGGATAGACTGACATCACTTCTTAGCTTGTGTGGCTCCTGGTGCTATCTCCAGATTCTTTGGGGGAAACTTGACCTGTGGTAGCAGCTATTCACACTGGCCCTCAGGCCCAGCTATGAGTCAAGAAGAGAGTCAAGAGGATCATGTAATGCTTTAATCATTATTTGTGTGTTTCCCAGAAAGACTGGACCTACAAATGTGGCTCGAACATATGGTTGAGAACCCCCCACTTTACCTCATCCCCAGCTCTCACCAGAGAGTGTATGTGTGTGGGTACCTCCTCCTTCCATCTCGTGGCTTTCAGGACGTCTGTTTGCTCATCTTCTTCCTGTCACACATGGATGTGTTCCATGTTGTACTCTTGGTGCCTGTGAAATATTTTTAAATGATGAAGATGTCTGTTAATAAAGAAAAAAAATCTATCAAGGAATTTGCATTCTCTTTTGAACCAATTCCAGATTTTTTAGACCTTTCTATTATGAAAAGCTTTTCCCCTCCCTTTCAAGTTACAGGACCCTTCCTGCTATAGTTTCAATCTGGCTCCTGTTTCCTGTTAGCACCCCCACCTCCATTCAGGGTTCCTCTCTAATTCATGGCCAGACTTGGAGGTGAGAGAAAAAGTCTATCTTGCTAGGCTAGGGGTCAGTCTTCACTACAGAGAGTAAGATTCTTTCTGTTTGTTAGATTACTATGTTGCAGAGATAAAGCAATATTGTACACCAAAGCCCTTATAGCAAGTGACTCTCCGGACATAACAGTAGAATATAGGCCTGGGTTGTTTAATGTTGGCAAAAGATGTAGGCAAGGTCATAGCAAGCTGCAGACAAAACAGGGTACCAAGTAAGGTCCCTACAGAGCCCATAGAGTGGACGACAGAGACCAGGAAACCAGGAAGGAGGGCCAAGACAGAGACCAAGGTCTTGTCATGGACCCTGGCAGCTCACCTTTGCAGATGATACCAACTGGCAGGCGATAGAGACTGTGTCCTTCAGGGGTGCCAACGGTGTTCTGAGGAGTGTCCCTTGTTTAGAAGTAGACCTGCTGTGGGTGGACCTGCTGGCTTGGTCAGTTTGGTGACAGGGTGTCAGGAGGTGGTGAAGGTTGTATCCAGTGAACTGTGTCTGGCAACACTTGTGAGAGAGGGTTAGAATGGAGGGGGTCTGAGAATGTTTGCAAGGATGGGTGACTGTCCCGAGGGACCTCTCAGATCTGAGTGGAGAGGCTGGGAAACTAGGAGTGGCTCAGATTCAGTGACAGGGCCTGGTAAAGACCATACAACTTAAACTCAGTTTGTGTATCAGTCAGGCTTCTCTAGAGTCACAGAACTTATGGGCAGTCTCTATAGTAAGGGGATCTGTTGATGACTTATAGTCTGTAGTCCAACTCCCAGCAATGGTCAGCAGCAGCTGTGAATGGAAGTCCAAGGATCTAGCAGTTGCTCAGTCCCACAAGGCTAAGCAGGCAAAGAGAGAATCTTCCTTCTTCCAATGTCCTTATGTAGGTCTCCAGCAGAAGATGTGGCTCAGATTAAAGGTGTGTGCCACCATGCTTGGATCTGGGACTTGCTTTGTCCCAGATGATCTTGAACTCAAAGATCTCCTTGCCTTAGTCTTTTGGGATTCATAGTCACTATGCCTCAAGGTCTCTATGCCAAAATCCAGGTCAGAAATTTATATCTCCCAGCCCCAAGATCAGGACCACAGGTCAGCCTTCCAATTCTGGATTGTGAACTATTCCTGATATAGTCAAGTTGACAACTGGGAATAGTCTCTACAGGTTGGGTCATGTGATCTCAAAAGTATAGAAATGCAAATTAGGAGTCTTCTTCCCCCTCCCCCCATCTCCCCCACTCATAAAACATGTGTATTTATTTGAGACCTACCCTTTACCTGCTTCTCTGTCTAACCCTACTCTAATGAACAGCACACCAATGTTGGCCATATCTAACTAGTGTCAAATGTCACATCTCTCCTCCCTTGGTTTTAGATATGATTAGTCACCCTTGTGGTTTCCTGTCTGTAATCACGTTTGCACATCTTGCTTTAATTTCCGTGGACATATTACATTTGGTCATCTTGTCATCTGTAGCAGACACCTCCCCTGGCTGAGTCACCACACATCTGATTCTGGGTCTGTTGCCTTGGACTGATGTGGGTTTCTTTGTGATTTGTGGTTAGTGGCAGCATGCCTGTGTTCCTTGGTTCCAAGTCTGAAGGATTCTCTGCTACCTGGCTTTCTCTAGAATAGCAGTTCTCAACCTGTGGGTCATGACTCCACTGGGGATCAATTGACCCTTTCACGGAGGTTGCATGTTAGATATCCTGCATATTGATATTCTGCATATTTCTCACCCAGTGAAATGAGCCAATTGAAGCCAAATTAGATTATATTAAAGACAGGTTTATTGGGAAGCTGCTCTCAGTTGAGTTTACTGGCTCCAAGGAAGGAGACCAGGGGAGTCGCCATGGTAAAAGAAGGAGGAGGAGAGAAAGAGAGATTGGCAGAGAGAGAACAAAATGTCTGGATTATATAGGAAGGAGCCTCTCAGGGAAGGGCAGCCCAGCCCCTGTCCTGGCAGGGTCATGGCTGGGGGCAGGGAATGCCAGGTAGGGACTGAGGCATGCTGAGAGACCCTAGAGGCTCAGTCTGCTTTGATACATAAAATAATGCACCTCAGTCCCTTGTCCCAGGTTGGAAACCAAACGCATATTAGATTTTTACATTATAATTTATAACAGTAGCTAAATTACACTTATGAAGTAGCAATGAAATAATTTTATGATTGGGAGTCACCACAATATTGCAGGGTTGAGAACCACTGGGCTAGAGAATGTGTGTGACTGCTTATGTTGTGCACACGGGCACAGCTTTTCTGTTTTCTGCCTGAGCTTTTGTCAGTGAGGTCCTTACACAGATAGTGGAAAGAGCTGGATAGGCCACCAGTTCTCCAGTTTCTTATCTCCCCCATTATCTCCAGAACAAAGGCTCCTGAGCAACACACATGCAGGGACCAAGAAGAAAGCCAGGGCTTGAGCCTGGTGCTGGGGAGGGTGGGAGGGGGAGGCAGGAGGCCCAAGGGCCTTGGTATAGTGAGGAGTTGGGGCTCTGCTTTGCGGGTGAGGAGGTAGCAGACTATGAAGTCTTCAGCAAGGAGTACAGAACCATTCATATCTGACACAGAGCTCACTGCTTCCAGTGTGGTGTGGACAGGCGGTGTGCTCTCAGGGTGGCTGAGGACAGCATCAGCTGTGAAGGGGTAATGTGGAAGGCTGAAGATGCTCATGGTTAGATTTGCCAGGATGGGCTCCTCAAAGTGCCCATGTGCAAAGGCTGTCCAAAGTCGGTCTTGGGACCCTCCGCCCTCTGTCCTCCACACAGCACCTGGTGTGTAAGCTCAGCAGATGGCGTGGTCTTTGGGACTGTACCTGGCATGTAAGCTCAGCAGGTGGCGTGGTCTTTGGGACTGTACCTGGTATGTAAGCGCAGCAGATGTTGTGGTCTTTGGGACTGGGCTTTCTGGCTCTTCAGCATGACTTCACTGTCAATCAGCCAACATGACCTTGTCTTCTGGGGTGAACACAGAGGCTGCCTCTTGCTTCTCAATTGAACCAGAAGCTTTTTCTGAGGCTCCCAGGGCTTTCCCCACCCTGCAGACATACCTTGTGAGCACAGCCTCAGCTACCTTTCCCCTGTGTCTCCAGGCTTGGCACTGGGAGGGGCACAGCCGCAATCAATGGAGACAGGATGATGACAGTGTAGCTCCCAGGAGCAGCTGTCGATCGCTCTTAGTTGCCGTGTGTCTCCTCCTTAAGTCACATTCAAATGTACACAGGAGAGAACTGATTAATAATTTGGGAATCACAGAAATAAACTCCTAACACACAGGTGTTCACACAGAGGCAGTTGGGTCTTGGTATAACTACAATTGTTTTTTTTTTTTTTGTTTTTTTTGTTTTTTTTGTTTTTTTTTTGACCACGGGTCTTATTTAAATTTTGATTTCATTTTCCCTGTAGTTTTAAAATTGTCCCTGCTAGTCCTGGGTTATTAGATATTATTTTCTGCGTTTTTAAGGAAGCTCGATATTTAAGTGTGAAAATCATCCCAAACCTTAACAAAAGGGCCTGCCCGTGCAGGAGTTGTGTTTTCCCCTCCTTTGGAAGTCGCAGGGGTTACTTTGGATGGCACACAGGTGACATGGAAGCTGTGGCGTTATAGGGAGCCATGGGAAGTTACCATGCGTGGAGGACAACATGAAGGCAGAGCTTGGGATGACGCTGTGCCCAGGAGCTGCCTCCGTCCTCCTACACCCCCTGCCTACGTTCTGGAACAATGTAGCTTATCCTCTGCCCAGACACTGTCATCCCCCAAGGTTGTCACAGAGCTCTTAGAGAAATTGTTTCCACTTTCCAAGGATTTTCTACTCTGTACCCCATTGTCAAGAAAACATCCCAAAGTGAAGATGTATTCCCATGTGTACCATCCTCTGATTCTTATAATGTCTTCTTTGTTTGGGGGAAAAAAAAAAGTCTCCAACTGTCACTCCTGGAGTTCCTGCTTTGGCCAGACAAAGTGAGGTTAGGATCACCAGTGTCTTCCACCCCAGGGTATAGGGCTCTCGTTTTCTCCATCCTCCTCTCTCCTTACCTGGTCTGAGAAGCTACGCTCCACACCCCTTTGCTCTTTCTTCCTCAGACGTTGGTGTGTGCCCCTGAGCCACAGAATCCTCATTTTCTGACAGGTCTTTCCCAGTCTGTGGCTCTCTGGAGAGAACACAGAGCTGAGGCACAAGACCAATCCATGTCCTGCCTGGGGGTGAATTCACACCGATGAATCTTCTGTCCTACTGCTACAGCCAGTCACAACTCCACTGCATGTTCTCCAGTATCACGGCTATTGAAATAACCTTAAATAATTTTCACAAAAAATTTGGATTTCATAACTAGACCTATCTAGATAAACCAACTGAGCAAGAACTGAAAGCCATGTTTAATATTTTTGAATACTGCCCCTTCAGCTGAAGAAGGAAAATTTAGTCAGTAGAGAGAGTTCTTTGTTTCCCCATGGAAATAGTTCTCAAAGAAGGTTGGCTGCAGGATGCTTAGAGAACCTGCATTTCCTAGTGTTTATCCACATCATGTTTCACCCGACAGCTGGGTCCCTCGTGCTTCCAGGATAGCTTCGAGGCTCTAAAATCACGTTAGCATCCAGAGACAGAAGATCCCCTCCTCTGCTCTGCTTCTCCTTTATGCTCTCACTCCAAGAATGGAATTGGTATACAACAGACTGGTTTCCCTTCCTTGGTATAGGACAGGCTGTTTTTTCTTCTGTTCCAAAGCTCCTGGAATAATGACTCAGACTCAAAAAATATTTGCACATACCTAGGCCACATAGCTAGGCTCATTCCCTGACTAGCTTATAACTTAACATAACCTACTTATACTAATCCATATTCTGCCACATGACTGGTTACCTCTGCTCAGGTACCATGCATCTGTCCTTCTCAATACCTCCAGTCAATCCTCCCATGCCTAGTTCTATCCCAGAATTCTTTCTGCCTTTTGGACCTTCTAATCTACCTTTTCTTATAGGCCATAGTTTTTAATTGGCAAGTGATGTATCCATACAACACACACGATACTCTCTCCAGATGTAATGCTTTCTCTTCTGTGTACTCTTCTTCTCCCCCCCCCCCCAAAGCTATAGGAAGTCAGCCTGGTTCTAGGTAGACAGAACTGATGCTGTGATGTTTTCCTCAGCTTGAGGCATTCTTTTTTTTTTTTTTTTTTGAGACAGGGTTTCTCTGTATAGCCCTGGCTGTCCTGGAACTCACTTTGTAGACCAGGCTGGCCTCGAACTCAGAAATCCGCCTGCCTCTGCCTCCCAAGTGCTGGGATTAAAGGGGTGCGCTACCACGCCTGGCTTTTTTTTTTTTTTTTTTTTTTTGAGACAGGGTTTCTCTGTACAGGCCTGGCTGTCCTGGAACTCACTTTGTAGACCAGGCTGGCCTCGAATTCACAAATCCACCTGTCTGCCTCTGCCTCCCGAGTACCCTTAACTAAGGTGGAGCACTCCTGGCTCTGCCTGGCTGCTGGCTGTAGCCCTCCTCCACCCTAGCTCTGAGATGTAGTTTGTACTGCTTGCTCTTGAGCTTCATACCCAGTGTTTTGGAGACTTTCTGATCTCCAGATTTTCTTACTTAATTGCAAGCGATTTCAGAAGGGGTGAGCTTCTGAACCTAGTTAACTCAGGGGATCCCCAAGTATAGAAAAAGAGCCAAGATCAGTTTCCTGGGGGGAGGGTGAAAGCAGAGTGATCAGGGGGCCCATCCTCCTGATTTCATCCTCAGAAGGCACCTCAGGGAGCTCAGGCATCACAGGAGAGATACTGGGGTCAAGTCACAAGCCACAAGCCAGTGTACACTGTCTTTGCTGAAGCTGCAAAGGCTTACACTGCAGACAGCCTATCTCTGGAGCCCCACACCAGTAGGATAGCAGATCCTAAAAGCCCTCTCTAGATGGGACTGAGTCCTGCTCCAGGTGAAATTAGCCCTTTGATGTTTTATGTGACATGGTGGGTCTCCCAGCATGTTGGATCTTCTGATTCCTGTGTACTTTACGACTACCACCAGTCTGCGTAGGAAAGTGTTGAGAACTGCCCGGTGGGCTGCATTTCATGCAGGAGAGATAATCTATTTTCTCCAGTGGCCATAGATGGGGAAGTCAGGCCAAAGGAACTGTCCTTACCCGCGGCTCTTCTCTAATCTGCTTCTATTCTGCCACGGGGCATTGGACTTTATTAACCTTAGCCTTTCTTTTCGTGTGACTAGGAAGGATCATTTGGACTTAGGTTAAAGCAGGCTCTGATTGCTCCCTCAGATTGAGACTCAGGATGTTCCTGCTGCTGGCCCTGATAAGTCATCTGTGTGGATAATTGTCTATAAATGGAGCCGGAGGTCACAGAGAGCGGATGTGAGCCTTTGTTCTCAGCGGCTGGCCCCGACCACGTGAGGCGTCCTCACCGAGAGGAGGAAGGCCGCTGACACTGCGAAGCAGGCGGGGTCCTCTCCCAATGATTCCCCAATAAGCAAGGAGTTGCAGGGACCAGCTGTGGGAGTGACCCGAGTGGAGCGCTTGTGGGCGCTTTTCTAGCGTGCTAGGTCATTAAAGTTTTGCTTTGCGTAGAAATGCAAAATGCTAAGCGTGGAGTCCAAGTGGACAGAGGTGTTCGGAGAAGAACACAACAGCTCGGACAGAAGAGGCAGGGAGACAGGACAGGAGCAGCATGCCTCTGAAGCCGCTGATTAAGCATACAACGGGCGTGGGCGCTGATTGGCGGCCGTGGCAGTGGGCAGGGCGATACTACACCCCACTGTTCTCTGAGGGCAGGAGTAGTAGGAGAGGGAGGAGTAGGTAACGGCGCTGATTGGAGGCGTTCACGGGGACAACGCCCCTGAGCAGGATGGCTGGTGATAATTGGAGAGTACGGTGGTGGGCGGGGTGAGGGTGGGGCTGACCGGAGTGGGTTTTCTGACTAAAGGGGAAAAAAGAGCTCCGGCTGCGGCCACTGATTGGTGGATGGGAGTGTAGGCGTGGCGCAGCGTCGCACTCTGGTTGGTCGGAACGACGCTGGGTGTAGTCTATGGGCGGGGCAGGCTGCCGGGAGCTGGTACTCCTGGCCGGAGGCGAAGGCGCCGCGGGAGTGATCCAGGGGCTCGGGCCCGGTGGCCGGCGCGGCCTGCCCTTTGTGCTTGCAGCCCGCGTCCGCGCCGAGGGCCGCCGCGTCGGGCTCCCCGGCGCGCGTGCCCGCCAGCGCGCTGCCTAGCCTGGGATGTGCCGGGGATGCGCGCCCGCCGGCCCTGCGGCTCCTGGCAGCTGGGCGCGGGGCGATGGAGCTGAGCATGAAGAAGTTCACGGTGCGCAGGTTCTTCTCCGTGTACCTGCGCAAGAAGTCGCGCTCCAAGAGCTCCAGTCTGAGTCGCCTCGAGGTAAAGGCCCTCCCCGGGAGCGCGCAGGATGCGGGTCCCCGCTGCGCCTCGAGTGGGCATGTAGAGCCTCAGGGCGTGCGGCTACAGTCCACAGTGCATCATCACTCCAGACCCGAGCCAGCTGTGGGAAGTTATTTGAAAACTGGTCCAGTTGTCATGAAAATCTATCAAATCGACTCCAAATGTTAGCACTTCATAACAACTGCAGAGAGCCAGTCCTTGCTGCGATTGAAGTTAACCTCAGTGAATTTCTTTCTAGTGCCCCTGTGTGCACAGGATTGGGGTCACTTCTAGAGAGAGGCTTTAGAGGAGGGGTGCGGTCGGTGCAGCTGGGTTGCCGCGTGGTGTGGGAGTGCTTTGGGAGGCTCCATGAGTCCTAAGTTTTGTAGCCTCTGGCACCTTCCCGTTTTACCTTGGGTCTGGAACTGTGGGGATCAGGGTATTTGAGATCAGTGTAGAGTTGACCAAAGCAACTTAGGAGGGCTCTGCACTCTGGCGCTCCTAGGTGGTGGAGTGCCTGACGCAATTCCCCACAGCCCAAGCTTTGAGATAGATTAGCTCTGAAACCCGAGGGATGCCGGAAAATCTTGACCTTTGCAGCTCTGGCATCTTCCATGTCTGTGATTTTATGGTGGCTTTCATTTCTAACTAGCAACTAAACTATCCTCATCCCAGTGCTCAGACCACGTTGTTGAGTCCATAGATAGTAAAGCCGAGTGACCCGCTTTGCTAGTGAAGTGTGTGAGAGAAAGTTGACAACTGACCTAGAGAATTCATGGAACATCGATGCCTCTGCTTCAATGCAGGCCCATATGGAATTGTGTGTGTGTGTGTGTGTGTGTGTGTGTGTGTGTTCCAATGTGTGGTTAGAAAAAATATCACAGATTTCATGTTGAATTGCTGTGTCTTAGCCTTAGAATGTTACACACAGGCAAAGGGCTCTGTGATGATCAAGAGACCTTTTAAGTCCGGGGAGGGACAGACTTAAAACCGCCAGGGAACTTCTGTTGAAAAAGTTTCTGTTGCTAAATTCCAGCTCAGAATTGAAGAGAGTAGAGCGGTTCTCAGAGAGCAAAACACTGATTTTGGACAAACACAATTATTGTTCTGGTAATGGAGAGGGGTATTTAAACTTAATGATGGAGAAATTGAACAAAAGTTCATTTTTTCCCCCTGGTATTCTGCAAAAATCTAGCTAACAGGAACAGAAATTACAGAAGTATTACCTTTCCACCAGATTTTTAAAAATCATCTATTTTCTCATAACGCCAAGTTTATTATGCTGTCCCTTGTCTGTAAGCTGTTGCTCTTGTCTCTTCGTCACTGTGAACTCTGTGCCATTTATAGGGGAGTTGGAGGGACCTGGGTGTTAGACAGAAGCCTGTGTGCTGATTCAGCAAGGAGAACTGAACTGGGCTGTGGAAAGGCTTCAAATGCAGTGGTGAACAAGGTGCACATATGTGGGGGACAGTAAAAGTGTGTGTGTTTGTGTGTGTGTGTGTGTGTGTGTGTGTAACATTCCTAAGACCCCTAGGATGTGATGTACTCTATAGATATGCAGAAGGTCACACTGAGGGCAAAGAGAGCAGAGAGATGGCTCAGCAAGTGAAGAAGGTGCTTGCTACCAAGCTGAACGACCTGGGTTCAATCCCCCAGGGACTCACATGGTAAAAGGAGAAAACTGAATCCCACAAGTTGTCCTCTGACCTTCATATATGGCAGTGTGTTTCAGTTGTTCACACACACACACACACACACACACACACACACACACACACACTTTTGAAAGGCCCAGAAAGCAGTGTATTCCGTCAGTAAGTTGAACACCCCCTGTGTATGTATGCATGTGATACTGTGCTGGATGTGGATGCACAGCCTGGCTAAGGTGCTCAGCTCGGATGCATAGATGAGGGCTTTACAAATGTCCCCTCAGTTTTCGACCATTTGATGTTTGGGAGAACCCACGCAGTATATTCTGCTGTTCTTATACTGTTTAGTATGGGGAAAGACCCTGAGGAATGAAGGGTCTGTTAAAAGCGTACTCACCTTTCTGTAGTGTTAAGAACCTGTGTGGGTTCAGGCTGTTTTTGGAAACTGCAGATTGTAAATAATGCCAAAGAAGTTCTGGCCTCAGGGTACCTCACTTGCCCAGGACCATATGTCACTGGCTCTGTCTGCTCATCCTGTAAGTTTCTGACAGTTTCACATTTCTCCAGGTACCTTTGCATTCCTTGGGAGATAGACAGCTGCTTATGGGCCAAAGAAGAGCCCATCCAAAAAATGTAAAACTCAGCTGGAAGGTCTGTCTGTACTTTGAAGTTGAGAGATGGTTCGTAAAGAATTGTGCACTGTTGTGCATCTCTCTGTTGGGACAGATAAAAAAGGCAACTCACCATTCAGAAAGTCTTCATTGTTCTTTGAAAATTGTTCTTAGGATACACAGAAAAAATAAACGTCTTTGTTTTTTACAATTTGAATCCCAATAGTATAAAGTTTGAAGCAGTGATATCTTTGTTAAACGTGACTTAACATTTGGTTTAAAATTTATTTTACTTTTAGAATACAATGTTTGATAAACATGGGGCTGTGGAGACCAAGTTACCTAACATGTGTGGAAACATGTGAATTTCAGCTTAAACTAAATCTCATTTAAATGTTTCTGTCTGGTATTGGCATTGACCTAAGTGATCAGGCCAGGTGGGCCACTTGCGCAGATGTGTTCCAGAGACTGTTTGTTGAATCTGGGGCCTTGTGTAGCCTTTGTGGCATGGCCTGAGGTCACAGGAGTGAGGTGTTACCACTGCCTCATCTCAGGGTCCAGCTACAGATGAGGAAGTGGAGGCTAAGGAGGCCCCATCTCCTGTGTTGGTCTAAAGACTATCCCTCATGTAGGAGCAGGGCACTGCTGTTATCAATTCTAGCAATTTCTGGCTCTGTAGCCATTGATACATTTAGGCACACAGGAAGCTGTTGCCATTGTAAAAAGGTAATTACTCTACGAAATATTTTGGAATGTGCTTCATAGCCTAATTTTTTTTTTTTTTCTCTCGAAAACCTTTTCTGGAAGCCAGACAATTTTAAGTGGATCTGACATGTGCACTCAATTAGATTCACACTCCCCCTTTGACTAGAGAGGCTGTTAACCTCTGTAAGCCTCTTCTTTCTCCGCCACAAGACAGAAATGATAGCTGCTGTTGGGGTTAGTGAGTGACGATATGGAAAGACAAACTAGAGTCTGGGTAATCAGTTAGCGGACGATACTGATAAGACGAATGTGGGTTTATCAAATGGCTCTCATATCACCCAGTGTTTATCGACTGCATGGCTCCTGTTGTCCCCAAGATAGAGGCCTTGTCTGGTAACCAGAAGCTCCCGTGCCCTTCCTGCCTGGCAGGGGGAAGGTCAACTGCCCACAGGATAGGATGGCCATGTTTACTCAGATGGAGTTTCCATCTCCTGGTTGGGGTAAGTGCTGCTCTTATCACCGTGCCCGCCATGAGTCAGCTGCACTTATCCGCAGATCCATCACCCACGTGGGTCGCTTAGCCCTGGCTGTTAGAGCACAGAGATGCTCCAGTGTCCATTTTTCCACTCAGAGCTGAGGAGGAAGGCATCTGAAATGCCAGCAGAGACCTCAAAGGTGCGATCGTAGGCGTATACTCCTGGTTTATACTCTCTCCAGAGGCAGTAAAGGCTTCTAATTAATGTAAAATGATGTTATCTGCTAAATGTGAGATCTCATCTGTTGACTAACGGCATTGATACGCTGAGTCAGCTTGCTTATGGAATGGCCTGTCGCTTGGTGTTTCCAAGACCAGGGAGATCTCTGATCTGTTATTTTAGCCTTCATCCAAAACTGAGATTTCTACCAAATGATAGTCTGTGAGAAATAAGGAGTAAGAAGGGGATTTTCAGTGGTGAGAAACTGTTGGGTGGCAGGATTCCATTTACTTCTTTGCTCCATTGTTTAGGTTTGAGAAAAAAAAATCTTAGAATGTGTAACTAGTACTGAGCTAAGCAATTAGCATATAAAACTATGACCTTTGCCCCAAAGGAACTTAGTATCTAGAGACAGTGGCCAAGAAATCCACAGAAGCCTGCTCTTGGGGTGGGAGTCATGTGAACTTCTTAGATCAGTGATTTTGGGTGATTTACTTCCATCAGTTGCTGGTTTATTTGTCATGGCAAAGGTAATCAAAGGTTGTCTATGTTTATAGACTGGATCTTAGTTACTCAACTCCTTTTAAGAAAGACATGGTGTCCCATGTTAAGAAAGGAGCTAGGGTCAAATGTCAGGCATACCCCCAGCTGTGGGTAGAATCAGTTTTTATTCTTGGTGATCAATAGATAAGTGCATAAGTTCTTCTAGTTCAGGTAGTTTACAGGAAACTAATTTCCAATTAAAATAATTTTCAAAAAAAAAAATTGTAAAAAAGCCGGGCGTGGTGGCGCACGCCTTTAATCCCAGCACTCGGGAGGCAGAGGCAGGCGGATTTCTGAGTTCGAGGCCAGCCTGGTCTACAAAGTGAGTTTCAGGACAGCCAGGGCTACACAGAGAAACCCTGTCTCGAAAAACCAAAAAATAATAATAATAATAATAATAATTTTCAAGTACTCACAGTAAATACCCAAGAAATTCTGTTAGTACTTGTTGTAGTAGGCTTTGACAGACAGACAGACAGACAGACAGACAGAACGGTAGGCCACAGATAAGAGTGGTCATATTAGTAAAGGTCATTTGCCCATTTACCCTTTATTTTATTTCCTAGACACTATAGCTAATTCTTTCCCTGTGCTCACTGTGTCTGGGATATACCTTATCTTTGTAGCTCTCCCCCTCCCCTCCACCACATACTTTCTTTCTTTACATCAAATAAATTTATCAAAAATATTTTTGCTTACTTAAAAATACATATAATCAAACTCTTGAGATTCTGCCAATTCTCCTTTGGCTGTCTACGTGGTCATAGTGAGGCCACAGGGTCACCACGGGGAGGCCACTGGGTGACTGAGGCTCACTCAGTTCAACTATCTGTTCCTTTTTTACGCATTCAGAAGTAGACGACAGAACGAAGGGAACATCAAATAAAAGTTGGGACACCTGATCCGTGACGTCCAGTTACTCAGGGGGTCTCTCTCTCTCTATAAGATGTGATGGAGGGGTGCTCCTTCCTCAGATATGGTGGGTGTATATGGTGGGTGTATATGGTGGGTGTATATGGTGGGTGTATATGGTGAGTGTATACTTGGTAGGAGAGGAAGACACCCTCTGAGGCAGCTTCCGTAGCCCTGGCTGCAGGGATGAAGCTGCAGGAGGAAGAAGTGGGAGGTAAGTAGTGTTACTGCTGCAGTCCTGAATTTTGAATGCTGCCAGTGGAGAGAGTGCCCCTCTGAGGTAGGGGAAGCCGAAGAGGAGTCTATTCATGGGAGGCGGAGTTTAGCCAGAAGAAAATATAAATAAAAAATATATTTATATATAAATAATATATATATATATTTAATAATACACATTTAAATAAAACACATTTATATATAAATACAATGTAAATAAAAATAAATATTATTTATATTTGTATCATAATATACTTATAATTGTATAAATACATATATTTATATTATATAACATTTTATCAATATGTATTTTTTTTCCCCACCAACATTCTGTGCTGTTGAATAAGCAAAGCAAAGCTAATGTAAGACTTGAAGAATTTGCTGGGCAATGGTGGCGCACACCTTTAATCCCAACACTTGGGAGGCTGAGGCAGGCAGATTTCTGGGTTCAAGGACAAATTGGTCTACTGAGTGAGTTCCAGGACAGCCAGGGCTCCACAGAGAAACCCTGTCTCGGGGACCCCCCCCCCAAAAAAAAATACTTGAAGAGTTCTCCGGAATGTTCTGGGCTTACTTAGTTGTAGGGCCGTGGTTTGTTGCTTCTTTCTTGGCGTCCTGTCTGTAGATACCTTTTCACTTATTAAAACTGTTGAGTTGACCATGGGGACATTGCTAGAAGTAAGCTTTAAAGCTCCTGGGTCAGATGCAGGCGTATGCAGTGTCTGTATCTGATGCCCAGCTATGGAAGGCACTGTCTATGCTGACTGGTAAGTCAGTGAGGGTGAAGCCATGGCAATGTGGCTGTCCATGACATGAGGAACCTCCTACCAGGGCTCAGCAGGTCAACGTGCAAGAGCTGTGCTACTAAGCAGGCCAGAAACCGTGTGCCAGGCCCTCCCTGGGGAGGCATGTCTTTGCTTAGCTGGCTATTTGCATAGTTCCTTGAGGTCTGCTAAATGACATAACAACAATACCACTGGTCCTGGAGACCTGCTTACTCCCCAGCCACAGTTTGCGAAGGTCCCCAGACTGTCAGCAGCTGCACTTCCAGCGGTAGAGGAAGCTCTGCACCCCTGAGGCCAGCTGTGTCCCTGTGAACGCCTGCTGTGAGCACGCCTAGATCTCCCTGGCTAGCTGCCTGACTACCTCACACTTCCTGTTTTCTTGCCTTTGGCTGGATCACTTCCTTAATCCTTTGGGTTACCTGCCTCTTCAACTGCAAAAGACAGCTTGCTTTGTAGTGGTGGTACCTCAGGCCTCCAGAGGTCAGAGATGAATGACATAGGCCAGCTAGGGAAGGTCTGTGCTGGCTATTCCGTGGGGCTATACCCAGATACTAGCCAGACCCTCTGTCCAGGGCTGGCACTATACAGTTCTTGCCAGCTTCCTCTGCGCTTCCACTCTGAGTACACATTTAGCGCAGATTAATATTGTCACCAGAAAGCTGGCTTTCCTAGGTTACAGTGTCCTTAGGATGAAGGTTTAGGGCTGGTGATACCAATCACTTGGTAGAGAGCATCCAGAGGGTCCTGACCCTGACCCTGACCCTCTGTACCTCATAAAATTAGGTGTAACTCTTGCCTGTAATCCCAGTACTGTAATCCCAGAAGGTAGGGGCAGGAGTTCAGGCTCATCCTTGGCTATATAGAGCTAAAGTTCCAGTCTGGAATGCATGGCTCTCTGTCTCAAAAAGAGGGAGGTTTAGTATTTGTATCTGTCATCTATAATGTCTGTCTGTCTGTCTGTCTGTCTGTCTGTCTGTGTTCACCACCCCCCTCCATGTGTGTGTGTGTGTGTGTGTGTGTGTGTGTGTGTGTGTGTATGTGTGTCCGAGTGTGTCCGAATGCGTCCAGGCTGAGGGATGGTGGCAAGGAGTGAAGCCTTGGCAAAAATGCACTAGCTTCCTGGGGAGAAAAGATGAACATCCAGATTAGGACATCAAACAGGGGACTGGGAAAGATCCGAAGCCCACAGAAGGGTCTGTGTGTCTCCAGGGTTGCCATCCTCACTGGGCTTTAGCTAGACACTCACCTGTGTGGATCTGGAACCTGCTGTGATGGGCAAGAGCTCTCCACTGCCACATGGCTCGTCGTGGGATGGGCAGGACACCTCCTCCTGCACGTGGATGGGCGTCGTGGGATGGGCAGGACACCTCCTCCTGCACGTGGATGGGCGTCGTGGGATGGGCAGGACACCTCCTCCTGCACGTGGATGGGCGTCGTGGGATGGGCAGGACACCTCCTCCTGCACGTGGATGGGCTATGCCTTTGTTTCACTTAGTAAATGGGTAGCTGAGATTATAATAGAAAGAGAAGTGACTTCTGTTTGGGAATGGCTGTGGTGGGGGCTAGTCTGAGTGTTTGAGAACAGGATAGAGGGCCTTTCGGGAATGAAGGATGGAGGACAGCCTACCTGTTGGTGTTTACATCTAGGCATCTTATGGAGCATCAATGGCTTTGTAAGCACAAAGAGACAAGGATGCTGCTGGTTAGGAAGCTGCCTGAAGGGGCCCATGTGAGGGAGGCGGGGTGGAATAATGGAGTGTAGTGTTCAAGAGGGATAGAGGAGCCCAATGCTCTTAGGAGCCGGCAGACCCTTGTTCAGGCTCAAGTGGTCACTGGTAGCCAGAAACTCCTTGTCAGAGCAGGAAACCCAGAAGAGCTGGTATAAGGTATCTCTCTCTGTAACTCACAACAGGCTTGCAGAGGTGTGCTAAGACCTTTGTAGCTGGTAAATGGTTCTCCATTGCTTGGATGACTTTGAAGCTAGTTGAAAGAAAAGAAAAACAGACAAAAACAGAAGAAAACGTTTATTTTTGGAACACCTTTAGCTTTTGAATTCCATTTAGTCAGTGGTCACGGTGGGTCACGGGACAGATGGGCTACTGAGGGCAGCCATGGTTTGCTAACAGTCTTCATCTCAGGGAGTCCCTGAATCGGTACAAGGCTGAGTGTGCGTTATATCTGTAAAATGTAGAGATGCAGAACGCAGGAATTTGGATGTGTGACTCAACGGAGGGATGGCAGAAGCTACCGCCAGACAAAAATGGGTAAAGGTGTCCCACTTGAGGTTGGCGTGCTATATCTTGCTCTGTCCTTTGACAGTATGGTACTGTGGTCCTGATGGCGCCTGGCAAGGGCTGTACTTTAGAACAAACCTGGCGTGGTCCTTGTGTATGTGAGGAAGAGGAGAAGAGGTATCACTCTGCAGTGAGCAAACACAACCCCTCACTACCCACGACTTCCATTTTTCTCAGTTACCCCTGTCCCCGTCTCAGCCTGGAGGTTACCCTATATCTAACCCATTCATCTCTCCTCAGAGATGGTCACGAGGACTCCATTGTGGGGGTGGTTCATTCAGCTCGGCGGGCATCTCCAGCATCTGGCCTGTGCCAGGTACTCCTTGCAGCAGCCAAGGAGGCACCACGAGCTGCGTCAGGTGCGTGAAGATGCCCTCTGGAGAACGGAAAGCGATTTGGTTAGCACAGTTCTAGTTTGGAAGGAGTGTTACTGCTGAGTAGTTGGGTGGGACCTGGGTGGCAGTGCCCAGCGGTCCTCCACATCTTTGTCATCTTCCGTGTCAGCCTTCTGTGCTGTGACACCAGCGGTAAGAATGCCAGTTGGCTTTGGGGACAGATTACTCCACTTGAGTATAGACTTCACCTCTGGGGTCCTTGCTGAAATACTTGATGCCTGACTTCATCAAGGTCACCCACAATAGCAGCTGAGCTCCAGTTCCTTCCACTGTTAAAACAGCACTCCCCTGCCTCTGAGGAATCTATCAGGAGATAACGAAGCGGTCTGTGTAGCAGGCTTGGTGGGTACCTCGTAAGGGCCAGTGAGGCAGGAGAGTGGGCTATGGTCAAACTCAGTCACTTCCTTCTAGCCACTGATTCTAAACTCACACACCACAGTAGTGGTGCGGTGCACATAGGAGATACAGGATACGTGTCTTGCTTGATGTCACCCTTCTGTGGCTGATCATTGGAAAGCCTCATCATTTAAGATCCATCATCAGGTCATGTGGGAAGGACTGAATGTAGAGTGTAGTGTGTGCTGCCTGTGTACACACTGGGTCTTTCCAATGCAGTGGACGCCCTCCATTTGCCCTTTAGAAAGCATCAAAAAGCCAGTCAGGCTGGCGTTGGAGGTCAGAAGCTAGCAGAATAGGAGGTTTCAGTGCTATCTCCGCTGCAGACGGAGCACCAGCTCACTTTGCTGAGTCCTGGTGATCATCCAGGAGGAGATACAGCTGAGAAAGGAGCTGCAAGCACTTGCTGTCTCCTTCTGGAGCCTTCTCTCACCTTCTTCAAACCCAGTGCCTTCTACTGTCCCTCCCCTGTTCAGGCAGAGGAGTATGTGAGCAGCAGCTTGTAACCCCACCCCCTCCCGCTGCACAGCTGGATAGGAAGGGTGTGACTTGTGAACTTCATAGGTCAGTATTTCTGTCCATCATAACTTTCATCCAGCTTTCTTTCTTTCTTTCTTTCTTTCTTTCTTTCTTTCTTTCTTTCTTTCTTTCTTTCTTTCTTTCTTTCTTTCTTTCTTTCTGGTATGTAAGTATACTGTAGCTGTGTTCAGACACCCCAGAAGAAGGCATCAGATCGCATTACGGATGGTTGTGAGCCACCATGTGGTTGCTGGGATTTGAACTCCAGACTTTCAGAAGAGCAGTCAGTGCTCTTAACCGCTGAGCCATCTCTCCAGCCCTTTATCCAGTTCCTGTCTCAGCTAAGAAGCCGGGGCAGCATGTCTGATATATCATCGGAAATCTCACCGTACTTTTCTGTCTTCTCCGTTTATTGCATTCTCTTCTTCCTGGCTCTTCTCTCCTCTTGCAATCTCTGGATCACATATTTGCACATCAAGCCAATAGCAGCCTGAAATGCAGGCTCCGGAGGGAAGATACCATGCTCTCCGTGGTGTACATGCAAGGGTAGCAAGGTCCAGGCCCTGGTGGATGCCTGTTTCCTAGTTAGGTGGACCCGCTGTGATGCCGCATTTGACCCAAGTTCTGAAATAAAGCAACAATGAACAATGGCAGCATTTCCTGCTGGGATTTCCATGGCAGGAAATAAAGTAGGAACAAGTTGGGGTCAGGATGCAAGGTGCACTCCAGCTGTGGAGCTACCCACCCCTCTCCAGCATTCCCTGGGGCCTTGCCAATGTCATGGGCTCAGAGTGTTACGGCTTTGGCAGATAGCGTGTATTCCTGGAGGGTGCAGAAGACGGTTATTGGTTGGTTCCCAAAGACAGCCGCAGCCTAGTGGCTGTGGAGTTCCTGGGACTGATAGATGTTATTGTGTCAGTCAGAGGTGATTTTACAGGTGTAATTAGGTCGGGATCTTGAACAGAAAGATTATCCTGGAGCCTCTGTGTACTACCCAGTGTCTCTCTAGAAGGAGACAGGGGAGACTCCACTTCAGGGGAGGAGCTGGGGCTACTGTGGTGGAGGAAGGGTGTAGCCACGAGGATGTTCCTAGTCTTCAGGAGGGAATATCCCTGCTATCAGCTGCAGAGCAATCAGGAGCCCTTGGCCTCCGGCTCTGTATAGAGTGCAATGTATGCTGTGCTAACTTATCACTCAGGCGATGGGTGACAGATGAACCTGTCAGTCTGATTTCACATCTTAGTGCCTTGCAAGATGGAGGTGGGCGCGACTCAAAAAGAGTGGTGTAGGTGAACGAGGTCTGGACAGGGTAGGCCTAAAAAGCTGGAGCTGCAGACTCTGCCTGTCCAGAAATGACCAGGTAGCACAGCTGTCCCAGGGGTCTCCTGTACCCAGGGCTACAGTCTGTAAACAACACTGGATCTGATTTACTATCCGTGTGGCCCTGTGTGAGCAGAGGTCTCGCTGAGGTCTCCCTCCAGGGTGAGCAGATGAGCAAGGGCTCCACCCTCATAGCCTTTATGCTCCATAGTGTTAGAGAAAGCAGCCGGTGTGTTTAGGAAACATCACCCACTCAAAAGGATCTAGGGAGAAATGTAAGCAGGGCAGGCGGACAAGCTGGGCGTGCCGTTTAAGGGAACCTTCTGTGGATTCCTGACAGGGAGTCCCAAAGTGATCTGTCTTACCTGAAGACCAGCATGCCCGGGAGGGCATGCCCAGGTGTGTGGAGCTGGGGGTCTTTGAGAGATTTTGACCCTGAAGGCTATATGACAGACATATCTACATGGAAGCAATGGGAACCTCAGCTTTAAAAGATCCTCTGGGAACCAAGAGGTGGGTGCTCATGGTGGAGCACATGCCAAGTCTTGCAAGCTTCTGTGTTCATGCAGCACCAACTCCCTCTTCCTCCCTCTCCTTCCAACCCCCGCCCCAATACTAAGAATTAGTAAGTGATTCTTAGGCAGGGAGAAGAGGTAGAGGAGGAGCTTAGTAGCTAGCTCCAGGAGCTGTGTTTTGCTAGGCCTTGTGGGTAACTGAACATGCATATGACTGAAAGAGGAATCCAGATGATTTCCTTGCCAGCCCAGTCCTGAGGTGGGAAGATAGCTCACGGGCGTAGTAACCCAGACGGCTCTGTTTTTCTGAGTCCCCGAACTGCACCGTCTCAGAAACTGTCCCACAAGGGTCTTCCATCTCTCTACTAAATGCTACTGTACCCATCAGAGCAGCCACCTGATTGCATTGGTGGCGATGGCTTGTGAGCCACAGATTCACTCAAGGCGAGCAGACGCCCACAGATGCACTTGGCATGAAGGAGTCTGGTCCAGGTCAAGACAGCTGGGCTTCCGGTTAGACGTCTTCCTGATGATTTGCCCTGCTTGTCCTGGTGCCTTGAGGCAGGCGTATGGCGTCCCAAGAGCCGCCTTCAAGTGCAGCAGCACACCATCCGCGTTGGATCAGTCTGCTCTGTGGGGCCTGCAACCTATGTCCAAGCTCACATCCTAAATAGTGATCCAGGAGGAGAGCCCAGTAGAGGAAGGAGGGCTGGAGAGGAGGAGACCAAGGAAGGAGAAGAAAAGGCATAGGGGGAGCCAAGTGGTAGCAGAAGGCATGGAGGCTGCACACAGGGGCCTGCAGAGCAGGAAGAGTAAATGCTTTGTCCCAGCCTCTGAGGAACAGGACTCCACAGGGAAGGAAGTAGACATTGGTACTGTGAAGCCACCCAGCCTCACTCTGCATACCTGCCTGCCCCAGAGTGAACAGCCAGCGGTGTGATGGGCAGGGTGCAATCAGAGTAGCTCCTCCCCTACCGGGAGCATTGAGATGGAGGGACAGTACCGCCTGACACCCCACCTCCAGTCCTGGCCGGGAGCCTGAGCCTGCTGTGAGCGGGATGGCCCAGTTGCTTTCTTTATGGGGTAGGTCTTTTCTCCTAGGAAGAGCTGTGAGTTCAGAATTTTACCATCATACAAGTGGTGAGGAGAGGCAATGTCTGTCACCTGACAGTCCCAGTCTGTCACACCTGTCCACCTGAAGACTCTCAGTGGGGTTCTGAGATGACTTCACACAGTCAGCAGGTTCCCTCCTTACTTTGCATTGGTCTCCTCAGGCTGCTGAGTCGGGGTCTTGCTTATGGGCAAAGAAGAGTAAGAAACGTAGCTTAAAGTGATTAAATCTTTGTAAATATAACTGAATATTTTATGTACATGCATGTTCACACACACACACACACATATATATAGGCATGAACATATGTACACATATGTGTATAGCATGCACTTGTATGTATGCATGTGTATATGTATGTATGTATGTATGTATATATGTATGTATATACATGATATGTTCCTGCAATGGCAGTTAGGACAAGGTGGACCTGGAGACTTTTCTCAGAGGCTGCAGAGGAAGGAAGAAACCTGGAGGCTAGGCTTGTATGTCTGTAGCCATCTGTGATGTACACAGTCCCCAGCCTCAGCATGAAGCCACCAGACTGAGGAACAGCGCCATGAAGAGAAATGAGATCGCAGCCAGAGCCCGAAGGTCAGCTTGCTTTGGAGCATGTTAATCCAAGCAACTCCTTTCCTGATTTAAGCCATGTTGACTTAGGTTTTCTTGGAGGAAATAAAGCTGTTCTAGCATGTGTTTATTTTCTCATGAATACCGTATAGGAGCCCTAAGAAAGTAAGTACTAGTATGTCTGCCTCACATATGAAGAAACTCTATATCAAAGGTCAGGGCTTCTGACATGCTCTCCTGGAGTCGGGAGTCTGCTCTGTTGTATTTGTCTTGCGTGTTGTCTTTAACTACAGTGCCATGTGTGTTTACTTAGAGATGAGCTGGCCAGCATGACCACATACACATAGTTATAGTAGGACCTGGATCCAGAACTGTAGTTTCCATCCTCTCCAGAGACTGTGGGTCTAAAGCCCACACTTTTCACCATTTCTTCTTTGTATGAGAGAGGTCTGCCATTGCCCGTTTTCTCTGCTTTATTCATGTTTGTGTGAGGAAAAAGCTAACAGCAGAGGAGGGCAGCGTGGGCAGCGTGGGTGTGATGGGGATGTGATAGGGTATTCAGGAGATTGTGTAGGATTTCCAGCCCATTGCTGTTCGCAGAGGGCTCGAGCCTGAATGTTTTAGAATGATTAGTTTATTGGGATAAGTGGGTGTGCATATAGTTAACAATGTTGAGCATGCTTATGGAATTCTGCTACATAGCTACACGTCAAGAGGCATTCCTTACTAGGAAGTTTGTTTGGGAAATGCAATAATATTTAAAAATTTTTAAATTAATTTATTTAATGTATATAAGTACATGTGGCTGTCTTCAAACACAACAGAAGGTGGTTGTGAGTCATCATGAGGTTTCTGGGAGTTGAACTCAGGACCTCTGGAAGAGCAGTCAGTGATCCTAACCATTGAGCCATCTCTCCAGCCTCCTGTTTTTTTTAAATTTATGTTTCAAACAATAGTAGAAATGTCTTTTCAGCCCGGCAGTGGTGGTGCACGCCTTTAATCCCAGCACTTGGGAGGCAGAGGCAGGCAGACTTCTGAGTTCGAGGCCAGCCTGGTCTACAAAGTGAATTCCAGGACATCCAGGGCTATACAGAGAAACCCTGTCTCGAAAAACCAACCAACCAACCAACCCAACAAGAACCAAAAAGAAAAGAAAAGAAAAGAAAAGAAATGTCTTTTCAAATGTACCAGTTTAATGGAAGATGATGAAGTAGGAGATTAAGAATAAACTTCTTTCATTCATTGAGAAGGCCCCAGTTCCCTATTTGTCCCACACTTTCCTTTTCTCAGTATGTGTGTTAGTTACTTTCCTATCACCCTGACAACATGCCTGATAAAGCAACTGAAGCAGGGAAGGGTCTGTGTGGCTCACAGTTGGACCTTACACTCCATCATCGCAGGGAAGGTGTAATGGCAGGAGAGCGGGGCAGTTGGTCACAGGGCATCCGCAGGCAGGAGTATCTAATTCAAAAGCTCTGCCAGGGATACTGCCACCCGAATTCAGGGCGGGTCTTCTTACTTAAACCCTTCTGGAAACACCGGCCTAGACACACCAGTGGGGTGCTTCCGTGGTGATCTTAAATCCTGTCATGCTTACTGGCAATGACCCTTCCCAGTATGCTTAGTGGCTTCAGGGATACGGTTGTTCCTGTTTTGCCTACTTTTCTTTCTTGTGCTGACCTCCCAGTTAAAATCCAGCATTTGCAGACAAGGATTTAAAGATGGATTCACTGAGGCATGGTGGGAATGATTGAATTACAGAAACAGTATTTCTAATTATTTTAAAGGATAGGTTTGTGTTCTATTTATTTTTCTCTCATATAATCCTGAATGCTCCTGGTCCTGTCCTTCTCCCATTCCTCCCAATATCCACTTCTCCTTACTCCCTACATCAACTAACTCCTCCTCTGTTTCCCTTCAGAGAAGAGCAGGCCTCCAAGGGATATCAGCAACAGAACAAAACAAAAAACAAAACAAAAACGTGGCATAACAAGCTACAACAAGACTAAGCACAAACCTTTATCAAGGTCAAAGCCACCAGGAGGAGGAGGGTCCCAAGGGCAGGCAGAGGAGTCTAAGATACCCCCACTCCCACTGTTAGGAGTTCCACAAAGCCCCCACGCTAAACAGCCACATATATTCAGAGGACGTAGCTCAGACCCATGTAGGCGCTGCCATTGCTATTTTAGTCTCTGGGAGCCGCCACGAGCCCTGCTAGTTGATTCTATGTGCTGTGTTCTGGTTTCCTGACACCCCTTTCTACCCCCACCCTCATAACCCCAGCTATTTCAATCCTCCCTCCCTGACTTCCAGTGGGATTCCCCCCAAGCTCACCTAATGTTTGGCTGTGTGTCTCTGTATCTGTCCCCATCAGCTGCTGGAGGAAGCCCCTTTGATGACAACTAGACTAGCCACCGATCTACAAGTATAGCGGAATATTGTCAGGAATCATTTCATTGATTTTTTTTTTTAATTTTTTAAAGTTAGTTGTGTTTGGTTCTATCCTAGGTCTCTGAGCCACCCAGCTTCCTGTACCTGGTCATCCAGGCAGTGTCAGGCATGGGCTCCCTCTTGTGACTTGGGCTTCAGGTTAGATCAGCCATTGATGGCCACTCCCACAAGCTCTGAGCCACCATTGCCCCAGAGTACCTTACAGGCTGGGCAGGCTGTGGGTGGAAGGAACTTAGTGGCTGGGTTGGTGTCCCAGTCCCACTGGGAAGCCTTGCCTGGTTACAGAAAATGGCTGGTTCAGGCTCTGTGTCCTCCATTACTAGGAGTCCTCCTAGGGTCCGCCTCATAGGTACCAGGAGGTTCCTGCTGCACTCGGTTTCCTTATCACCCACCCCCCGCCCCTCTATTCCTGTTCTCTACCTCTCCCTTTCTCTTGCTCTCTTCATTCTCTTACCTCCATCCCTCCCTCTCCAGCCAATCCCTCCTGTCTCCATGCCCACCCGCCCCCAGTCCACCTGTAAAATCTTCTATTTCCTCTGTCCCCTGTAGTGTACTGCGAGGGAGTGAATATCAGATGTCACTGATAGAATCAATGTCATAGAAGCACAGAAGTGTTCATGGCTTTCCTCCTGTGTGTATGTGTGTGTGTGTGGGGGGGGCGGTTTGGACTGGGGAGTGTATGTATACACACGTGTGGAAGCCAGAAGTCAACCTCAAGCGTTTCTCAGGAGCGCTGCTTGTTGAGACAGGCCCTCACTGAGACATGGGACAGCTGATTAGGTTAGCCTGATTACCCACATTGAACCCTAGGGACCTCCCAACCCCAGTGTCTTGTCTCTTCAGTACCAGAATCTCAACCCACATCTGGCTTTTCACTTTCTGGCCTCAATGTCAGGTTCTCACACTTTACCAGCTGAGCCAGCCGGCAGCAGCCCGCGCTTGCTTTCCTTGTGCCCTGTGGTCAAGGTTTTGCCGGGCACTGCTCTCTTTGACGGTGATCTTATTTTGATAAGTTACCGATATAATGTTGTAGGAAAGGAAACCAAGGCTTACAAGGAGGGCTCCTGATGAATTTTGGACAGAAGCAATCTCTTCTTCATACCTGGGGCGGTGTCCACAACCCTGTGAAGAAACACACTTCAGTGTGTGGCAGAGTGGACTGTGTGACCAGCTGTAGAGACTTTTGCCTGTGTTGTGTTTTGTGTGCCCTCTCAGGGCGTGTGCCTGCGCTGGGCTAATGGCTCCTGGACAGCTAATTACCTCAGAGCATTTAGATTCACTCTTCCTACCCCCTCGCCCCACACCATTGTGTGGTCGGGTTATCTTTTTATTCGTGACAGGAACTGGAGATCCATTTTCAGTTACCTCCCAGAAGAGTGAAAAGAACACTTCTTGACTTCTATTTATGTGTTTGTTAGATGGTGCGGCACACTATGTGTGCCTCCTGCTCACAGACAAAAGAGCACAGCTTTGCTAACAAGCATTACTCTTTCTCACAAGAGAAAGACAATTGTGAAGAGATTGCCGTGGAGGGAAAAATAGGTACAAGGGAAGGAGAGAGTAGGAAGTTTCCAAAGTATGCAAATGGGAACAAGGGTTTCAAAATTAACCACATTTTCTTTATCTTGAAGTAAGCATAGAAGGATACTTTCTGAGTCCCTGGTGGGACAGATGCTTGCTTATTCAGTAGAGTGCCTCCACTGAGAGCCTTAGGGCCTGAGTGTGGGCCTCAGCACACACACACAACCAGATCTAGGTATGCTGGTGAATGTTGGCAATTCCAATGCCGAGAAAGGGGAAACACACAGATTCCTGGGCTCCATGGCTAGCCCATGCAGCCCAGTCAGTGAGCTCTAGGCCAGGGAGAAACTGTCTCAAAAATAAATAAATAAATAAATAATAAATAAATGTGCTGCCAAGTGGATGTGGCACATGCTTTTAATCCCAGCACTCAGGAGGCAGAAGCAAGTGGATCTCTGTGAGATGGAGACAAGCCTAGGCTACACACAAAAACCTTGTCTCAATGAGTGAATGAATGAATGAATGAATGAACGAATAGAAGCAATTGGATCTCTGAGTTCGAGACCAGACTGGGCTACACAGAAAAACCCTGTCTCAATAAATCAATAAGTAAGTAAGTATGTGCATGGTGCCTGAAGAATGACACCTGGGTTTCTTCTGTGGCTTTCACATGACCTACACATGTGTACTTTACTTGCACATACATGTGCTCAAGTATGCAAACACACACATACACCAAGTGAAGATAATTCCCGACTTCCTGAATATTCCAGTTTGTAAATTCTTCATTTTTCAGTAATTGCAGATAATAGACTGTACTTGACACTCAACATTTCCAAATGAGGTTATGCTATTAGCAATCAGCTAAGATCAGTGTACCGGGTGGTTGGTGTGAAGGTCAGGTGGCGTGGCACACTACTGTGGCTATGACAGTGTTATATCAGGATATGCCTCGAGTCACTGAACTCATCTGCTGAGATTCCTGGTCCTTTCTGCCATCACTTGAAGGACGACCAGGTGAGGGTTTCCCCATCACTTCCTGTATGGGACCCGTTTCCCGACTCTGTATGGAATCAGGAACAGGCTTTGAGAGACCCTCTCTCCATCTGGGTGGGATGCCTGCTCCTGTTTCTTGGCTTCTCCAAGGAAGCAGTGGCTTCCAGAGAACCTTTTTAAAAGCCAAAACTCTAGAGTTTTAGCAGTCATTTACCGAGGGAGGGGACAACAAGGCCCTTTCCGTTAGGGTCTTCTGGTCATTTCCATTTGTCCTTGAGCAGGGAGAAGAAAAGGTTCCGATCTTCTTTTAGTGCTGTGACTGATGGTGGGATGCGTGGGGACCATCTATGCACATTCTGGAAGTCACTTTGTGAGTCAAACCTCCATCTTTAAGTTGCTAAAATTCATTTTTTTGTTGTTCATGAAAATCCTATTGAAAAGTCTTCAGCTCCCTGGATGCTTGACTTATGAATAAACAGGGCTTGCTTAGGGAGCATCAACTTCAGAGGAGACAGGGTAAGCTAAATTTAGGTGAAAGTTCGCTGGCCCTCTGTCCAGAGCCCTGCACCTGCTGGGGGACATCTGTCCTGAGCCCTGCACCTGCTGGGGAACATCTGTCCACAACCCTGTACCTGCTGGAGGACATCTGTCCTGAGCCCTGCACCTGCTAGAGGACATCTGTCCTAAGCCCTGTACCTGCTGAAGGATATCTGTCCAGAATCCTGCACCTGCTGGAGGACATCTGTCCTGAGCCCTGCACCTGCTGGAGGACATCTGTCCTGAGCCCTGTACCTGCTGGAGGATATCTGTCCAGAATCCTGCACCTGCTGGAGGACATCTGCCCTGAGCCCTGAACCTGCTGGAGGACATCTGTCCCCAGAGAGTGGCCTGTCTAGACACTTCAGACGAATGGAATCCTAAAATTAGAGATGCTCTGTGACTGGCTCCCTTCATTGTGGGGCTTAAAGTTTCCAAACCCCATCCACGCCGGCATTTCTTTGTCCTGCATCCTATGGCCGCACCATGAATTTATTTATTTGTCAAGAAGTCGATAGATCTCGGAAATGTTCCCACACTTTGGCTGTTGCAGAATGGTGCCAAGAACATTTTTGTGTGACTTTTCTAAGGCTATTCCTTTTCACTTCCTTGTGAAAATATCCAGGTGTGGAGCTGCTGTGTTGTCTGAGATCCCTCCACGCTTTAGAGCCACCCTGCTTGTTTTTAAGTCCCTGCGATCTGGGGACACACAGTTCTCACCAAGGCTATAACTGTTCTTCCCACTATTTGTGAACACTCTGGTGGCCATGGTGTGGCGGCTCCCTGTGGATTAGATTTGCATTTCCCAAATGACCCATGACACTGATGCCCTTTCTTGGGCATTTGTATGCCTTTCTTGGAGAAACATCTATTTAGATCAGTTTTCTCTCCTTAAAAGTTGAGTTTGCCAGTGGGCCCAATGTGCAAAATGTCTTAGGACCTCCCCAAACAGCACCAACTGGGGACCAAAACATGCCGGCCAGTGGGGTACAGTTCCCATTCAAACAGCAGTGATCTCTCACCACTGAATTTTAAGGGTGACTTACATGTCCTAGAAACATAATGCTCTAGGCACCACCTGCCACTGTGTCTCTCCCAGGGTGTCACTTGTCTACTTGTTCATGAGGATGTCGCCTACAGACTAATTCTCTTCTCTGACTTTTGTGTGAATTCTCAAGTTCTCCCTCATTTTTCAGTCACACTGAAGTCCCTGTGTGTGCAGCCCATAGAGCTAACAGTAGGGTATGCATTCAGAAACTGTTTGTGTGTAATAAACTTGATGCTGTGGTGAACACTAGCCAGGGCCCAGGTCTGTGGGTCACAGAAGATGCATTGAGGGCAGCTGAAGTCTGGATTGTTCAATAGTCTCATGTGCCTTTAGTTTCCCTTTATGGATGGTCACCCTGCAACTTTACATGGTGATGGAAAGCTAAATGCGTAAAGGACCTGGCTCCTGTCCTCCTGGGTCCTGTTCCCCTGGGTCCTGTCCCCCTGGGTCCTGTCCCCCTAGGTCCTTTCTCCCTGGGTCCCCCTGGTGCCTTTCTGTTGTGGTCTGCTTCTCAAGGACCATCACCAAGGTACCGAGCCAGCAGAGGTGGAGGCCCAAGGCCAGATCTTTGATTGGGGGGGAGCGGGGGATGCCTTCTGCCAAGTTCACATCCAGGTGAAGCTGGAGGGCGTGGTGTCATCTCAGCTCTGCAAGCCTCATTTGCCTTTCCAATGGGATTCATTGCTGGTCCTATTTACTGCAATCCTTGGAACCTTCCCGGGATACAAGAGGGGAGTGGGGGTGGCTTGTATTTCCTCCACAGCACGTCTCCCTCATGGCCCCTTTCTGTCAGAATCTCTGCCTTCACGTCCACATTGTCCTCTGATGTCAAGGCCCGAACAGAAGTCGAGACATTTTACAACTTATATGATGTTAACAAACATAGTTACCTTTGTAGTCAGGGTCTTTCTAGCCTGGGTCTGAGTGCAAAGAGGCACGTGCTAACGTATCCTGGTTCTTGTGTCCCACAATAAATAATTAGACCAGAGGCGCATGGCTGGAGAAAGAAACAGAGACATGGTGCATTAAGAGAGAAAATACCCTGAAAACGAGTGGTTAAGATCTGAAGGAAAGGCCCCAAAGCACCGCGCTGCGAGGCTCCAGACATCTCCCCCACATTTGTGTGTCTTGGGCTTTTTCCCCTTCCTTTGAGCATGTGCCATACACTGTCATGTGAGGAAGGGTTGCCGGTCTTCCTCGGCCAACTGGCTTCTTTAAGGTTAATCTTTAAGGTAGCTGTTTTCAGTCTCTATTCTTTGGCCACAAGAGTTTTTGGGATCTCAAATTCAGTTATCCTGAGGGCTTCCTTCTAAGGAGCTCACCTAAGTTAAGAACAGAGTAATAATAGTCCTGAAGTAACCGTGAGTGCGGGGAGATGAGTGCGGTGAGATGCCGCGCCCCACGCGGGGGGACGGTGGGGGGGGGAGGCGTGGACTCAGCAGCGGTGCTTTGTGGGAAGGGTGTGTTTGCTATGGTGACCAGCATCATGGATGCTGAGCCAGATGTGAGGCTAGGCTTCTCAAGACCAGGGAACCTGATTGGGGCAGCTTTCAGATGAGCTGGAGAGGGCAAGTCTTGAAAGGCAGGAGTGGGGAAGCTCCGTGAAGAGAATGCAGCCCAGCTGGGGCCTGTGAATGTGGTGTAGGGGAACCTGGGTGGGCAGAGCCCTCGGTCCTTAACACCCCATGCCTGGAGGGACTCAGCCCTCTGTATCTGATCTCAACAAGCCCATGATGTCAGCCTTTTCCTGGACTCTGCTTGCAGATAAAGTCTGACCGTGGAGTGGCTAAGGACAGGCTCCCAAATGGCCTTGTTTGTGGTCCCCCACTTTTCCTTAGTGATGTTTGGAGGAGCAGAGGGGTGGTCAGGGAGATCTGGCTAACTTCTTGGCCATAGTCTTACCCTTGGCTAGCGGTGTTGGGGGCGTGGCTTTGAGTACCCCAGCAGGGATGGCTTATCTTTTAGATGTAATGCACCTGGCCCACCTGAGTTTCTTTATCTCTCCTTCGGCCCCGCTAGAGAAGTCTTGTCTTACCCATTACAATCCAGCTCATACCTCTGGTTGGCTTGAAATCGCCTGCTGTTTTACAGGGTGCCTTCCCTACTGCTGGTGTTATACAGAAGGGCACCCCCCACCCCCCTTGGCAACCTAGCTCTTCACTGCTGTAGCTCCTTATAGGCAGTCGCCCTCCCCTCACAAAGAACCTGCTTAGGGCTCTCCTCACACCAACCCCACTGAAGCAGAGAGGGTACCCAGATCCCCCATCTCCACCAATCTCCAGGGTCTGGTGGGAGATGACTGATGCTCCATCCACCCAGGCTTCTGTGGTCCTGACTGAATGGAGTTAAAGAACACTTTCCTTTGTGGGAATGCCACAGCCCGTGCATTAGCACAGGCTAATCTCAGTGGAGCTGCCTTCCTTATAGGCTGCAGGGTTGGCCACATGACATCTCCGAGACAGGGCAACAGACAGAAGGAAGTTGTTTTCTGGATCCAGAATGCTCGATTTTTCACTGTCCCTGTTGTCACCTATGCTGGCAATTCTGAATAGCTTCCCGCTGCCTGTGAAGGTTTGTGGCTGAGATCTGTCAGTCTGAGAAAGCTCACTTCCTTGTCTCAGTAAGTAAGAACAGTGACCAGAGTTCAGAATTTTTCCTATAAAATATGTCAAGTATGTGTACAAATAAAAAAGTACTGTAACGAATGTCTATGCACCCATGAACTAGCTTCAGAAATAAAAGTTTTTCAATGTGACTGTATACCCAGAGATCTCTCCCAAATCTCATTTTTTCCACTGTCTTGGTTTTGATGCCTTTCGTGCCTATTTATCTCCCCATGTTGCGTTTTATGTTCCCTAAACACAGAGACGAGCTCATTCTCTGGTTTGCATATGATATAAATGGAATCGTGTTTCTTCGGTTACATAACTGGTTCCGTAGGTATCTGCGTGCGTGTTGATCAGTGGTAGAGCCTTGCTCCTCCTGCGTGCTTGCTTCTGAGTTGTTTGTTTTCTGACTGGGACTGTTCCGAGGCTTACTCCTCAGCTCTCTGTGGGTGGACACCTGCCTCTCCCTCCTGTTGTTCTCAATACTGCTTGGAGCACCCATTCACGCCTGTCCTTCCCACACACAGAGCAGGGTGAAGGACAGAAGTCTCTAGTGTGCATCTGAGAATGAAGTGGCGGTCTGTGGGGCACGTGATCTCCTACTGCCGTCGACTTTCTGTGTTCTCTTTATCTGGCCACAGGAGTTCTCCTTGTCCCCTGCTTGCGGCCGGCGGCATTACCTGTCACTGGCCACCATCCCTTTACATTGCCCGTTTATGGAATTGTCCTAGTCTCTGTCTTCACAAGAGTTCATCTGGTATTTTGGACATCAGTGATATGCATTATGCAAATGCCATTTAGTTTGTGGCCTATTTTTAACCCTTTTATACAGAAACTTTAAATTTTATGCAGCTAAATTTATCAGCTTTTTTTCTTTATCGTGTCTTCACTCTGTCTCTGAGCTAAGAAATCTGCCCTCACGCCGGAAGTCATAAAAGTAATTTGTCATTCTCTACAAACTTAAAAGTTTTCCTTTTCACACTTGTGTGTGTGAGTGCGTGTGTGCATGCATATGTAGGTGCACATGTTTGTAGGTGCAAGGGGAGATCAGAGATAACGCCTTGGGCTCTGCTGCTCAGGAGCCATGTAGTTTTCTTCAGTCAGGGTATCTTAGTGGGCAAGTAAGGCTAGGCTGGCTGACCAGCAAGCCGCAGGGATCTGCTGTCTCTGGCTCCTCTGCTGGGGTTGAAGCTCATGCTCTCGCACCACCTGGCTTTGAAAAACTGTTTTACATAGATTCTGAGGATGGGACTCAGGCTTGTGCGCCTGTGTGGCAAACTCTTTATGAACGGAGACGTCCCCCAGTGTCTGTTTCCCTCTGCCTGCCTGCCTGTAGACTGTGGTAAAGGCCTTTGGTTTGTGACTACCAGGACCTACTTTTCTTAGCAGCACTTCGTTGGCTTACCCAGCCGTCTCCATGTCACCAGGAGGCTGCTGACTGGTTCTTAGGGAGACGGGGACTTCCCACCTGTACGCTGCTCTATTTTCTAACTTGTACCCAAACCATTCTGTTCTAGCCATTACCTGCTTAAGATAAGTCTTGATTTCAAACTCAGTGAGTTCCTCCTGCTTTATCTTGTTTTGTTTATAAGTTATTGTAGCTCTTATTGATTTTTTTTAATTGAAAATAATTTTTTAATACTGTGTAGTCCGAGTTCCCCTTTCTTCATCTCCTCTCAGACCCTCCACACTCATCCAACCTCATGCCTTCTATCTTTCTCTCTCTTTAGAAAACAGGCAGGCACATAAAAATAAAAAAAGACATTAAAAAGAAACAAACCAACAGAGAAAAAGCACGAGAAACAGAAACAAAGGCAGAGATGCCTGTGCACTCAAACAGTGCATAAAACATAAAATCAGAAATCAAAAGATCGTTGCAAAAGACCATTAAGGTTAAAAAAAAGGGGGGGGGGGGCAAACAAAGCATTATAAGACAAAAACAAAACAAATCAAAGCAAGACTCCCAAATCGCCAGTGAGTCCATTTTGTGTTGGTATCTACTGCCGGCATGGGACCTACCCTTAAGTATTTGTATACCTGGTGAGACTCCATTAGAGAAAACGGGATTTCCCTTTGTGAGTGGCCACTTGGTCAGTAGTTTCTTGGTTAGGGATGGGAGATCGTGTCTCCTTCCCTCTCAGTACTGAGACCCTGCCTGGGTTGAAGAACTCTTGCAGGCCCTGTGGATGCTGCCATGTTCTCTCTGAGTTCATTTGTGTGTCAGCCCTTTTCTGCTGGGAAAACACACCTTCCTTGGTGTCATCCATCCCCTGTGGCTCCTGCAGTCTCTCTGCATAGCTCCCTGAGCCCCTATGGGGGGGACGTGATGGAGATGCCCCGCTTGGGACTGAGGATTTCAGGGTCTCACTCTGGTGCTGCTCTTCGTGATCCTGCACAGTCCAGCTGTGCTTGTGGACAGCTCGCCGCTGACACAACTCTTCTCTAAGCACACGCACTTGCCTTCACTTAGATCTGATATTGTGCATGCAGTGCCCATGCTGACTGATGGGCTGCAGCTCTGCGGATCAGCTTAGGGGTCTTGAGTGTGTGAGCACTCCTTCTAACGTGTGTGAGCACTCCTGAGGCAACCTTCTAACGTGTGTCATGTGCTTTGCAATCAATGGAAAGCCTACAGAGATGTAAGTCATAGATTCTGCTATTATGAAAATAAGTGGTTTTTTGTTTGTTTGTTTTTGTTTTTGTTTTTTTGAAGTATTTCACCTATGCTGAGCATCTGCTAGCATATAACTTGATTGCTAGTAGCTGAATATGCTTGATTTCTATCATTTTCTTTGTGTGTCATGTAGCCTGAATATGTTCAGAACATACTGACTCAGCAGTGCACAGGTAAGCTCTGAGGTAGGACAGGCTTGAACTCTTCCTTTATTCCGTTATTTATCATCTCTCCGAGTTAAGCTTTTCTCTCTTAAGAAGTATTGAACATGAAAAATATTGCAACATATGATGTTCTGTATCTGGTGGGTGAAAGCAAGGTGGATTTTTAGCAGGAATGTAGTTTCCTGCTGTTTTGATAAGAGGTTTCAGATGCACAGGTGCCACCTGCCATTTCTGCCCTGTGGACCGCATGGGGTCCTGGTCTGATGAGAGAAGACTTGGAGTCTTTCTGTTCTTGGCTGTTGTCTTTGTGATAGTGTCCAGCTCTTCGAATTGTTAGTGTTTTGGGGATGCACATCTTGCATTTTACAGAATATTGGCCCTTCAAGGCTTAACAAAGCTTCCTGTATCACCCAGGTACTGCCAAGAAAGCAAGGTGGGCCAGGCCAGATGCCAATAGCCTGGTCTTCCCAGTAGATGTAGGTTGATTACTCTACCTTGGCTGAGGTAGCTATTGAGTACAAGACACCAGGTCTTCATTTCATTTGGGGTATATAATGAGAAAGCTTTATTCATGTCTTGCTACATTTGAGAGAAATATGGCACCTACTATATGTCCTACATCTGTGTAACTGGTAATCTTATCATAAGGAAAAGGCAGCTAGAATACCTCTTCTGTGACTTCTCTGATGAGAATATCTTCTCTAAGATGTCCTCAACCAATCTCAACACTCCTGTCATTCCAGAACCCACCTTTCTAAAGATCTGGCATATCTGACACAGTTCTTGGCAGCAGTGCCATGGCCAGGCTTTTTGGGACCTCATTAATAGTGGCCATTACATACTTTGTGAGCCAGCTGGCACCTCAGGCTGAGCCCAAACTCCCGAGGTGAACTCAAGCAGCTCATGGAAGCTGGAGGTTTGAGGGTTTGAGGCCGGTCTGCTTTCCATAGTAAGACTTTATCTTTGGTCAGTGGGCTTGTGACCACACTTGTAATTCTGCATGAATGCCTGCTGCATTCACCTAGATGTGCAGGTGAGCCAGGCAGGCTAGCGGCTCCATGTTCTAGGTGGGCCATCTGACAGTGAGTAGGAATCTTATGTGCTAGGAACTGGACAAGCAATGGTCAGCAGTCGGGGAGGATGGTCAGGAAAGAGGGATGCTGGGAATTCATACAAAGAAAGAGCCCGTCCTTCCTGAACTGCTGCCAACTGTAGCAGAGCGGAGATGGGTCTTCTTTTCCTGCCTCCATTTTCCTGGCTTCCTCTCTCTGAGGCAACAGGAAGGTGTGTCCCATAAACAGAGACACTTAAGGACCACACTGTTTAGAGCGTTAACCACCCAGACCACTGGTGTTTAGTTCACAGTGAACAGACTCTGCACTCCTCAGCTCAACTTCTGCAGCAGAGCTAGCTAGGAATTTTGTCAACTCCAAATATAGCTAGGCTTTTTATTCCGTTACTATCCCCTGTCTGTCCACACTGTAGAGAATCCAGGCTTAATTTTGCAAACTGTTCCATCTGTCATCAGCCTCGTTGTGTTGCTTCTGCAAGTGGGAGCACAGGCTGCCCACCTGCCCACACTCTCTTGGTGGGAACCTCTTCCACCCAGGCTTGGGAATAGTACTGTAAGGAAGAGGGGCGCCAGGAGAGCCAGTCACCCAGTGTGCCTGGTGACACTGGGTTCCTGGTGAGCTTTGGTCTTTTGCTATGTATTGCAATGTTTAATATTGGCCCCCAAAGCCTGGTTACCCCTAGGGATGAGAGAATATGCAGGTAGACCCAAGTGATGTTATGTGACCTTGCTCCTCAAGAGCAGAGGCAGGCGGATTTCTGAGTTCAAGGCCAGTCTGGTCTACAAAGTGAGTTCCAGGACAGCCAGGGCTATACAGAGAAACCTTGTCTCAAACAAACAAACAAACAAACAAACAAAAAGTTATGCCTAATTGGTGAATAAAGAAAGATGCCTACAGCCTATAGCTGGGCAGAACTGAGATAGGCTGGGCTTGGGATTCCTGGTCTTGGGGTTGGAGGAGAACCATGAGGAGGAGAAGAAGATGGAGAGAGGAGGAAGCCACCATGAAGTAGGAATCATGGAAATATAGCCATGAGGGCTAGCTAACTGGACTTAAGAGCTGCCCAGATGGACCATGGCAAATTGTACAATGAAATTATTGATGGAGAGATAGATTCTAACAGTGCAGGGGGTAGATATCTGCCCGGCTCTAGTGCGGATTAAGGCTTATTATACTAATAATAGTTGTGTGTCTTTTATCCCAGAACTGAATGATCAAAGGCAGGGTAGAAAGCCCCCCCCCCATTGACAGTAAATATTTTCTTCAACAGGTTCATTCCCTTGCACCCTTTTCATTCCTTTCCCTCAGAAGGGCTCTTTTACTTTCTTCCTGTTGGAGAACAGCTAGCACTGCGTATATGCCCATGGATGTGGGGTCATCCACTGGGGTGTGGACAGCCCAGCAGCAGTGCCCACTCTCAAAGAGAAGTGACTCTCCTGCAGCCACCAACTGGCAATAGCTCCTGAGCTGGGGTGGGGCCTCCAGAGACCTCCCACTCCACGTTAGAATTGTTAGCTAGTTTGATCTCCTGTGCGCCATCTGTAGGTAAATCAAAGCTGCTGTGAGATCCCGTTTCATAGCACTTCTTCTTGTCCTGTCTTCCTGACATTCTTTGTGTCCCCTTTGGTGATGTTCCTGAGCCTTGGTGGGGCTGGGTAGGAACTGGGTGACACAGACACACTGTGGCTGAGAACTCACATTGCTTATTCTCAGACCTTTGAACAGTCATGAGTCTCTGCATGCATCACTACCATTAGAAGCTTCTTGGCCAAAGACTGAAAGCAGCACAGATCGATGGGTATAAAAACATAATTGTGTAGAAGTCAGGTCACTTAAGGGAGGACTAGCTACCCCATACACCGTCCCCCCATCGTTGCACCAGTGGGCACATCCTGCCTGAGTGGTTGGTATTGTAGCAAACAGGTTCCAGTGCTGGGTAAGACAGTTGATGCCTCTTCTCTCCCAGCGGCACCTATAACACCCTAGTGCTGTGTAATGGCTACCAGAGAGAGAGAGAGAGAGAGAGAGAGAGAGAGAGAGAGACCCAAGGCTGATTTTTCTGTGTCCCCTATGTCCCACAGCCAAAGGTCAAAACTCACACCAGTTTTATTCATAGGAATCTACTGACCTTTGGTGATGGCTCATACTTATGTGTAAGGGTGTTTGGGCAGGTAGCTGTGTGTGGTCTGTGCCCCACGTTGTCAGAGCCCCTGAATATCAGTGGCTGTTTTTCTTGTAGGACACAAGCACAGTGGGCATGGCAGGTAACGGTGTTGGAAAGGGCAGCGTGTCACTGCAGCTCTCTCCTGGACACCACCCCGCCCCCACCTGTGTGTTCCTTTTCTGTGCAGCTGCTCATTGTCCCCTAGTCTCTTAGAGTCTGATCTAGACACATGTGCCTAGCTTCATCCTTAACGCCTTTTACACCAGGAAACTTGGAATCAAGGCAGAGAAAGTTGACTCCTAGACTCTGGGTTTAAAAGTCCAGCCCTCTTCCCCGACTCCCCAACCCCTGTTGAGTAGTGAGTGTACTGAGAAGGGGTATGTTCTCCTCATTATATTAAATGAAGTTACAAACACTTGCCTGCTCCTGGAGCTGGGTGAGCAGCTATACCAGGGGACATTCCCAGGAGCAGGGCCCAGGAAATCAGCCTTAAAGGTCCAGCCTAAAGTATACCAGAGCAAGGCAGGAGATCCCGTTTCCAGTAGACGCAGAAAGCATCGCCCCGTGGTGCATTTTGTTCCTAACACAGTTGCTAGCTGCTACTGCTGCTGCTGTTGCTGCTGTTTCTGCTGTCTCTGTGAGCCGCACCTCTCATGCTCCCTGAGCAGTCCTTACCCTTCTGCATGGAAATGAAGCTACTCTCACCTCCTGCCTACCTTCCCAGATTTCTGAGACTGAGCTACAGAGCTACATAGCTGCTGCACCCTACCTGGTTATAGTTCATAATTTAATTCATTTTTAAAGAGAACTGGTAAAAACAAACATCGTGTACTTTCTTGGTGTGTTCCATGTGATGTGTTGATGTTTCATGGATTGTTTAAATCAGGGTAGACATATTCCTCATCTACGATTCATCCTGTCCTCCTGTGACTACATTTCCTCTCCTCTCTTCTGGCAGGCTGAGAAGCACAGTCTGTATCGTTATCTTTAGTACGACTGCTGTGTCTCTGGTCCTATCCATCTGGAACTTAGCACCCAGCCGTAAGCTTTGCCCAGACCACGTTCTCATATCTCACAAGGCTTGCCCCACGTCTAAGCTCCGAACGATCCCATTATCCCAGGTGCTTCCGTCTGTGAAGATATGGGAGAGTCGAATCGGTCCATCTGTTCAGCTTGGGTTTGGCAGCTGTTCCTTATCACGTGGTATTTTGCGGAGCTGGTTGTACAATATCGTCCTGCTTGAAATTGTCATGTTGGTCACCATGGATGTTGGTATAGAGGCAGGTTTCAGTGTTTACTACAAACTGGGTTCACTCCTAGGGATGATTGTATACATATGGCTTAATCCAAAGGACCATGTGCACTCCCAGTTCTGGAGGCCAAAGGTGTGAACCACTCTGGGGCAGGACCAAGCTGCCTCCAAGGGTCCTAGAGAGGGCCCATCCTGCCTCTCCAGTGTCTGTAGCCCAGACTCCATGGCTCAGAGAGTTGGAGACTGACCGTCCCTCCTGTGTGCTTCCGACAGCTGCCATACTGCTCTGGGACACGCCCTCTTCTGTATTGCTGCCTACTTAGTCTGACGGATGATATTTACAGAGACAGTTTTCTAGTAGGATCATGTTCCAAGGTTGGTGCTTAACATGTTTTGGGGGATACTATTCAACCACAGTGCCTGCCGCTACTGCAGACTGAGGCAAGCTTGCCACCAGCCTGTGGCATTCAGCATAGTTGGGTCTGCTTGAGGGTCGTGGTGATTTTGCCCATCTGGGCTGTGCTTCCAGAGTCGGGTTCGGGGGCAGCTCTGTTTGCTGAACCTCTGCTGCATGGCTTTAAAAACAAAATAAAATATTTATTCAGTCACGCCGTGTTGGAGTGACTGGAGTTACAGGGATGTGCCGCCCTGCTGTTTTATATGATGCTGTACACAGACAGAACCCGAGGCCTCATGTGCACTAGGCAAGCAGAGCTGACCCCACTCAGCCTGTCCCTGTCTGGCTTTTTGTTTCTTGTTCTGTTTATGGAGTGGGACTTGCTCACCTGTGTAATCTGGCCGAAGCCGTCTGAGTTAATGGGGTTAATGCAGTGTAAGCTGTGTCTGGAGGAACTCTCAAGTCAGATGCAGATAACCTGTTTACCCAGCCCCATGGTGCTGGGTCCTGGAGAAGGCAATGTTGACTCTGGCCGGCAGGCACCTCCTGGCTCTCACAGACTTGCCTTGTCCTGTTTTGTATTTAAGTCCTTGCTCATATGCTCAAGCTCTGGCTTGGATGATCTCTCCTGATCTACTTTTTCCTGGCCCTTTGCTCAGGGCGGGACCATTGTTCCCCAGGACTGCACATCTGTCGGCTCCCTTGGCGCTTGTGTTTCCTCTGCCTGCCTTCATGAATGCTGACGCTTCCTTCACTTGCTTTGGATCTTTTGGGAAGTCTATCTATCTATTATCTATCTATCTATCTATCTATCTATCTAATTATTTAAGTATGCATATATTTAAAGTAAATTTGTTGTGTGTAGTTAAAATAGAGTGGTGTTATAGATTATTGATAAAAGACTTTCACAGTGAAGTGTATGAACACATGAACTCTCATGTAGTTAGCGCTTAGCCCTGTGGCTGTGGTTAGAGTGGCTGGCACTGCTACTTCAGCATGAAGTACATGGACAGCACAGTCTTCATTCCTGTGTCTCCCAGCCCTCCTGCTCCCTGTGTAGAGGGATTCAAATTCTGCTGCTTCAAGCCTGGGTTCCTCTAGATCAGGTAGATGGCCCAGTCTTCGAGGGGTTATCATCTTGGGGTACGTGGAGCCCTGAAATGAGATCTTCTTTCCCATAGGTTGTATCTCAAGCCCAGCACAGGGGGTACAGTGCAGGGTTTGTTTTGCCCAGGCTAGTTGCCAAGTTGTAGCGCTCTGAAGTAGCGCTGTGATAAGTTCATGATCTGTCAATGTGAAGCTAGTTAGTACTCTGGCTTTACTGGCAACTATTTCTGAGTTTAAGCAGAGACTAAAAAGTATTATAAATTTGCTCTGATCACGTGGCCTGCATCACCAGTTAGGGCTGCCGAGTTCCGACCATAGATAGGTCTTTGTCCTACCTTGACTGATCCCACCCAACCAGTTTTTAGTTTCTCAAATGGCCCTCTTGTGTTTCAGTGCCCCTTCTTCCACCCAGCAAGCCAATCCTGGGCTATCCTCCCTTGGTCTCTGTTCACATTGCCTCATATGGCCTGTGTGTGTGTGTGTGTGTGTGTGTGTGTGTGTGTGTGTGTGTATAATGTCTTTCAATCTTATTGTGTTTTCAAGAGTTTGTTTTTGTGTGAGTTACTGAGCAAGAGATTTCAAAGACATTTCTAGCAAATACAGCTTGCATGGGTCTGAGCATTCTGTAGGTCTTTGAGTACTGGACTGTGTGTTTCCAGAGATGTTTGAGATGTAGGTGGTGTGGCCTCTTTCTACTGTAGGTCAGTATGGGATACTTTGGAAGCTGGAAATACAGCTCCTGTCTTCCATGCCTTAAACTGATGGAGGTGAAACAGAAGACCTAAGGGTCGAATGACTGCCCGAATGGAACATTTCCACAAGACAAGATCAGCTGTTTCCACTGACCTCTAGTCTAGAGTTCCCCTCACAGAAGGAAGAATTTTTGAGATCCTGGATGTCGGATGTTGGGCTGGCTTATTTTTTTGTATGTGCAGTAGTGTGACATGTAGTAAGTTAGGATCTATGTTCTTATGCTTCTTCACATGAACATGAACTGGGCAGATGGAGCAGAGGCCAAGGTGCACGCACTGCTTCTGGCGAAGCTGTGGAGGTGACCTGCACATGGGCTCCTTAGTCTCTGCTGGTGGAGGAAGAGACTGGCCGCAGGGTCAGTGTCTGTTTCATTCTGACTATCTGTTTGCAGACAGGGTCCACTGATCTGTAAAGTACTGCTCTGAAGAGAGTGGTGGCCAGCTCAGAGTTTCCGATCTGGGTTACAGCCCACCAGGCCATACAGCTTTTCTTACAATCCCCTCTGCTCTACAAATGGCCAGCGCCTTTGCTGCCCTCCCAGGCCATCTCTCCCCGTCTCCTAGCCTGAAGCCAGCCTAAAGATATTCTACTTGGTCCATCAGCAGCTGGTCACACCGAGCCACTGAGAGTGAGTAGACATTGTGATGTTCCAAATGAGCATCTAAAGGGTTCATTTATCTCTTGTGATGACCAGTCAAAGTGCTCTGACCATCCATCCATCCCTTCAGAGGCTGGAACTGAGCACACGTAGTAAGGGGCCTTCCTGGTATGACAAGAGTGAATGAGAGCAGATTTAGAGGACACATTTCCCCTGCATTTATCAGAAGCAAATCTGAATCACTTGTCTTGTTTTACCCTCCGGGCTTCCTTTGCCCCCACTGCTGTGGAGCCTGGAAGACTGGAGATAGGCGTACATGCCTTCGCTCACAGGCATTCAGCCTGCCCAGTGCCCTGGATGACATTTCAGTAAGTTAAGAAGAGAAAAATCATTTCTTGCCAGGCCCACTTGTTTTCTTCATGGTGATTTCAGGGATCGTAGGACTACTGACCCCTCTCATCCCACAAGAGTTGCACACACTAGGAAGAAACACTGCTTCTGGAAGGAGCAGCATCTGTCACAGTCTATTGAATGCACACCTCCTGCAAAGAGACATGGGAAATATAGTGTCTCCTGGTGTGTGTGTGTGTGTGTGTGTCCTATTCTGGCCGGCTGCTGGCTCCAGGGTGGTTTTGAGGAAGCCCACTATTGTCTGAGGCTGACTCACTGACTCTCACTACGTCAGAGCAAACCTTGGTTATTTTTCTTTTCTGTTTATAGTTTTTTTTTTTTTTCTAAATTTGATGTCATCTTTGATTTGGTCTTGTTAACATTAAGAATCATGTTGGGCATGGGTACCCATGAACCCAAAAGCAGATTCTGTGATTAGGTTGTCAGTAGGCATAATGGAGAGCCATCCTGATCAGTAGAGGTGTGAACAGCGCTCAGTGCCCCGCCTTCCAAAGGAAGGAAGCCACAGCGGAGCAGTGGCAGCCGCTGACAGCATGCAGTTCCAGAGCCCTCCCCACCGGCATCTCTTGATCTCCCTGTCTGGTCACACGGCTGCCTCGCTCTGCTGCTTTTGCATGGAGTCAAAGCAGGACTTTGTTTTTCAACTCTATTTCAGGACAATTTGAGTGGAAAGACAAATATATTAGTCATGATCCTTTCTTGGAGCCCAAGCTTCAGAAGCCCAAAGATCCTAAAGAGTTCCTGGTCGTCCACACTAGCTGCTGGCATAGAAATCCTTCCATCTCTCTGTGGAGCTTTGATGTGCCAGGATTGGAAAGCTAGCCCAGATGAGTCTTTAGTCAATGTTGTTGAAAACGCAGATCCTGCCAAATGTTTCTGAGCCTCTGGACCCCATACTGCATTTCATACAGGAGACCCGTGAGCCAGTGAGAAGGTGGTCTCACTGGGTTGGGCTTCTCAAACAACCTGTGTGCCACAGACTAGATGCCAACACCTAACCATCCACCTATTGTACTCGACCTTTACTTAGAGTCGATGTGACGTAGTGGGGCAGGTGGGGAAGGGTATAGTGCGAGTCACAATGATCAGAGGACAAGTCCCCTCAAGATTCCCAGGCAGTCTTCATTTAGCTGTGCCTCTTCATGGCATGGCCACTCTAGTATAGCTGGGAAGTGTATCTGAAAGTATAATAGACACCGACAGTGTCTAGATCACTACTGAATGCCGTGAATACACGTCCGCAAATAAGAGATTGAGTTCTGAGAACTGTGTTGTGTCTCCCAACAAGTCATATGTTGAGGAAGGACACCAGTGGGGCTATATTTTCAACAGGGCCTCTGTAAGAGCAAGCAGAGTTAAAAGAGTTCACAAGAGTGGGGCCCTGAGTCAGAGGGATTAAAGCCCATATATGAAGAGAACACAAGAGCTGTTTTCTCCACGAATGGGCCTGGAGAGGAGGAAGCTATGGAAGCCAGGAAGAAGACACTTACCTTACTGGTAAGCTTTGATCTTGAAGTTCCAGCCTCAAGCCCTGAGAAATAATTGCCTCTTGAGCAAGCCCAGCCTGTAATACTTTGTCACGGCATCCAAAGCACACGAAGTTAAAATAAAACTGAGATATTTTGATTTATAGAACTGCTTTCATGGCAGAGCTAGTCTAGTAAGATTATCAGGTAGATGTCAAGTATACATTATTTTTTATTAGTCCTTCATTAGTGTCTCTGTCACCCTGGGTGATGAGAGGACTGTGCATGAGCAGGACTTGGTGGTGGTGCTCTGCTGTGTTCTAGGTTAGGTAGAACACGTAGCAGTGTGTGGGACCCTCTGAGGTTGCACCCCTCCTTCCAGCAGATCCACTCAGATGGCCCAGTGTCTCCCACAGTTAGACACATCTCTTGCCACCAGGGACAGCACATCTGCATGTCTCTGGTTTCTCGGTGCTGTCTGAGCTTGCTTCCTATGCTATTTCAGGACCATCTTTCCTTTGTCACCTCTGAACAGCTCTGGAGGTGACCCCACTTACCTGTGGGTCAGTCTTTCCTTCAGTAACCCCCTATCCTCACCAACTCTTACTACAGTTGTTGGATACTCTTGTGATGTGTTCAGTCCCTGAGCTTCGTGGAGGCAAAGTGGACTGAATCTTCCTCACACTCAGAGTGGCCCTGCTAGCCTGGTTTCTGGGCCAGGGTGCTTCCTGAAGTGCCAACCTCCCTGGCGTGGAGCATTCAGGTCTATGTGAGCCGCAAGAAGCCGCAGCCCTTCAGCTCAGGCCACAGATACTAATTCCGACAGCTTCTAGCAGCTAATTATCTAGAACACAATACTCTGAAAAGCAGGAACATGTAGAATAAACTTTACTCAAATGGCAGTATCTTAGAACTGATAGTGGCAGAATTATTCTGTTTTTCCAAGTTCAATTTCTATTTATACTTTAGCTCCATTTCCTCGTGTGAGTTTATTATGAGTAAAATCAATCATTAACCAAGTGAAGACAAATACATTTTAAAGTCAGGAAAATGATGGAGGACATAAGATACAGTGAGTTATTGTCTGATATCAAATAATTTTCCACCTAATTTGAAAACCTGCTTGTCAGGGCACTGATACACGGTTTCCAGTGACTGTGGCAAAGGTCCCCACTTTCTCTCTGCTCCGCTAGCTCTGTGATTGGATGCATGACAGCCATCCCCACAAAGCTGCTCTGCGACTTTGAACACTTCCCAGTATTCACCTGGGGTGGTGGGGATCTTTAGGATGTGGTGGGGTATTTAGGATGTGGTGGGCTATTTAGGATGTGGTGGGGTATTTAGGATGTGGTGGGGTATTTAGGATGTGGTGGGGTATTTAGGATGTGGGCTTTGGGGGCATTTTAGGTCACTGGTGAGTTGTCCTCGAAGGCGATGATGGGACTCTGGCCTTGCTCACTCTTACTCTCTTTGCTTCCAGAGTGCCTGAGGGGAATACACCCCAGCCACCACGTGCTACTGCCGAAGGCTCCAAACAGTAGATTTAAGTGACTATGGGGAATGTGAGGGGCAAAAGTGTCTCAGCTACTTAACTCCTTTGTCAAGCCACAGAAAGGCAACCAGCAGGTCTGTGTCTGGTTCTTCAGTGTATCTGGCTTTTCCATTCACAGTGGACTCACATGTAACAGTTTTAATAGCAGAGAAGATGGAACTATATTAATTTTTCATGGTGTTTTACTATAGGGAGAAGAGATGCTTATTTTATTTTCCAGGGTAAGATGTATGCATTTGCTATGTTATGAATGGGGGAAAAAATTTTTTTAAAGACCCATTGCTGAAGGAGAACTTTTGTGGTCCAGGCACATTTAAATTTGAAATCTAATCTGTGCTTGGGAGCTCATCCACACCCAGCTAGAGTGCCAGGGGTGAGCAGCTGGCAACAGTTACCATAGTAACAGGGGTGGGTAGCAGTCCCAGGGAAATCCTACACCCTCTTAAGAAGTTGCACTGGGTTGAACGCTGGACATTTCAAACAAAAAAGGCTTTCTTTCAAAATACTTCTTGTGCCCACAGGCCGCCTACCAGGTCTCATCACCCTGGGTGGCAGAGAGACTTAAAGGCCAGCGCTCCTGGTCTTACGCCTGTGCTCTGGCCACCGGATCAGCAGCTTCCTGTGCCAGTGTCTTCCCGCTAAGCTGGTCTCCAAGCCAAGCCTTTCCAACCTTCTGTAGTCTGTCTGCCTCTTGTCCTGAGGTTCAAGGACAATGTGGAGCCCACCTTGGGGGACTGTCCTCACACATTGGTGACGAGAAGCAAACAAGCTGATTGGCTGACCGAGAACAGCTCTTGCATTCTTGGGGACAAAGCAATTTGACTTGCACCCAGGAGGGTATGGTGCAGGGTACGGTCACCACCCCCTCCCGCCCCACCCCCTTCCAGCTTCAGGCTCAGGGAGATCTGAAATTTTCCTAATGTGGAAGCAGATAGCATTGCAGTCTGAAGTGGTCCTTGAGGGAATTTTCTTATCCTGGGCAAAGTATGTATGAAGAAGGATTCTTAAACTTCTCAGTCCTCTTTTTGATCGTTCATCAAAACCCACTAGTTTACTGGGCCTAGGAACAGAAGTCTATTCTGTCTCTTGTGTGGTATAGGCCAGGTGTGGTAGCTGTAATCCTAGCACTAGGGAGACAGACTCAGGAGGACTAGAAGCTCAAGATCGTCCTTGGCTACATCGCAAATTCAAGGCCAGGGTAAGCTTCATAAGATCCTCGTTGTCCTCTGTGGAACCAGGACGAATGGGTCCCTTGGGTCTCAGTCCACCGGAAAAGCAGGAAGTGTTACAGCTCTTAGCAGAGAAATGAGGAGATTTGGGAGGCCTGCAGGGCAGGTAGCCAAGGTTGTGCTACCGTGGTGGCGGTGGCGGCACCAGCGGCATGAGCCTGGCCCGCCAGGTGGGTCTAGGGTCCAGAACTGACAGCCTCCGGAAAGAGAACTCTTTCCCAAGTGTTACAGCTCGGTGAACAGCCAGTCTCAGAAGTGTACTTTACTCCGTGTAGACAGGGCCTATATAAACATTGAGGAGTGGGGTGGGATTTAGGGGAAGGTGTTTCCTCCTGGCTCAGTTGGAGATGATAGTGATGCTCTGTTTGCGTGGGGGAGGGAGGACTCCAGGTGTCCCCCTACGTGACTGATTGTCACGGTCCTCTCTGTGGAGTGCTGTGGTTATATGTGTCGGCAGGACCATTCTCAGTTCTGAGATTCACGTGGTCTGAGCTCACTTAGCCTTCCCAGTTCTGGCCGGTGGCATGGTCTACTTGCTCCACAGACCCTGTCTTAAAAAGCAAACAAGCTAGCAACCAACCATCCATCCAATCAACCAACCAACCATTTGAAAATTCAATGTCCCTTCATATGCTCCTCCCCATTCCATCCCATAGGATATCTTTCCCCTCACTCACCCCAGACTCCTTAGCCTCTGACTTCTGTTCTTTCCAGTGGACCTAGACCTGCTAGAGGAGGGGAAGAGAGAACCTTCCTGAATGCTCTGTTTAGGTTGTGCACAGCCTATGAGATTTTGGGTTTCTCCCTGACTGTCAGATCTGAGCAGAGTACAGGGTGAGTTGGGGTGCACTGTAGCTCTGCGCTCTGTACTGAGGAGGGGAGAGGGGTTGTTTTTAACTTCCCCTCCTTCGGCTCCATTTGCCCACGGTTGGGTCATCCTTGGGTTGCTGTGACTTCACACCCAGTGACTGGGTAGTAAGGGTGCATTGGTCAGGAAGGGCAGGGCCTGCAGGACTGGGGCCCCTGGTACCAGCAGTGCCCGGGTACCCGGTGACTCACCGGAAGACCATGCTTCAGCCCTAATACACTGAGTGATAAGAGCTGGGGTCTCAGGACCACAGTTCGGACTCTGCTGTGGTTAAGCATGCCTGTTTGTTTTGGTTGATTCTCTCCTTGAGGGTTATTTGGCACGTGTGTTTTTTGTATCATCATGAAAGGGGACACTTATGAGTCCTCCTCTTAGCCTACAAATGAGATTGCAAATGTCTGACTTTTGAAAAGGAAAGGGTGGGGAATGGCAAAGGGAGACAGCGTTTGCTTTAAATACCGTTGCTTTAAATACTGCAGAACTGCTCTTTCCTGCCAATCAACTTCTTACACTTTAAAGGCCTGTTCACTCTCCTAAGGTGTCTTGTAGCATATCCCCACAGCTGCCCTTACGCGTGTCAACCTCACATGACACAGGCTTTTCATCTTCTCCCAAACACTGTGGCACTCAGCCACGCTTTTATTTAAAAAAAAAAAGTCTTCAAACAGAAGCCTCTTGACTGGCCTGGGCTGCCATAGAATGTTTTCTATAATCCGAGGATTTGCCATCTTGGAAACTTCTGGGAGCACCCCATCCTGTACATGCATCTTCCTCCCAGATGGGCCAGCTTCTGTATAGAAAGCAGACACCCTCAGCCCACGGCCACCATGTTTTATAGTAACTTTTGATTTTACAGTGTTACTCAGGACAGTGTAAACAAAGGAAATAGAAAAGAAGTTAAGCAACACAGAACTGAGCAGTTTGAGCGGCTGTGTGTGTGTGTGTGTGTCCCGTGCTCCCACGTCCCAGCCTCCCATCATACTGACCATCCTCCACCTCAACCTCTTGTGGTCCTTGGCTTCATCTATGTCTACGTCTGGGTCTGCCTGTGTCGGGATTGACTTAGAGCAGAAGGCAAAACGTGAAGGGCTTTTGCTCTTTTAGTTGCCTTGGGGGAGGTTTTGGATGCAGAATCGCATACGGTGCTGTCCACCGTGCTGCCTGTAGCCCTTGGGTCGGTCCACGCTGCCGTCCGTATTCTGATGGCCCAAGCTCAGGACCAGTTTTCACACCCTCCTCAGGGCATCAGAGTGTCAAGCAGTTGTTTCACGGAGCTGTGCTGCAGAGCGGTCACGTGGAATCTTCGAATGTGCCTATTCTGCTTGTGACTTAACCGCTGGTAAGCCTCAGCATCTTAGGGCAAAGATATCTGCTTCTGGTTTGCAGCAATAAGCGAGGTGCAGAATGGCCGGGGTACTTGGCCATGGCACACTCCTCCTAAGGCTGGAGGTCAATCTGAATCTCACCATCAACACCCCCTCCCCTGCACGAATGCACACACACACACACACACACACACACACACACACACACACACACACACGGCAGTTATACTCCTTTGAGCAGGTAGTGGAGGGCATCTGTCTGTGATTCTTGTAGGTTAGCAGCACAGAATCTCTCTGTTCTACATGGAAGATGTAAGAAGAAAGAAATCTCTGTCTGGGTAGCTAGAACGCTGAGGTGTTTTTAGAGGCAGAGAATGAGCAGAAAGCAACGCCAGACCCGTTGCTGATCGGAGCTCACTGCTGTGGTCTTTAGCTGGTGTCTTCGTAGCTTTTTCCATGGTAACAGAACAAAGTTGCTATTTTGGAGTCTTTGCCATTTTGGTAAATTTGGACCCCACACAGAGGACCTCAGAACCCTGCAGAGAGAGCTCTGTAGTACTGGTCAGACCACCTGGTATCCGTCCACTTTTCAGTGTAAAGACAGAAAATAAAAAATAGGAGTCTTTGAAGTCATCCAAAGATTATTTCTGTTGTCTTCATGGTGTGTGTTTGAGTGTGTGTGTGCACTCGTGTGCGTGCCTGTGTGCTTACATGCAGAGGTCAGAGCAGGCTGTTGTCTGTTCTCCATTGCTCTCAGAGGTCAGAGCAGGCTGCTGTCTGTTCTCCATTACTCTCCAAATACTGCCTTAAGACAGGGTCTCTTACTGACCTGGAAGCTGGGATAGGTTGGCTCAGGATCTGCCTATCCCCTCCCCCATGGCCAGAGTAACAGGCCTGTGCAGGCATGCCTGGAGTTTTACATAGTCACAGGGACTCAGTCTCAGGCCACCATGCTAGTAGAGCCAGCTTCTCTACCCACTGAACGATCTCCTGAGCTCCGGCTTCATGGTTTCAGGTCTATCTTAAGAGGTGAGAGGTCGTCCAGCCTCCAAGCCCAGCACTGTATTTAGGGGAGCTGAGCCTAACAAGGCAGTGTGTTAGCACAGAGAGCTGGATGGTGGGGATGGGACATCTCTAAAGTAAAGCACTCTTGGCCCCTGGCACAAGTAGGGGCTATCAGGTCCACAGCAGCGAAGCTCTGCCCGACACCCTCCTGTCCTCGCTGTGTTACCAAGAGTCCCATCTTTGGTAACAGAAGCTTCAGTTTTCTCTAAGCTGAGTCCTGCTTTTTTTTTTTTTTTAGCTGCCTGATGCATCAGAATAGCTTTGTCTCTCTCTCGTTCCTGCTTCTCCTTCCCTAAGACTGGGGAAGTGTCTAAGATCTCCCCTCAGCCAGCATTGGTTGGTTGGTGAGGACACTGAGAAGCCAGGGATGCGCTCCCTGGTGAGGGGACCCAGCCCGTGGCATTGCCCACATGGTGTGACCTGGCTGGTCACATTGCCTAGGACAGCTTTCACAGAACAGCCATATCCTGAGATCATGAGGACTGAAGACTATGTAAAGCCCTAGTTGTAACTGTGTGGGTGGTGTTGTCTTGAGTGACCTTCTGCACATGGGGAGATCTCTAGGGCATGAAGGGTGATGGCTTCCTTGTCTTTGAGCTCTAGGCTAATCGGTTATGTTAGCTTTCCCTCTCTCCTGAACTTGGGAGAGTACAATGTGTCTCCCTACTCAGCTCATCTCTGATTGACTCACTGATCGTCAGGTCCCTAGAGGATGTCACTGGTCACAGTGAAATCATGGATAGCACAGGAAATAAGGACACACTGGGATGTCAGGGACATAGTCCATTAACAGGACACCACAGCATGTCCTGGGCACAGGCTGTGGAGTCCCGACACCTTTGTCAGCAGTTTTTAGGGAACAATTAATGCATGGGAGACATTGTATCAGAGACGAATCTGGTGGCCACAAAGATTAGACTCCTGGAGACCCCACCTGTGTTTCTCTCATACCTTGGGTTGTTCCATTTTTCAGTTTGTGCCTGCACAGGGATTTTCTCATAAAATTAATAAGAATCTGAACATAGAATTCTATGTTCTTTCAAGAGAAACAATATCATAAGCGTCGTCTAATGTCATTGTTATCATAAATGAATTTTCTGCTATGTAGTGGTGTGCTGAGTGTATTTAACTTATTTGCATAATACAGAGTATCTAGGATTTCCCCAATGTCTTCAGCCTGAAGAACCCTGAAATGGGTTCTTACACAGCTATATGTCTGTAATTCTGCTGCTTTGAAAACTAAATGAACAATCAGTTCCTTTCACACCGAGGCTCTGGCTACTCTCTCCAGTTGGGCTCACACCTATCTCTTCTGTCAGGCAATCACTGTGCTGAAATTCAGTAAACAATAGGGATTTTTTTTTTCCCCTCAACATTTTGTTTGATAGACAGAATTTTTTTTAAATCTATTTTATTTTACTTTATTTGATTACTGGATAAGTTACTTTAAAAACCTAAATCTTGACTTCATACTTTCATTACGTGGTGTTTATTCCACTGACCACATTTTGCACACATGTAGTCTCCCTCCCCCGACCGTTCGTCTGTTTATTTGAGTCAGGTTCTCACTAAGTAACCCTGACACTAAACTGGCTTGAAACTTGCCAAGTAGCCCAGGCAGGACTTGAACTTGCAGCCATCTCCCTGCTTCATCCTCTGCCTCTCCAGAACTGTACCACCACAGCACCTCTTCCTTGTCTACTGTTAGTATTGTCTTTTGTCTGCGATCTTTTTTTGTTTGTTTGTTTGTTTGTTTGTTTGTTTTGGTTTTTCGAGACAGGGTTTCTCTGTATAGCCCTGGCTGTCCTGGAACTCACTCTGTAGACCAGGCTGGCCTCGAACTCAGAAATCCGCCTGCCTCTGCCTCCCGAGTGCTGGGATTAAAGGCGTGCGCCACCACGCCCGGCTTGTCTGCGATCTTTTAAAGGGTCGCTCTGCACAGATCCACTCTTCCTTTGCGGTGACTTCCCTGAGGTGGAAGCAGCGGTCTGTGCTTGGGCTTCCCAATCTTCCACCTCCGGTGCGAGCATTTATCAAACCACCGAGAAGATATCTGGAGTCCGAGATCACCAGTGATGGGTTTGATTTCCACAAGGCAGCACTGATGGCCAGCTCTGACTGGTCCCCGTTCTCTCTGTGCTCTGGTGACTTTATTGTGCACCAAGCTCAGCCTGCCTCTTGGCTGACTGTGGCCTGGCCCCTCATCCATCTGCAGTTGCTTTGTGTGTGCACACTGCCCTTGTTCCACGCACATGGTGTACTCGGGAACCAACCACAGTTCCCCTCATAATGGTCTGCGTCTTCCTCAGATTGCTGTGCCAGCCAGTCTCTGATATTTTACGTGACGCTTAGAGACATTTTGCCATTTTTAATTGCTAAGGAAGAACTTAAAACTTTAGGTTTATACTGGAGTAAATGTGTGTTGCCCTGACAGCGTTCCGCTTGTCTTTCTGCATGCCTGCATCCACCACCTGTCACTCACTCATTCTTTGGTTTGCCCCAGGCAATGTTTTTAGTATTTGAACACATGCCATTACTTATTTAGGAGGGCATATTTAATATTTATCCCCTGAAATGTTTTATTTTCCCCATTGATCTAAAGCACTTTGCTATATTTGACATCAGAGTAGAATTAGTTTGAGCATGGTATTTTATATCAAACCCTCTACTATGATATAGAATTCTTATTTTGGTTTACCTGAAGGATACAGGCACCACCGCCAAGTTGATTTTGTGGTCTTGCTGCTGCCTTTCCCGTACTTGCTTGCTTTTTAAGAGTTTGTTAAATAAGAGTGTTAATTTGGCCATCTCTGTAAGTCCTGTACTTTGGGGCTCCAGAGTCTGAATTTTGGGGAGATGACATACACAGAAATGAAGGCACCATTGCTACCCTTATTTCTCCCTATGAAGCAGTGACAGGCAGCTCTGTGGAGTGTGGTAGAGGAGCTGGTAAAGAAAGGCACTCAGTGCCCCGGAGACCTGCCTGCCCTCGGAAATGCTGGTGGCTGCTCATTTCCACAGGACTGAGAGCCTAGATCTCCTAGGGCAAGCTAGGACCCACTGTCATGTGACCTGCATGAGGAATGTCATAGCCTTGGTAGCTGAATGGACACATGCTCTGGGTCCGACCATGCGGTGGGACCTTGACCTCAAGTTTATGCATGTGGTTTCATGAAGTTCCTTCAAATCGTGATTAGTATTTGGATTCTGAGCTCATTAAAAATTGACTTTCTTCAATCTTGTTCACTGGGCAAACAGAGTTAAAGTGCAGGGCCCTCGGGTGCCAGACTAGAATCTGTTTGAGGTCTTGCCCAGAGCTGTGTGGGATGTGTGAGGATACTGTTGGGGAGAGCGACAAAGAGCTCCTCTTATGGGTACAATAGCTGCTACTGTTGTCTTTGTAGAAGCATATGACAAATCTCAGGACAGGACACACACACACCCTAGAGCAATGGCAGCAGCCACACACAGTGGACCTGCTCTTGGCAGATCTCCAGCCAGTGGCAGGGAGACCTCACAAAAGAACACAACCATTGTGTCCTTGAGAAGTAAGTCACTGTGCCCAGAGAAGTAGACCCTGGGGAAGGCTGAGAACGGGAACCAGGAGTCAAGCACAAGGGCCAGGGCCAGCCTGAATGCCCAGAAGGTTCTCCTATAGAAGGAGATACACCATGTTCAAATGTCAAGGACCCAGGCAAGAAGGTAGCGAAGTGAGAGATGCGTTCGTTGGACCTGGAGACCAACAGGGTCTTCCTCCAATAACTGTCACAGTTAGAGGAAGACTCAGAGGTAGCCTCAGCTCCTGGGGTCTGAGCCCTGAGAGGTGACTAAGCCTGTCACCTCTTTGTTAGTCATGTCTGGACCCATGTGGGGGTGGACATGAAGAAGGAAGACCAGTGTAGGGGATGGACATCAAGGTGGGATGGGGCGTGTGAGTATCGAGATGAGTGAGACCTGTCTGAGGGATGGGCATCAAGCATTTACATGAAGATAGAGAATGATCTTGAAATGCTACAGGCGCACAGAGATGTGCTGGAGTGAACCCTTGAATCATACATTCTTTCTAGAACATCATATTTGCCTCATTGTGTGAACCCACAGTTCACTGCACTATTTTGCAGGTGGCAGGCAGGCAAATATTAGGAGAAATGCAGCGCCTCTAATGTTGTTCTGATTTGCCTGAACATACATATGAGGTGAATGGTAAGATTGCTCTCACAGTGTCCTGATGCTGGTGGACTGTAGTTTTGATCTGGTTCTGGGGTCCTTGAACTCACTGAGCTAGAGCAAGGTGAGAGATAAGCATTAGTCAGCTACAGTGTGTCAGCTGCAGTGTGTGCATTTGTATGTGCAGCTGATGAAGGAGAAAGCTATTCTTCCCTTTGTGTGTAGCAGCAGACCTGGCCTGGTTTGGAATTACCTTCATATAAATACCATAAGTACCATGAGTTAATTGATTGTACTGCTGGCCTGCATTCACTGGCTTACAACCTTGGCTATATCTACCGCAAAGGGTGGCCTTTGGGGCCACCAGTGACATTGTGAAGGTGATGAAAGCCAGCCCCAGTTAGTTACAGTTGGTCGGTCCTTAGCAGCCATAGAATTGAAAATGGAGGGGGCTCTGTGGACTGAACCTGGCATGTGGCGCCTACACTGGAACGGGTCCTTTTGGCAGTGCCGTGTAGTAGGCTTTCCAGAGAATGTTCTGAAATTGGTACTGATGTAATCCCCCTACCCCCACCCCACCAGAATAGTCCAGTCATAGAAAGAACTGGCCTCACCTTGTCCAGTAGGCTAGTGCTGAAGCCTGGATGCTGGGTTTGTGGAGCCCAGCTGAAAGTGCTGACAGGTGCCACAGACATAGAGGTTCAACAAAGTGTTGCAAATGGGATGTGTTTGGTACAAAGTGTTGACTTTGTTGCAAATGGGATGTGTTTGGTATTCCGCAGGTCCTCCCCAGGCTGCGTCCTCTCAGAAGAATATATTGACCCACAGCTTGAGGGGACTGCAGTGTAGTCGTTGTCCGGTCTTTGGTTCCCTAGGGATAGATGAGCCAAAAGGAAATGTATGCTCCCAGGGGAAGCCAGGGAAAGGACAAAGGCCTACCTCAGAAGTAATCTCCTCTTCTTGTGACGCTTCCATTTTAAACCATACATCTCTTCCCAGTTGGTCCAAGGATTTGGAACTGGTTGTGAATTCAATGACCTGGGGTGGGGGTGGGGCATAGAAGATGCTGGCAGTGAGGTGCTGTCTTGTCAGGGAACTGAGTGTGTACAGTTCTAGCTCCACTTATCCTCACAGGCCACTGATGGGCCCAGTCTAGGCACATTGATGTTTCACGTACTCTAGGCTAATCACAGATTAATTTTAGCATCAGAAGAGCTGGCTTCCCCTTTGTGTAACCCCATTGTTTAAAAACCCCATTGTAGGGGAGCTGTAAATGGTGCCTTTAGTAAGATTTCTGTAGAATCTTCCTTTTCTTTAATGTCAGAGGTTTGCCAAAAGGATCTTTTGAGAGGCAGTGAAACTGAACCCATTGTTACACAAGAGGCAAGGGCTGTGTAACCAAGCTGAGGTTCTCACATTGTGATGGGGAGAAGATCCAGTTCATCTCACATAAGCTCCCAGACTCAGCCTCAGCAATGAGCCCTGCCTGGTCTGGTTGCTCCCACCGGCCCCCCACGCCTTTGTTTTGGCTCCCCCGGGCATATTCTGGGGGCCCATCTTAGTTTGTCCTTGCTTCTAACAGGTTCAGTTCTGAGGTCCAATTCACAAAGAAATCCCTAAGCTAGTTTGGATGTGAGTCCCTTTTCTATCTGTCGTGACAATTTCCCTGGGCCATCCAGCCTGAAAACATGGGGGTGGGGGGGTGAGCTCCCCTTGCAGATCCCACATGCTGAGACATCAGGCATCGCCTGTATGTCTCCACTGGAGTGACCTGGAGGCAGAGAATATGTTATCTTTGGGGATAGCCTGCGAGAGTGACTCAGCCGAGGCTGATAAGTAGTACTGGCCGATGTCTTTGGCTCTCTCCCTGTAGCTCTGGTGCTACTGTCACCCTGAGGGCAGGGACTGCAGCTTCTCCACTTCACCTCAGATGAGAATGATTTGTTGGCTTCACTGCTGTTTATGAATGTGCACACATGGATGTGTGTCCATATGTGGTCACTGCTTACATGTCCTGTGCATAGGGTTTCTCTATATAGCCCTGGCTGTCCTGGAACTCACTTTGTAGATCAGGCTGGCCTCGAACTCAGAAATCTGCCTGCCTCTGTCTCCCGAGTGCTGGGATTAAAGGCGTGTGCCACGGCCCTTCTTACCATGAGTTCCTTGTGAGCAAATTGATTGCTTGGTCGCGTGAAGCCTCTGTGGTCCTCAGTTCATATCTGCCCTTTCGAGGAGGCAGCATCTGCTCTCCAAGCGCTCTGAAGGCAAAGTGGCATGAGGAGTGTGGACGCCTCACCTGGCGCCAGCACAGGACATGGAGCATGTGCTAACTACCGCCCAGTTAGCTCCTGTAGGCTGTCTCTTCCTGCATGCACATTGGTGGATTGAAGTGTATTGCCCCAGCAAGGAACCAGGAACACTAACAGCCAGTTTCTAGGCCAAGGCAGGCTGGTGGCTTCAGAAAGGCTGTGAAGATAACAAGGGACTGATTCAAGTTCACTGGAGACATTGTCAAGACAAAAAAACCAAAAGGCTCACCTGCTTACCGAGGGAGCGAGGTGTGCCTTTCAGCTCTTTTGCCTGGGAGGGAGGAAGGGAGGAAGGGAGGGAGGGAGGGAGGGAAGGAGGGAGGGAGAGAGGGAGAAGGTGATCTGTGTGTAAGTGAGGAGGAGAGCCTGGTAGGTGGGGTCATGCAGCAGCTCAAGAGAGCTAGCAAGCCAAGGAGTCAGAGTTTCTAAATGGGCAGATATCAAAGGGAGCTGGAGAGAAGGTCTATAAAGGTAGAAATGCACCTGCAGGTTGGGGAGCCTCGGGTTGGTGCCCAGTTGTCTCCCAGTTCCCTCAAATGTTTTGGGGTATAGGTTTGTGCATGTATCTAAGTAATGACTCCCCAGCTTGGAGGAGATGATTCCCTCCAATGACGTCATTGAAATCACTGGGTTGTTTTCCTTATGGGTGGGTCACTTGAACTCTTTCCTCCAGTTGAATGATGTCTGCATTGGCTGTCTTTAGACATGGAATAGGGATTGCCAGGCACACCTGCCAGTGCTGCAGATGAGTTTCAACAGGACATGCTGGGCTGGGGTGTCTACTTGAGGAGGAGGAGTGGGGCTTCAGGACCAGTGGCCATTGACAGTGGTGAAGACTGGGGAAGGGCGGGGCAGCTTCAAGGCCAGGGAGCTGGTCCTTCTGTTCCCCAAGTGTGCGCTGGTCTTTCCGTTCCTCAAGCATGTGTTTGGTGAGATAATCGGGGGTACTAGCCATTCCCTGGGGGCTTTGTGTGATGGCATTTTCCTTCCAGGGAATTCTTGGATATGGCAGGAACATCTGATGCGTTGTGTACCAAGTCCACTTGTGGCACTAGCCACTAACGTCCTCTAGGCCTGCCTCTGTGAGAGGCGTGGTCGCAGGTTAGTGTAGTAGAGATTGTTGCTCAGATGTGTGAAGGACGCTTCAACAAGAGGCAGTGCTTTCCGTTGGGTTCTAAGGAGAACTCGTCAGAGCACTGTAGCCAGCCTCCCAGAATCAGGACCCCCAATGCAGGCAGTATTTGTAGGATTGTTCAAATCGATGAGAAAACGGTAGCTCCCTGTCTTCTCTTGGTTCTTCTTCTTTTCCTGATCTTGGGGGGAAGGTTTGTGCTATTGATTCTGCTCCTTGGAGGGTGCTGAGTCACCCCCTCCCATTCCCAGAGTCTCCAGGATAAAACCTGGCAGCCTTTGACCCTCAACCCTATCAGGGCATCTTGCTTCTTTCCATGCCGAGGAGTTGTCTGTGGAGAGACCATTTGACTCAAAGGGAAGGGTGGTGTGTGAGTAGCATCTCGTGGGAGGTGCTGGCGTGCATGAGCAGTGTTCACTGGCGGCAGGATGCCTTTCTAGGAGGAGGTTGAAGACTATTTAGGCCGAGAAAAGTGAAAGGATGGAATGACAGCAGCCGCCGCCAGGGGTCTCCGGCAGGCATCTCCAGCAGGCGTCTCCGGCAGGGAAGTCCAGAGCCTGGAGGGTAAGGCTCCTGATGCTTCCACATGGAGGTGAAGGGGGCTGCCCAGTGGTGTAGGGACCAGGATGGGGTCCGCTACAGTAGAGGTGCCTCTGTGACTCTGTTGACTGAGCTTGGAAGGAGAGAACATCTTGTAAGGTGCCCGTTGCATCCTAACAGACCAGTCCCCCTCACATCCTAACAGACCAGCCCCCCTCACATCCTAGCGGACCAGCTCCAGGTGAGGAGTGTTCAAGTGCCTGGGTATGGAGAGAAAGACGCAGGAATTCTCTTCCCTCCCCAAGATTTCTCCACATGAGTGGCAGACCCGATCTCAAAGCTAACAGTGAGTTTTCTCTCTGGAAAGAGTTCCTTCTTGGCAATTGTCACATCCTAAGGACAGCCCATCAGCCTCACCCGTGTGCTTCTTTATCTGGAGGTGGTTTCCCCTTCCCCATGGCCTTCTTCAAGTACACTCCCACGTATAAGCATAAAAGTGGCTCTGCTTTGGTGTCACTGGGTGTCTCAGTCACCGTCCTGTTGCTGAAGAGACACCATAACCACAGCGACTCTTACAAAGGCAGCATTCAATTGTGGCTGGCTTACATCCAGAGGTTTAGCCCATTGTCAGCATGGTGGCAGTCAGGCAGACATGGTACTGAAGGAGCTAAGAGTTCTACCTCCAGGTCCACAGTCACCAGGAAGGAGAAAGCCACTTTGAGCATTTGAAATCCCATAGCCCACTCCTAGTGACACACTTCCTCCAATGAGGCCCCATCTCCTTATCTGTCAAGTAGTACCACTCTCTAATAACCAAAGCTCCAAATATATGAGCCACAGGGGGCCATTTCTATGTAGTTCATCACAGTGGCCAAAGGGGCAGGTCTGGGTGAGAAGGAAGGACACCATCAGTATACAGCCACGCTCTGTTCTCTTTTAGGGACAGGCCTTTTCTACTTGGATGCGGGAGTATCCAGGACCAGAAGAGGGGATACCTTTCCTCATGCAAAACACACCGTGCATGTGGGAGAGCATAGACGTGCTGAGGCGTGTGTTGGCGGTTCCAGTTGTCATGTGTACTGGGAGCCTGCCCCAGTCAGGATCCGTATCCACAGTTGGAGAGAGCGGAAAGGGAGCAGAACTGTGAGGTTTCCTGCAGTCAGCAGCAGCTCCATGCTCACTGAGCATTCTTCACACTCAGTCTATGGGTTATGGGCAGGCCCACTGTCACACTCCACTCTTGGAAGCTGGCCAGGGGCCCAGGACATGGTAGTCATAAGGCTTGAAATGAGGTTAAAATGTACTCAATCTAGTGAAAGCCTGGTATGAAAAACACAGCCGCAATTTTTCTGCGTAACCATTATTCTAAGAGCTTGAAATATAATAAGAAAAACATGTTGCACTGAGAAGAAGTGGCTGAAGACTGAACCTATGAGCTGTATCCGTTGTCTCGATAAGTAGCAAATCCTAGAGATGTGCTAGAATGTTCCATAAACCTAACCCCACCCTCAACCAGCCACTGTTTTGGAGACATTCTGAGATACGAAGCCCAGTTGGCCGTGTGTGTGCCCAGCCCTGTGTGTGTTTCAGTGGGGCTGAGTTCTGGGGAAGACCCAAAAATACCTGCGCAGGTCTCAACGGGGATTTGCACTGCTGTCCCTAGGCTGTCATTCCGAGACAGAAGGGCAATCCAGAAGCTTCCAGAAGCAGCTGCTGGTAGACTGCTTTAAGTGCCTTGGCTTTTTGCCAAAGTTCGTCTACAGTCGTGCAAGGCTTGGCTCAGGTGCTGGGTCTTCTAGCCGTGGGTTAAGCCAGAAGTCTGGTGACAGGAAGACAGTGACAGCCGGTAGCAGATAGATAGCCGCCACTCCAAGTCTGGGGCAAAACAGAGGGAGAGTTATCATTCTGACTGGAAGCACTCTGGTAGCTGGCCTAGCTCTGAGGCTCCTTCTTGTTCTTTCCCAACAGCCACTCATGATCACACCAAGGCTGGCCATTCCTTTTAAACTAACCACTTTTCTTGCTTTGTGTTGAGGCCAAACCAAAAAAGGATCCACTAATAAGTGCTCAAGGAGCTTGATGCTGGCTCCACAGCACACAAGTAGTCCAGTGTGCCTCCAAACCCGACCTGCTGTTTCTTGGGTTCAGGAAATGTCAGCAGACTTTTCACCTGATAATCCAGATGGGCGCCCTCCCTGGATGAGCTGCAGTCTGCTTTATCTAGGATAAAAACATTGACGTTTTGGCATCTTAGGACCAGAGGTGGACCATCCCTAGTGTCTCATGTGGGGTGGACAGGGTGTGTGATCTCTCTGTGGCATGTGTATCTGTATCTGGATGCAGTGACTGAGTATTTTGCCGGACCTCAAGCGATGATGGTTTTTTGGAGTTGTTCCAATATAGTTTCCTCAAACTCAGAAATGTATGTATAATGTACATGATGGCCTCAGGGTTATAGAAAGTTCTCAACTCTTTTCACTCTACAGATAGGGAGGGTGTAAGGGTGGCGAGGTCGTGTGCACACCAAACACTGGATGCTGTCGTGAGCTGGGTGTCCTACAGAGACCAACATTTAAACTATCCCACAAGGTATCCCTTGTAGATGCCTACAGAGAAGATGCTGTGTAGACATTTTGCTGGGCAGACAGTGACACAACAGAGAATATACAGTTGGCGCAACATGCGTCTCGTCCTGTGGTGGAACCTATGGACATTGAGATCCGTGATGGGAATCCCGGTGGCTTCTGGGAGAGTTGCTAGGCCAGCCTGCTTCTTCCAAACCATGACACAGGGTGCAGGGAACAAGGAGCTCAGGAACGGAACCCACCTGTAGGATGTCACAGAGAGTGTTGCCACTGGCCTGGCTGCAGATCATTGAGTTCTTGGTGCACGGTGTTCCTAGAGAAGTGGAAATGTGACCTCAGGAGTTAACTGGGTTGTGTCTCTCACAGGGATGCAGCTTCAGGTTGTCTCCTCTCTCGGCAGCCTTCCTTTGCGCCTGTCACTGGAAGCCTGTAATTGTTGGTTCATGTGGGCTTCAGTAAATACCTTTGTTGTACTTGAGTCTTCCTTCTGTGCCAGGTTCCCAGCGCTGACAGACCAAGCAACGATAGACAATAGCACATGTCAGGGGGCGGGGGGCTGCATTGGAAAGCTTGGAGCTAAACCCATTTATTTTTCTTTTCCCTCAATATGTCATAATCTTTTAAAAAAATGTGAAATAGCTAAGTTGACTACAATAAAAGGAAAAGAAAGAGGAGGCAGGGGAGAGAGGGAGGGAGTGCGGGAGGAAGGAAGGGAAGGACTGAGAAAGTAATTTACTAGATTCCTTTCCATGAGGTTTCTGCCCGAAAGTTTTCTTCAGTTTCAGAAACTGAATTCTGAAGCCACCCGTGGCTGCTTTGATCTGGGTTCTGCTGTTGACAGTCACTGGGCTAGTGAACACTGGACCCCAGGGCAGCAGCGTCACACCCATTCTGACACTTTCTTCTTCACAAGAATCCCAAAGAAGGTCCACTTCTAGCAGGAGCTGAACACACAGCCAAGGATAGAGATGGAGAGACAGAGTCCTCTCATTGCCTGCCGCTCAGGATCTATGTCCCAGGAGACCTCATTTCAGAGGCAGAGTGTGCACCCATCAGACAATTGCAGAAGTGGCTACCCTGCTGTGCGGGAAAGGAAACACCAGTCTCAGGTCCTTATCTCAGGCCAGGAAAGTAGGATAAGCATGTTACACTTGATCAGAGGTCTATGATTGACATGGAGCCTTGATTTTACACCATCATCATCATCATCACCATCACCACCACCATCATCATCATCATCATCATCATCATCATCATCATCATCAATGAGTCTATGTATGCAGTGTGTGTGGAAGTGCTCTCAGAGGACAGAAGTGTGTGTAGGATCGATCTCCTGGAGCTGGAGTCACAGGTGGTTATGAGCCACCTAATGTGGGTGATGGGAACTGAGCTCTGGTCCTCTGGAGGCAGAACAGTCAGTCCTTCCTGACGGCTGAACCCCCTCTCTGGCTGCTGGGTCACCTTTAAAGGCTTTTCGTTAGTTTCCAAGATTGATACCAAGCCCACCTCAGCTCTCTTTCTCCTATAAACATATTGGCCCCCGGATAAGGGCACAGCTGCCCCACTGCACGTGGGGACCCCCACCATGCACCTTATTGAAGACTCTGTCCCTGCATCCAGAGGGATCTTTCCTCTCACATATTAACACTCCCATGCATCTAAGAACACCAGGCTTCCTTTTCTACCCTTGCATCCAGAAAGCAGTCACGCCATTAGTTTCCACCCTTTTCTCCTTGCAGCAGGATCATTTAATCTTATTTGTTTTCCAAAGCACAGACCTGAGATCTAATTAGTATAGCTGGGTGGGATAAGGGTAGGTGAGCCTTGGGAATAGGTACATCTCGGGAGGGGACGCTGTAGCATCCAGTTTTTTAATATAGAGAGACAAATGGTCATCTTGATTGGCTTTACATTTCTGGAGAGAAATGTAGAAGACAGAGGGAATTTACTGCTTGGGCACCATCCGTTAGTTACAGAGTTGTTACAATTTACCCAGGGGCAGGCCGGTAGGACATAACTTTCAGATGGACAGAGGAGCAGAGGGCTGCCTGGACTCAGATGTCTTAAAGGAAGACAGGTGTGGAGTCCCCAAGGGAGCATGGCATGGGTTAGGTTTTCCTCTCCTTTCTGTCCATTGTCTGTACTACCCTGCTCTCTCTCTCTCTCTCTCTCTCTCTCTCTCTCTCTCTCTCTCGTAGGTTTTCCTCTCCTTTCTGTCCATTGTCTTTACTACCCTGCTCTCTCTCTCTCTCTCTCTCTCTCTCTCTCTCTCTCTCTCTCTCTCTCTCTCTGTCTCTTGTCCTGTGTGTCAGCTTTTCACATCCCCCATCCATCCCATTATTTATCCTCCTTTGGTCTCCTTTCTATTCAGTGTATTATAATAAAGTATATTATATTATATATCATAATATATTATATGTTATAATATATTATAATAATTATAATTATACATTAATATAATATAGTATTAATATAATATAATTATATAATTATAACAATTATATTAATATAATACAGTATATAATATATAATAATTATATAATTATATATCATAATATAATATAATAATTATATAATTAAATATTATGATAATATATTATATATTATAATAAAGTATATTATAATAACGTTAAAATATAATTATGTCAGCCCTCTCCTGTGTACACCACCTCCCTCCCTCTCAAATTCATGACCACTTCGTAACTGTAACTTAATATTATGTATATGTGTAAGTACCCAAATGCAGAGATCCACTCTGCTGAGTCCTTCTAGTGGCCTTTGTGTGTATGTGATTTCAGGGCTGACCGTTTGGAATTAGATGACCAGTTAAGGAACTTGTCGCTGTGTGTAACGAGCTCCCCCCAGCCTGCTGCAGTCCTTAGCTGCCTGTAGTCAGGGGTGGGGCTCTGTGAGATTCCCACCCTTCCCCCTTCTACACTATTGTCTGTTGCTTTGCTGTTACAGTCCTGTTTAGGCAGCCATGTTGCTGTGGTACCCTGAGTATAGCTTCACTGTCCTTTCCGTTTTACACTCCTGTGTGCATGTATTTATATGTATGTATTTATACGCACACACATGCACACACACATGTTATAGGCTAAATCTGCAACTGAGAAAGATACATGTGGTTTATACAAAAAAATCTGTAGCCAATGTTGTAACCAGCGAAAAACTAAACACTTCTCCTAGAGTTGGGAATGAGACTGGATGCCTGCTCTGACCGTGATTATTCAATGTAGTGCCCAGACCTTAGCTGCAGCAACACAATGCGAGAAAGCCGTAAAGGAGATAAAAACAAGAAAGGAAGAAGTCTAACCATCCCTGTCTGGGGCTCCACTTTTTTTCTTGAACATTCTATTTTTTTATTAAGCTAATAAAATTTATTTTAAAATATACAACTCAGTATTGACATTTTTTAAGTTATCAAAATAATTTATAATAGTTAAATGCCTCTTAAATATACATGATATCTTCTGAAGCTAAAAGTAATATGTACTCAATCAGTTTTTAAAATCTATTTGGAGCAATTAAGCATGATAGAAGTAGAAAAAAAACCCTCTCTTATGAAGTCCTCTGTGAAAGGAAATTGTGACAAGTTCCTGATTAGACAGAAGCTCTTCCATCTCCAAGGGAGAATACACAGCATAACTATGGCTTCATAGAATGAACTGGGCAGTGTTCCTTCTGTTTCTATTTTGGGGAATAGTTTAAAGAGCATGGGTATTAGGTTTTTGAAGATCTGATAGAATTCTGCACTAAACCCATCTGGCCCTGAGCTGGGGTTTTTTTTTTGTTTGTTTGTTTGTTTTGTTTTGTTTTGTTTTGTTTTGTTTTGTTGTTTGTGAATTTGTTTCTTTTTATTCTAGAGCTTTCAGGTGTGCTGTCAAGCTGCTAGTGTCTGCTCTCTCCAGTTTCTTTCTGGCGGCATTTAGAGCTGAGTTTTCCTCTTGGCACTGCTTTCATTGTGTCCTATAAGTTTGGGTATGTTGTACCTTCATTTTCATTAAAGTCTAAAACGTCTTTAATTTCTTCATTTCTTCCTTGACCAAGTTATCACTGAGTAGAGTGTTGTTCAGCTTCCATGTGTACGTGGGCTTCCTGTTGTTTTTGTTGCTATTGAAGACCAGCCTTAGCCTGTGGTGATCTGATAGGGTGCATGGGATTATTTCAATCTTGTTCTATCTGTTGAGGCCTGCTTTGTGACCGATTATATGGTTTATTCTTTTGTTTTACGATGAAATGTTCTATAGATATCTGTTAAATCCATTTGGTCCATGACTTCTGTTAGTTTCGCTGTGTCTCTGTTTAGTTTGTGTTTCCATGATCTGTCCATTGATGAGAGTGGGGTGTTGAAGTCTCCCACTATTATTGTATGAGGTGCAATGCGTGCTTTGAGCTCTAGTAAAGTTTCTTTTATGAATGTGGTTGACCTTGCATTTGGAGCATAGATGTTCAGAATTCAGAGTTCTTCTTAGTAGATTTTTCCTTTGATGAGTATGAAGTGTCCTTCCTTATTCTTTTTGATAACTTTTGGCTGAAATCTGATTTTATTCGATATTAGAATGGCTACTCCAGCTTGTTTCTTGGGACTATTTGCCTGGAAAATTGTTTTCTAGCCCTTTACTCTGAGATAGTGTCTGTCTTTGACACTGAGGTGCATTTCCTGTGTGCAGCAAAATTCTGGGTCCTGTTTACATATCCAGTTTGTTATTCTATGTCTTTTTATTGAGGAATTGAGTCCATTGATGTTAAGCGATATTAAGGAATAGTGATTATTGCTTCTTGTTATTTTTGATGTTATTTTTATGTTTGTGTGGCTATCTTCTTTTGGGTTTGTTGAAAGAAGATTACTTTCTTGCTCTTTTTTTCTAGGGTGTGTTTCCCTCCTTGTGTTGGTGTTTTCTATCGATTATCCTTTGTAGTGCTGGATTTGTGGAAAGATACTGTATAAATTTGTTTTTGTCATGGCATATCTTGGTTTTTCCATCTATGGTAATTGAGACTTTTTCTGGGAATAGTAGCCTGGGTTGGTATTTGTTTTCTCTTAGGGTCTATATAACATCTTCCCAGGATATTCTAGCTTTTATATTCTCTGGTGAGAAGTCTTGTGTAATTCTGATAGATCTGCCTTCATATATTACTTGACCTTTTTCTCTTACTGGTTTTAATATTCTTTCTTGCTTTTGTGCATTTGGTGTTTTGACTATTATGTGATGGGAGGAATTTCTTTTCTGGTCCAGTCTATTTGGAGTTCTGTAGGCCTCTTGGATGTTTATGGGCATCTCTTTCTTTAGGTTAGGGACATTTTCTTCTATCATTTTGCTGAAGATATTTGCTGGCCCTTTTACTTGGGAATCTTTGTTCTCTTCTACACCTATTATCCTTTGGTTTGGTCATCTCATTGTGTCCTGGATGTCCTGGATGTTTTGGGTTAGGAGCTTTTTGCATTTTGCATTTTCTTTGACTGTTGTGTCAATGTTTTCTATGGAATCTTCTGCACCTGAGATTCTCTCTTCTATCTCTTGTATTCTGTTGGTGATGCTTGCATCTATGACTCCTGATCTCTTTCCTAGGTTTTCTATCTCCAGGGTTGTCTCCATTTGTGATTTCTTTATTGTTTCTATTTCCATTTTTTGATCCTGAAAGGTTTTGTTCAATTCCTTCACCTGTCTGGTTATGTTTTCCTGTAATTCTTTAAAGGGTTTTTGTGTTTCCTCTTTAAGGGCTTCTACCTGTTTACCTGTGTTCTGTAGTTCTTTAAGGGAGTTACTTATGTCCTTCTTAAAGTCCCCTATCACCATCATGACATGTGATTTTAAATCAAAGTCTTGCTTTTTCTGGTGTGTTGGGGTATCCAGGACTGGCTGTGGTGGGACAACTGGGTTCTGGTGATGCCAAGTAGCCTTGGATTCTGTTGCTTATGTTCTTGTTTTTGCCTCTATCCATCTGGTTAACTGTGATGTTAGCTAGTCTTTCTGTCTCTGACTGTGGCTTGTCCCTCCTATAAGCCTGTGTGTCAGTCTCCTGGGAGACCAGCTCTCTCTGGTAGGAATTTGTATATGGAGATCTGTGGCTCAGGGTAAGCTCTGGGGTGCAGGTGGAAACCAGGAGGATCCTGTCCCCAGCTGTTCTTTGGTTCCTGCGTCCTGATGGCTCTGGACGTGTCCCTCTTGGGCCAGGAATTTGAGCAGAAGTGGTGGTGTTACCTGTGCTCACAGCTGTGCCAGCACTCCTGGGAGACCAGCTTTCTCCTGGCGGTATTTGGGTAAGGAGCGCTGTGGCACAGGACCAGCTCCCAGCACAGATGGAAACCAGGAGAATCCTTTCCCAGGCTGCTCCTTAGGTCCTGTGTCCTGAGGTCTTGGGGTGTGTCCCTTGGAGCAGAAGTGGTGGGCTTCCCGTGCTCACCGCTGTGTCCACACTACTGGAAGCCCAGCTCTTTCCCTGTGGTATTTCTGTATGGAGCGCTGTGGTACAGGATCAGCTTCAGGCGCAGATGGAAACCAGGAGACGGGGCTCTACTCTTACAGCTGCTTTTGTGGCTATCCTTCTTACTTCCTGTTCTCCTAGAACATTCTGGAACCCTGCAGCCATTCAGTAGGATTTCTTAGTGCTCATTGTCATCTACAGCATGCAGAGGTGACCCTTGCCTCTGGTTTCTCTCGCAAGTCACGAGATGATATCTTTGTAAGTGGAGCTGGCGTCTGGCCTTGAAACCAGCTTCTTTCCCCAAACATCGAGTTATTTTTAAGAGTCCTGTTCCCTCTCTGACCCCCCACGCACCCTGTCCTGGCTACTCTCTCCCCTTCCCTCTCCCTCCTCTCTCCTGCTAGCCTTTTCCTGTCTCTCTCTCCTTCTCTATCCCGTCTTTCTCTGCCTCCACTTCCTTTCAACACGCCCCTTCCCATGCTCCAAATAAACTTCATTTTATACTTTAAAAAAAACAAAAAACAAAAAACAAACAAACAAAAAAAACCCTCCTTTTCTCAGGCACTGTGCCAGAAACCTGCATTTAGTGTGATTCATGACACAGATCATGTCCTGGCCCTTGGGGAATGGCAGAGAACCTGAAAGCAACTATTTCAGCTGTTAACTGCAGAGGGATGTTCGTGGGGAATACATTCAGATTTCCCTGTGGTAGTGGTGAGAGGTGACAGAAACCCCTGGAAGAGAGAAAGCATTAAAGGTTTACCACCAGTTATGGCACACCATCTTAATCCCCCAATCTTGAAGCCCCCAGAGCAAACAACTTTCTCAGATTGAGGGGTACAGATGCCGTGAGGGGGGGGTCTGGCTGTGTCCTAACCGCACGTCACTGCTGTCTTGCAGGAAGAAGGCATTGTGAAGGAGATTGACATTAGCAACCATGTGAAGGAAGGCTTTGAGAAGGCAGACCCCTCCCAGTTCGAGCTGCTAAAGGTTTTAGGACAAGGGTCGTATGGAAAGGTGAGTTGAATGGATCAACACTGGTGGGCTGGCATCAGATGCAAAGGCAGTACCGGCTGGATCTGGCAGAGTTCAGGCACGGAACTGCCACATTAGCTGAGCCATGAAGAGCCAGATCACCCACATTCTAGTGCTCATCAGGGTCCCCTTGGCTTATGGTTATTACTGAAGGAGCTGGATTATCCATCCCTTTTAAGACAGGGAGTCTTGAGAGGGGCATCCGCAACAGCTCCTTTTGAAAAGGAAGTGACTGAAGAGAGAATAGAAGAGAGATAGAGGGGAAAGGCCTTCTCCAGATTGGCCTATATAACTGTCACTCAAGGTTAGGGATTTGGAGTCTGTTTCCGTTCTTCACCTGGTCAACGACACAGTAGTTTTGATACCTTGGTTTCCCCACTTGTAAAGTAAAGGAACTAGCTTATTTTATATTGTTTTGCTTGAGTTAGATTAGTCATGAGTCCAAGCTGGAAGGGCTCACATGCTACGCCTGCACATGTCCTTGTACCCCACGAATCATGCCAATGGCGGCTGATCCCTTTCAGGAGATGGGAAACGCTGGGCTCTTTCCTCGTGCCCCATCCACACGCAGCATCCACTGGACCAACAGCGAGATGGGCACACACTGACAGCCGGAGAGCTGGAGCAGACGGGCCCGAGTATACCAGGAAGCCAATGCTCCCTGAAGTGTGAATAGAACTGGCCCTGCACTTTAGAATCACTATTTTTGTGTTGCATGTGGATGTTTGCCGAATCTTGCCAGTGTTCATGACTGTGCCAGAAAGAGGGTGGGCTCAGTCCGAGCTGACTCAAGCACAGGAACGAGAGTCCTGAGGTTTGGAGAGATTCTTACAGGCCCCGTTCATTTGATTGTGTTTATGAGGCAAGATGCCTGCCTGCCTTCCTTCCTTCCTTCCTTCCTTCCTTCATTCCTTCCTTCCTTCTTTCTACGCAGTCAAGCAACAAGGAGCCTGTTTACACTTGTGCATATTAGCAGTATAATCTCGAGGTTTACACAGTGGATGCTTAGTAGGGCCCTGAGGTTTATAGAAGTAGCAAAATAAAGCTCTGTCTCTCATATGTCCACAGCTACCACTGTAAACTGAAACCAGAGTCAGTTGGGGCTGTCAGGAGAGTGGCTCAACATAAAAAGTAGAGAGAAACTGGGAGATAACTTTTTCTCTAAGAGTCTGGATTTGAAGACACAGACAAGACGGGTTCTTTCCCTTTCCTGCCTTTCATAAACATTATCCATGTGCTGTCTCCTGAGGGAGAAACCTCCTCCGGGGTAAGCTTGTGCCAGTGTGGCCATTCTTTCCCGGGACAGAAGCTCTGCCGCGGGCTGTAGTTGACGGCTCTGCTTCTGGGTAACTCCTGTTTTATTGTGGCTGCTACAGCTCCATCTCAAAGCAGAAGCACCGAGGGAGCTCATGGGGAAAAGGAACTGGACACCCCCCCAACCCCGCACCATAGAGGTGTGTGGAAAGCCTGAGTGTCTGGTCATTCGTCACCTGAACAGTAACTGCCCTGAACCTGAACATGCCTTGCTCAGGAGTGGGGCCATTGAAAATATAGTTAAGAAGGAGGTCTGATGATATGGAACAGTTGATAGAGAACTTATCTTTGTACTCAGGATGCCCTGGGTTCAGTTCCCAGCACTGTATCAGCTGGATGTGGTAGGGGGGGACACACCTGTAATCTCTGCCCTCTGGAGACAGAGGCAGGAAGATCAGAAGAAGGTCAGTCATTCACAATGGCTTATTGAGGTCAAGGCCAGCCTGGGCTACATGAGATCCTGTATTAAAAATAAAATCGAAGAGGAAAGGCTTCCCTAGGCTGCTCATTCATTTTATACTTTTAAAAAAACATTTCTATAGAACAAATGACTAGGCTCTGTTGACATAGAGATGTTAATGACATGCTACACAGTCCACCTCTTCGGTTCCTGATCTTATATCAGGAGATGGGACAAAGGACTGGAGTTGGGTGGTACCTGTCAGGAGAAGGGAAGGGGAGGCAGTGGAAGGGGGTGCTCCTGTGGGTGTCACACCTTGAGACCTTTGGCTCCTGCCATGCTCTGTCTCAGAAAGTGAGGAGACCAGGTTAGGAGTCTAGAAAGAAGTGGGTCCCTCTGCAAACTCACTCAGGCTTCCCTGATCTCTGCCATGTCTGACCATACAGGTTTTCTTTTTCATGAAAGCAGTATCAGCAGCTGACTGACTGCCCCACACGATCCAATCCCTGCTCTGCAGGCAGATGCACTGTGTACTTATACTTGTAGGGCAGGCATATTTCCTTTCAGTGGAAGGTCCTGGTCTGCTCTATAAGTCTGGATCCCAGCGTAGGCCATGCTTGGAAATCCTGACCCCAGTATGGGTGGCTACTGCCCATCACTGAGCGAGCCTACTGTCCCTGGGTCACTGAATGAACCCTGACACAAAGGAACAGCAAACCATGCTTGCCCTGGACCTGAGCAGAGGACCACTGAAATCCAGTTGTGCGCCTCTTCCTGCTTCCACTCCCTGGTCAGATGATTACACAGAACCTCAGAAGAGGGAGGCTCAGGATGGAATTTCAGGCGGCTGTTGAGTCTCAACTGCTTTGGGTCGCCATGCCAGAGCACCCCCAGATCCTTAGCCTGGAGACTGGTCTTACCCGGTACCCCGTGCCCCAGAAACACATGGCTTAGATGCTATAGTGTGTGTAGGGCATGGCGTGTGAAGTCTTTCTGATGGAGTGTCTCTTCATCTGTGTTGGGTTACAGCCCATCAGCCCTGAGTAAGTCCTGGGGTGTCTGGACTTGGAACAAGAGGGTGGCGAGCAAAATAGCTTTTGCCTTCAAAAGAAAAGTGATCTAAGCTTAGAAGAGGGACAAAGCCTGGTCGTATGTTCCAGTGCTGAATGGGGGTGGTAAATGGCGGCTGCTCTAGGGTGGAGATGTAGGATCTACCAGAGCCTGTGGCTGGGTGGAGATCTCCCACCTCTTCCAGCTCCCCACAGCTCCCCTCTGTATGGAGAAATACCAAAGGAGGAGTCGATGCTTTCTCCTTTAAAATTTCCCGGAGTGTGGTAAATTGTGAGTCCCACATTCTGAGAAGGGAATAAGCTGACATTTTAAAATGTCCTTGCTTTTCTATAACTAAACAGTGTCATTACATGAGCAGAGCTCTAAATGCTTTCTCTTGAGGGAGATCGTTGCCTGGGAGTTCACAGAAAGTAGCCATGCTTCTTTGGCTCAGCCCCGGAGCCTCCTGCTGTCTAAGGTCCCCTTGCCAGACTGAGTAACATGTTGCTAAGAGCATAAGGCAGTGGTGTCTTCGATTACGGTGATCCTGAGATGTGTGTGTGTGTGTGTGTGTGTGTGTGTGTGTGTGTGTGTGTGTGATCAGAGTGACTGCATCTGGCCCAGGCCACACAGCTGCCTGTGCAGAACTTGTTCTGAAAGTGGGACAAGTCATTGCACACGGCAGCACACATGGCCCCTGGAGCATCAGGGCACAGCAGCTACAGTTGCTAAAACCGTCAGAGTTGCTCCGGGGCTTTCTCACTGCATTCAAATACATTTCTAAATTATATAAGCAGAGGAGCACACCTTGCCTGAGCGCTGTCTCTGCTGCTGCGGGAACTCAGTCCTCTGCCTGCACCACATCTATGACCCCTTCTCTTAGGAGAGCTGCTGCACATGGCTCTCATTCTTGGCTCTCAGTAGGAGCCTATCAGTAGCGACAGAGTGCAGCCGTTTCTATGCCTTTTAACAAGTAGAAACCCTGCTTTAAAACAGATGAACATAAGCATTAGCCACTGCTGACAGGGGTTTCATTATTAAAGTCTGAAATACAAATAAGGATAGAAATTTCAGTGCACACATGCTGAGGCAGGAGGATTGCTGTGAGTTTTTTTTGGGGGGGGCCAGCCTTGCCTACAGAGTTGGTCTTTGTCTCCAAAAAAATTGTAAGCATTTTATATGCAAACATCTGTGCAGAAATGGACATTGTCTTAGCTGATTTGTGATTGGCACTGCCCAGTGCACCACAATTGTGGTTTTCCATTTAGGTGTTGGCTAGACAGGAGTGCTCTCTGCAGCCGTTATCATGACCCCTGGCTTAGCCCATGCTGTGGTGCTATAACTAAAATTTCCAAGACTAAAAATAGGACAAGTTCTAAAGGAAAGAAACTTATTTGACTCATGGGTCTGGAGGCAGGGAAGTCCAAGGGTGTGTTACCAGCATGTCCACATCTGAGGACCTTCCTGGTGTGGTGTCAGGTGGCACGGGGCTCACCAGCCTCTCTCCCACACTGCTGTGTGGACGTGAGGACTACAGGGAACTTGGGGGACACAGTAATATCATGTCACATTACGTGAGGGTGGGGGCGTGGAGGGAAACACAGGAGAACAGTCTGCCAGCCCTGAGTGTAAGCATGCGGCTTCCCCTTCCAGGCTCCTCCCTGCAGAGTGATTTTATGACTGCATTTCCACTATGCAAATCTTTCCTTCCTGGGGCTTCTGTCTCAACTGTAACATGACCGAATGGACGCTTCGTCTGTCTACCAGCCAGAGTCTTCTGAGGGCTGGAGCAGTGACCCAGGATCCGCTTCCTCCTGTGGAGACTTCCTGTGGTGACCTGGCCATGGATACATGCATCCTGACCCCACACACTGACCGCAGTAGGGAAAATGTGTGCTGGCTCCTCAGTGCTCAGCTCCCCCTGACTCCAGCCTGATGGCTGGCAGGAGAATGTGGCGGTCCTGTGGCCGACAGACAGCACAGACCCTACTACAAGCCTCGTCCTGCTCTCCAGCTCATAGCCTCCCTTCTCTTGTGATGGAATGGATGCTTAGCTGCCATGGTCTGCATAGCACCTGGGGTCCCTCATATCACCTAGATGCCTGGCTATACCTCCTGTTCTCTCCTCCCTCCTTTCTCTCTCTTCCCTCCTTCGTCCTCCCTCCCTCCTCCCTCCTGCATCCTCCCTCCTTCCTGTTCCCTCCTCCCTCCTACCTCCTGCCTGCCAGGCATTAGCAGTTCTACACGTTTTTGACAAAGTGTGGATAGCTGCTGTGGGTGTCAGGAACAGGCTGGAAGAGTGAATGGAATTATACACTGAGTCACTTCAGACACAGGGACTTAGCAGTCAGGCTCTAATGCCTTTGCTTTCAAAAAGAAATCCCTTGTTGCAACGAATAGGAGACTTTGCTGCAATGAATAAGAGAAATAAATGCTTTTTCATTTCTACCTGCTTACTGGGAAGCTCATTCCCTACAACAAGGAGCTTGTGGCCTTGACCCAGAGTGACATTGTCTAGAACAGTAGTTCTCAACCTGTGGGGTGCAAACCCTTTGGGGGGCTGAACAACTTTTCACAGGGGTCTCCTAAGATGATTGGAAAACACAGATGTTTACATTACAATTCATAATGGCAGCAAAATTATAGTTAGGAAGTAGCAATGAAATAATTTTATGGTTGGAGATCACCAGGTCATGAGGAACTGTATCAAAGGGTTGTAGGACTAGGAAGGGTGAGAACCACTGGCCTGGAACAAGAGTTCTTCCACCTACAGTAACATGTAGGGATGTGGCAGAGCAGTGTCCAGGGCCACGTGGATCTTAGGATCCTGTGGGTGGTCGTGGCAGTGGGTACATATGAGAGTGAGCCCTGGGCTCTCTCTTGGGTCTGCACCATAGGCTTGTCCATCCAGCCTTGGAGATGTGTGCACACACACACATGGATCACCATAGGCTTGTCCATCCAGCCTTGGAGATGTGTGCACACACACACATGGATGTCCCATGCCATTCCCAGTGACAGTATGTCCCCATGACTCCCTAGGACCTTGTATGTTCCTGGAGGTGCTGATCACCTTACAAGTCAGGGCTCTTCTCTCCTGCACTTTTATCATCAGGCAGAGAGCACGGCATTTCCCCACGGACATCACATAGTCTCTTCTGCTGAGGGATGTGATTATAGCATTGACAGTGGCCGGGAGTTGGGTAGAGGCAGTGCTGGGGCAGGAGGCAGCTGACTTCCCTTTAGGACACATGATGTAGGTGTGGGGTTGATACTCCCACCTACAGATGTGCGTCCTGGCCTTGGACAATGCATCCTCCTGCTTCCTCATCTGCTGTGCCGCAGGAATAGATGGCTGGAGTCTCCCCGGGAAGACAGCAGATACCGATTGGTCCATACCTTGTCTCTGCACTGAGAGACACCCAGCTCCGTACTCTGCAGGTTCCTGAACAGTCTCCTTGTCTGTGACAGAGAACCAAGAGAGTAAGGACTTATCTACCACGTGGCTAAGGAAACATGCAGTCCTTCTGTGGTTGCTGTTACAGATAAGCTCATGGTGGTGCCACACCCTTGGACAGTGTGGGTTTTCTAGAGTTTGCATGGAGCTAGAATACCCCAGAGTGCATGCAGGAGGGCTGGGCCTCAGAAAGCCTTTGGGAAGGAGAAATGCAAAAGATCCATTTAAGGGAACGTACCTCTGCCCACAGCTATACCACAGCCCAGGGTGCCAGTGTAGGCTCTGCCACCCAGCAGGGCTTACATCAGTGGAAATTTCCTCTAGGAATTAATTGCTTTGTTCATGTGTGGAACATTCCTTTTCACACTTAGCATTTTTCTTCATTAATTTTTTTTTAAATCAGCAATCTCACCTTAATTGCAGCCCGTCTCAGGTATCTTTTGTTTTTGTTGATTAGTTCTTGCATCAACAGTGTTTTCAGAGAATGTTTAATGCTTACAGGGGTGTGCTTAGGGCCAGTAAAAAAACCAAAAACAACAACAACAACAACAACTGTGAGCTTCTGAGGCCCACAGCTAGAATCTTGCCCTGGCTAGTCTCGTGTCAATGTGACACAAAGCTAGAATTATCTGAGAAGGGGGAGCTCAGCTGAGAAAATGCTGTATGCAAGCCTGTAGGACATTTTCTTAGTGAGTGGTTAGGGGGAGGGCCCGGTCCAATGCTGGTGCCTCCATACCTGGGCTGGTGGTCCTGGGTTCTGTAAGAAAGCAGGCTGAGCAGGCCATGGCTAGCAAGCGTATCAGCACCCTTCCATGGCCTCTGCATCAGCTCCTGCCTCCACTTCTCTGCCTTGTTTGAGCTCCTCTCCTGACTTCCTTTGATGATGGCCTGTGGTGTGGATGTGTAAGCCAAATAAACTCTTTCCTCCCTGACTTGCTTTGGTCATGGTGTTTCATCACAGACTGATCTGGGAACAGAGAGTTCAAATAGGAGTAGTGATCAAATAGTTCAAATAGGAGTAGTAGGAGTCTGATCTGTTTAGGTCTCTCTTCTGGTACCCAAGCTAGATGCAGGGTGGTGCTCAGCACAGAGCTGCAGCAGGTAGATGAACTCTGTGTTGGCAGCCTATGTGCCGGAGATAGCCCCTTGTCAGATCCCTTAAGATAGTGTCCTATCTCTTCTCTGATGCTGAGAACGTACTCAACAGAAGTATCTTAGAGGAGAAAGAGCTTCTAAAGAGGTTCTCATAGTTCCACAGCCCAGTGTTTCAGGGCAGTTACAGCAGCAGGAGATTGAGACTGGCGGTCACATCATATCCAGTCAAGAGCACAGAGGACCTCATGCATGAGTGCTCTCTTGTGAGCCTGCTAGCTTATACTCAGCCCAGCTCCTCCACTCCCACACAGCTCAGCACCTCCTGCCTCTGACTATGTCACCTGTAATGGACTCGTTCTTCCTACATTGGTTAGACACTCTTGCAGGTAAACCCAACGTAGGCTGATCTTCAGTGGGCTCCTCCCAGGCGACTCTGGGCTGTATCCAGCCAACAATTAAAGCTAACACCACAGACAGCCGCTGTGTTTTCTGTCCCTCAGGTGTTCTTGGTGAGGAAGGTCACAGGATCGGACGCTGGTCAGCTCTACGCCATGAAGGTCCTGAAGAAAGCCACCTTGAAAGGTAAGGGTCCTGGGAGGGTCCTGTTGCTTCTGAGCTACACTTCTGCAGTCTTCTTGGGAGTCTGAGGAAATTCTGTTTTCATGGTCTCAGGAACCACTCCCCAAAGACAGCACTGGGCACTTGATCTCTGGTTGATACTAAGCTCTGGACATTTCCCCGGTGCTGTTAACTGTCCCCAAAAGTTTCTCCAGTTCTCAGAGGAGAAGTTGTTGCATAGGGAATGTTCTGCATATGTTCCGTCGCAGGGACCATGTGGGAAACGAGCAGCGAGAAGTAAGCCATTTGTTCTACTGTGGCTCCACAGTCGGCCGAGCGCCGCCCGCCACACTGGATTGCTCAGTTTCACAAAAGCTTGACTCGAAAATGTGCCGGGCTCCTTTGTTGCCCGGTGACTGGGGGTTAGACGTGTGCAGTGAACCGCCGCTAGCTTCCAGCCTCTGGTGTGCCATCCTCCCGGTGAGGTGTGAGTAATCAACACAAGGGCCTGTCCCAAGCGCAGACCTGCTCTCTTCTGAGCATCCTCTTCATCTGTCACTTAGGGGGAATCCAAGGCCCCTGGCCCCAGCTCAAGGTTCACACCAGCATGAACACGATATGACAGTGGCCTGTTAGTGGGGTGTACACAAGGTTCACACCAGCACGAACACGATATGACAGTGGCCTGTTAGTGATGTGTGCTGCCTTGTATAGGTGGAGCCTTGACTAGCAGCTGATCCGGCTGGAGCATAGGAGCTGATGCTTAGGCCTTTGGTCGCCGTGAGATTCAAAAGATGTCATGGGGGAACTTGAATATTTTAGGTCCTATCGTGTACTGACCTTGGCAGCAGAGGATCGGAAAAATGTGCTATTCTGTGCCTTCAACTCACTTGGTCTCCAGCTGGGGAGATAAAGTTTGTTTTCAACCAGTACACTAGGGCGATAGATGTATGGATGAAGACTCTGTAGGCTGTAAACATCTTAGTATACAGGCCAGAAAAATTCTTCCAAGGGAGATGGCTCTGGGGTTCCGCAGATATGTGAGATCTAAGGCCTAACTTTAGAATTGGCAGTTATTTTCCATAAAAAAAGATAAATTAGGTTGGCCAGTGGTTAGAAAATGCAAATACTGACGACTTCTGCCAGCCTGGGCAGAAATCTGTCCTTTGAGTGTTTTTAGGAAGGGCTACTGTAAACACTGACAAGTGACTCATGGCTGTGTAGGAGCAGAGCCTGGACTGTGGGTTATCCACAGACCATTCAGCTCCATAACTGAAGGCTTCCTTCTTAGAGCTGACATAAGGTTATGGACGGTATAATGTTGGTACAGGTAGCTGTTAGTTGAATACGATGAGCTAGTCCAAAATTCTTCACAAAAAATGTTAAAGAATTGTTCTTTCTGGCTGAGGAGTGTATAAGAAACAACTCCATCCAACATTTAATAAAATAAACTCCTTACTTAAGGAATGTCTCAGAGAAACAGACATTAAAGCTCTACTAGTTCAGGATCATTTGGAAGTCCTCAAAATAGACCACTTCTGCAGTTCTTCAGAGGCAGAAAAATCCAGCTGCCCCGCGGAGACCCAGCGAGCCCCTCCACCAGCAGCATAGCCCCTGAGTGCAGACCCCACTGTGCACTGTGATGCCCGTCACCGTCACTGTCACCTGAAAATGCACACCTCAATGGGTCTCTAAAGATGTTTCCAGAGAGGTCCAGCTGAGGACAGGAAGGCCACCCTGTAGGTAGTGACAGCGACCCATGGGTGAATAAAAAGAGGGAAAGAGAGCCAAGCACCAGCATCCAGCACCGACTGCGTCCTAGCTGTGAGCACAGCACACACAGCTGCCTCCTGCTCCGACCGTGGTGGACTGTACCTCAAATTGTGAGCCTTTCCTTCCCAGAGATGTTTTTCTTTGTCATCTTGTCCCGTAGTGGGAGGTGGTCTATCCACACAGTGTGTATTTCTGGGCAGTAAGATGGCATAAGGACAGGACACTGAGAGGAAAAAGGCCGACACGAGGTTCATATGTAGTGATTCTAGTTTCTTGACGCCGAGAAGACCAACTGAGCTGGCTCGGTGGACTTGGCAGAAGCGAGAGCTGTGTACGGAGGAAACCTCATCTGAGAAAATGCCCCGATGAGATTGGTCTGTAGGCAAGTTTCTGGGGGCATTGCTCTTGACAACTATTGCTGTAGGAGGGCCCAGCCCATTGGGGTTGGTGTCAGCCCTGGGCGAATGGACCTGGGTTGCCCAAGAAAGCAGGGTGAGCATGGTATGGGGAACAAGCCATAAGCAGCACTCTTCCACGCTCTCTGCATCAGCTCCTGCTTCCAGGTTCCTGCCTCAACTTCCTGCCCTGGCTTCCTGCAGTGGTGGAGGATGTGTAACCACACAAGCCCTTTCCTTTCCTAGTTCCTGTAAGTCTTAGCACAGCAACAGAAACCAAACAGGACATTGACTCACAGAGGCAGCTCTTGCACCTGTGGCTCTAGAAGAGAGGTTGGAAACATAAGCTTGACCCATAACATGGGCCTGGACTTTAAGGGTGAAGAAGATGTTTTAAAATGGAAAGTGTCAAAGGTGAATTCATCTCAGATAGGTCCGTCCTGATCAGGGGCCCTCTTGTAATTGAAGACAAAGGAAGGTAGGTGACAGCAGCTGCTGATGTCATTGGTGCTCAGCCTGAGGAGTGTATTGTTCTTGAAGGCCACATACCCGCCTTGCTTTCTGCTTGACTCCATGTTAGCCTTCCTGGTTGGAAAGTGACACCTAACGGTGCCTTCTCTGTCCTTCCTGTCTCTGACGTCAGTTCCCTCTGCAGTCACACGGTGAAAGCCTGCAGTCACGTGACAGGAAGGAGGAAGGGAAGAGTACATCAGGCTGCTTGTGGTTTCAGAAGATTTGGTCTGGGGCTGTTTGTCTCCATGTTGTTGGGCAGAGCGCAGCAGTAACAGGAGTGTGCTGGGGACAATAGGGGACAGAGAAAAGGGCACAGACCAGAAATAGCCAGAGCACAAACACACCCCAGGTACCTATGCTCTCCAAGTAGGCCACACCTACCGCTCACATTCCAGTAATGTCACCAAACTGTGACTCTGCAATGGGGTTAATGTGTCCATTAAGTCAGGGCCCCATTGTGTCCGGAAATGCCCTTTCAGATACACCGGGGTTGAGCGATAGTAACCACTTCATCATTCCTTAATCCATGAGGTTGATAATCAAGAGAACACAGCCAAGCACCTGCACTCTCCGCCCCAGCTGTGGGATGGAGGGGAAGCAGTGTGAAGGGGGAGCCCCCGAGGAGGGTCCTAGGTGCCCAGCCTGTGCTGCAGCATGCATGGGCACGAAGAACCAGGAAGCTGCGCTCTCTGTAGCCCTCACTAGCCCAACGTTCCATCAGAGATAAGCAGGATACCCAACCTGTAATTTATAACCATTTTCCTTGTATGATGGACCTTTGAGATGGCTTATAGTCCAAGGTGAAGTGCTCTTGAGAAAAGCCTCCCGATCCAGTTTTAAGTAGTACATGAGGCTGCATCTCCTGGATGATCGGAATGAGTGCCTCGAGCCTGTGTTACATGTACAAACACACACACACACACACACACACACACACACACACACACACACATACATACAAGTATATACATACAACACATGCACACACACATACACACATACAAAATCACATGGACATACAACACATATATGTACTTACACACACAAATATACACATAAACACATGTACAAATATACACACATGACATATACACACATACACATAAAATACATACAAAATCACACACACACACACACACACACACACACACTCTCTCACTTCCATGTCTTCATCAGCAGGAATAATATGTAAACAAAAACTCTGTCTAGTTATCAAATTACAGACAACTTTTATTTTCTTCCCCATGAATTGTATTTCAAGTTTTCAACAACAGAACCCCTGGAACCTGGTGTCTTACAGTTTTTTAGAAAACAAATACTCTACAACAGTATGTTTGACTATGTGCAGTCACATACATATCATGAAAATGAGCCATATGGGAAAAAGGAATGAAAAAGAGATTTCATCTCTTCGTGCTCCTTCCAAAATCAGCTAAAATCAAACAGGATTTTATATTCCACACTTCTTTGGCTCTCCGTAATGGACCATCACTAAGGAATAGATTTCCCCCAGAAATTCGATTGGGTTTCTTTCTTAAGAGAAAATGGAGGAGCCTCACAGAGCAGTGTGTGTGTGCGCGCGCATGCGTGTGTGTGTGTGTGTGTGTGTGTGTGTGTGTGTGTGTGTGTGTGTGTGGTGGTGGCCATGAGATGGGATAACTGTATCTATCACATGGCAGCTGTGGAGTGGACACCTGGCCCCCTTGTGCTCCCACTGGGCTAACCCCACTCTCCCCATATGGGTTTCTTTCTCAAAACTAGGAGGGGAGTCCGCACAAAAGAGCATTCAAATTGCTTTTGCTTCCAATTTCTCTGTATCCGCTCAGATACTCAGTTCCTTCCCCTCTCCATCATACCCCAGCTTGCAGGCCAGTTGATTGTAAGACATGCAGCGGAGAGAGGTGTGTCTGTAACACCCACGGTGTGTCCTCCCCTTGCCAGTCACGAACTCTAAGAGTACAGTCACCAGAGGGAACTGGAATTCAGTTGAATAGCAAGTCATTTTGAAAAGGAAGAAATAAGGAGGGGGGGGGTGTCGGAGCTTGTGGAAACCGTTCTTTGAAACTTCAGATTGTTTCTCTGCAGTGCAGTGACACCAGGTGTGCAGGAGGGGGACTGTTGTCAGTGGGAGTCCCCTGGACCTGACAAGGAGGATAATAGTTCTCAGGGCTCTTATTTTACCTTCTAGTCCTGAGAGTCAGGCTCCGCCTCTCCTTTCATCACAGAGGTGACAAGCAGTTTCTACAGGGATCTACAGGGTTGCTAAGCGCACCGGAGCTGGAGGAGGAAGGGGCCCTCAGGGGCATGCTCTTGCTTGCCAACTCAGCTAAGGATCACCCTCTTCCCAGTCCCACTCCCATTTCGTGACAGGATGGTGCTCCTTAAGGACCTTTATAGGTTTTTTGTTTTGTTTTGTTTTTTTTTTTTGTGTGTGTGTGTGTGTGTGTGTGTGTGTGTGTGTGTTTGTTCTTGAATTTGGCAAAGTTTTGTGGCAGTGTAAAGGAACTGTGGGAAACAGTTTCCTATTATGCGATTTAAATGTAGGGAACCTTGGAGTTTGGGCATCTCACTTAGTAATGGAAGAGCTGACTGAGTGAATGTTCTGCCCGGAAACACATTCCCAAGCATGAGCCCCGGTGGTAAATGGACCTGATTTCTTCTGTGCAGTTCATGAGCTGGCACGGTTACCAGCCATAAGAGATGTTCTGTATCGAGTGTGACAATGGCTTTCTAGTAGATTCCCAGCTGCAGCTGGGGTTCATGGAAGGTCTGAGCCTGAGAACCTTAAACTTTTCATTGCCGATGTGGAGATTGCCTAGTACATTGTTCAGAGTGTGAAACTGGGCGTGAAGCTGTAGCCAACTCTGACTCCAGTGGCCATGTCACCTGGGAAGCTCCACACCCTCTGAGCTAAGACGGCCATGGTTAATAGGTGCCTTCCTCCAGCACGTTTGTGTGGAAGTCAGACCTTTGGTGATTTGGCGTGTCGCTGGCACACACACTTTTAGGAAGCTTCTCTCCTCTTTTTCTCCATGGGAATCAACCGGTCTGAAGATGGGGCCAGGAGGGCAAAATGCGCAGCGTGGCTCCAGGCTCACCTCAGGCTGTACAGAGTTGGGGCCACCATCTTCCCCTTAGGGAGAGTGCTGTGCTCCTCCCATGTGCGGTCTGAAGTGGTCAACAAGCTTAATGATGTCTCACAGTAACTGGTACCATTCACGGTACAGAATTTTTGTCCCTGCAGCCATCTCTCAAGTGGGGGAGAAGTTGTTGGCTCATGATATTTCTTTGCAGGACTAATTTGATGCAATTTTCCACCGAGATTTAGACCTAACTTATAGTCCTGGAAGTCAGCGTTCTCACCCTGAAGCGAGCAGGCATTTTCTTCTCAGGAGGAAATTATGTTCCGCTGATTGAGAAGCAAAACAGTGCTCTCCGGCCAGCTCTCTAAGAGAGTAACTCGGCCCATGCATGGACAGTCACTGCAATGCCAGGCATGACTCTTGGTGGCTGAAGGGTGGCTCTTTGGGAGGCATGGACGTGGGTCAGAAGAGGAAAGGGACCCACGCAGGATATTGTTGGTAGAGCCTGCTTCTTGTGATGTTCTTGCTGTGGGAGAGGAGCACTGATAACAGCTCCACAGACACACATGCCTACAGGACTCTGGTGACCAGTACAGCTGAGTATTGATGGCACTTGTGTTGACTGCAATGTCTTGAAACAGTCCCTGCCTGGAGTTACCCCAACACTCCTTCCAACCCCCAGAGTGGTATTGTCAGCACTTCTGTGTCTGTTTCTGTCTTGTTAAAACATTGACTCATTCAGAAACTCGGCTTCAGTGGCTGCCTGTGTCTGAACAGATTTCTAAGCTAACTCGCTGATGCCATTTGATTCCCATTTGGGTGATTTCAGATTCCTGGGAGGCAGGGGGCATGCAAGGCGCACTCCAGTCACAAGTTCTAGGTGCCCCCTTTCGGGTGTGAGTATGGGTAATGCTACTTTACAAGTGAGAGGACCAGGGGCAAAGCTGCTAAACTCCCCCCAAACCACGTTGTGCAGAGGTGGTAGAGGCCAGGCTGGTACTGGTGCCCTCCCTCCCCAGCCTTCCAGACTCCCCCTCGTTTCCTCATTAGGAAGCCACCTGCTGACTTCTTCTCTTTGGGCATCAAGTCATTATCTGCAGAAAGTTCTGACTCCTATATGTCTGGGCACTCCACTGCTCACAGACTATTTTCTGTCACAAATTAAACCTTCAAAAGCTGGAGACTGCGTCCTTCATCTGGGAGGTGGGTGCTGGACAGTGTCCTCGTTCAAGCTGAGGGAGCTTAAGGACGTTGACTGACTTTAGAGGATTTTCAGACAATGGATACCAGATTAAGGCCGCGGTGAGATGATGGTGCAGTGGGCCCTTTTCTCTGCCTCCCTTTTCAGCAGGCCAGGCGTCCCGGGTCATGGGGATGGAAACTCTCAAATAGAGAAGAGACATGAGGGAATGACAGTAAATGTGTGGGGGCCAACAGAAAAGTCAGCCCCGGTCCAGCATAGAGAAGGACCCCCTTGGTCCACAGCAGCTGCCCTTGAGCTCCCTAATGCAGGAATGAGAGATTTTCCTTTTTGATGGTAATGCAATTTGGGTTGCTGAGACTCAGAGCCTGGGCTCATGATCGGTGTCTCACCTCCTTTTTTTTATTTTGAGAACATTCCCGCCCCCCTTTTCCCACAGATCTTTATTAACTGCCACCCAAGCTGTGTTCTCACTGAATAAGCAGGTTTCAGTTTGGTTTTTGACCAACCAGCCCGGAACTCTTCCGCACTCCTGACTCTGTAGTCTGAATCTGTGTCTTGGGGCCGAGGAGGTAGGGAAACTCTGTTCCTCCCTTCTTATTCGTCTCTCATGGTTGATTTTCTCCTGGGAGTCATGGTCGGTGGAGAGACCCCCCCCCTCCCGGAGTCTCCAGGGCACCATCAGGGAAGTTGGTGGGTTAAAGATACTCTCAACCTGGCATAAGCAGGGGCCCATGTATCTACATCAAGGTAGGGTATTTCTCCAAGAGCGGGTAGGTGAAAGTTTTTAATTAAAAATAAAAAGGCTTTGAAAGCTTGAAGGAAGGAAATCTCAGATCAAGTCCACCAAAATAAAAGAGTATCAAAACTTATACAAGTCATTGCAGAGGCATGGCAGAGGCACAGACTTCTGGTTTTCCTTGCCCAGTCCCAGTGCAGACCCCAGGAAGAGTGAAGTTTCGAAGGTTCTAATGATTCTTCATCCCTCTCATGCCTGCTCTCAGGCTGGTGGGTGGTCTGGGACTGTCCAGTATGGGGCAGCGTGCTCCTCTCATGCTTCTGGATTGCTCTCTGTCTTCTGTCATCCTTCTTGTTGCTCTCCACAATGGAATGTGTCCTCTCTAAATCCTGGTTCAGGACAGCAATGCCCCTGAGGTCCCCATCAAGGGCCTCTGACATTCTGTACTTCCCAAGTTGACCCCTGTGTGGGACAGGGGCTTTACACCTGCATTGCTAGCAAAGCTGTAGCCCAGCCTCCTGCCAGTCTCAGCGTTATACCCAGTGTGGCTGCAGGTGGCATCCTCCTGACAACCCTATGGCTTCCCTTCAAGGTAATTTCTCAACATCCAGCCTACCAGGCTAGCTCCCATAAGCTCTCACTTGTTGTGGGACGTTTTGTTCCTGGTCTCAGTTCTCTGGTCTGCCTCATGCAAGCTCAGTGTCTGTGGGACTGTGCACCAGCCTCTCACAATTCCCAATGCTGTTCCCCACAGGCATTTCAATTTGGTCCAGCCATGGCTCTGTGCCATGGGTATGCCTCCTTCCAGGAATCTTGTGTACTTCATGACAGCAGGCTGGCCCTGCCCACTATAGCCTCTCTGTGCTACACCCAGACTGCCCAGCACCTGTTGAGCCCTGGTCTGCAGCCTCTTGACATGCTGTTCATGTAAGGGTCTTCACCCAGCCTGCACTTCCCTCAGCACTCACAGGCTTCCTGCTGACAGTCCCCACTGCTGCCCTCTTCTGTGGATCTCTCTACCAGCCTCTTCTAGAAAGCAGAGCTTCAGCTTTTCACGCTAAATGCTAGCACAGACGGCATGAAGAAATGGCGAGGGAACAGCAGTGGGCAGGGAGGACGTGGGAGGGAGAAACATTCATGACCCTGGTCCTGTAGGCATGCGTGTTCCCACAGCAAGAACATCACAAGAAACAGGCTCTACTGACAATATCCTGCTTAGGTCCCTTTCCTCTTCTGACCCATGTCCATGCCTCCCAAAGAGCCACCCCTCAGCCACCAAGAGTCACGCCTGGCATTGCAATGACTGTCCATGCATGGGCTGGGTTACTTTCTTAGAGAGCTGGCCAGAGGGCACTGTTTTCCTTCTCAATCAGCGGAACATAATTTCCTCCTAAGAAGAAAATGCCTGCTCGCTTCAGGGTGAGAACCCTGACTTCCAGGACTATAAGTTAGGTCTAAATCACAAGTGGAAAACCATGTCATATTCTACTTTGTTATCATCACAGCATCCTTGGGGAAGAATTTCTTTAATAAGTGTGTATATTGCCATTCTAAATAGTGATGAGCTGTGTAATATGATGCACTTGTCACTGTGGTCATTCTAGATATTCAGCCATTCCTCCAAGAGGCCACGTGGGTGCTGCCTCCTAAGTATACCAGTTAGCATTGTTCTTACTCTGTAGTGGTAGCCAGCTTCCATTTTAGTTCATTTGTTTTGCCTCAAAACTAATGATGTCTGTATTCAAGATGGCTGAATGTGAGATAGTGTTAACTGAAAAGAATGTCATAATATACCACACGCACGCGCACACGCACACGTTGAAAGACCCAAGGCTGAGAAAAGTAAGAGCTTGAAATGGCAGGAGGGCTGATAAGCATGGAATGAAGGCCAGAGACACTAAAGGATGATAGGACACTAAAACCTGTGAGAAAGGGTCCTTATTATTAAGGCACAGGAGTAGATTCTCCTACGAGGAAAGTGTCATGGTGTCTACAATACATTTTCATGTTTCTGGTAAGCAGAAAAAGAGCTGGAAACAAGGAGGCCAATGTCTCAAAATGTATGTGCTCCTCACAGCCAGTGAAGGAGCAGAGTGGCCATTATACTGCTCCAGATTTCCTGTGTGGGTGAGCCTGAGCTAGCTTGTCCATTGCTGAGTATCCAAGACTTGAAATCTCCACTCACATCCTGAAAACCTTTTGTTTTTGTTGTACAGTGCGAGACCGGGTCAGATCTAAGATGGAGAGGGACATCCTGGCCGAGGTGAATCACCCTTTCATTGTCAAGCTGCATTACGGTAAGTGCAGTAAGTGCGACATGATTTGAGGAGGACTTACAGCGATGTCTTCCATCAGAGGAGACAGAAATAATAATTAGTCCAAAAGGAGATCCCTGCTGTGTCAGTCTTGTATGGAGACCAAGTTCTCTTAAATCTCCAGTCTTCAGTCTCTTTTCTATTTGATTTTCTGAAAAGAGCAAGAAGTCCTATCCCAGAGGCATTCCAGAGTGTGAGGTAGGGCTGCCCATCATTGAGATGTCACCATGGTAACCTGGTACCAGGTCTCCTGACCTTGGGGTGAGATGTGATGACTCACCTAGTGGTGCTGGGCAGAAAGTGTGTCGCTCTCTCACCTCTACCTTCAGTGAATGAGGAAAGGCAAGGTGGAGTGCCATGTACCTCAGACTGCCCTCGAGGCTCAGGGGAAGAACCTTCTCCGAGGCCACAATCCTGCCTTTCTACTCAATACCAGTTCCCTGCCTTTGTATCTCATGGGAGAAGCAGGAGGCAGAGTCAATAGATTAATGGCTCCTCAGTCATGCTCTTCTCTGCACGCTTTTCTTGTTAAGGCATTCCTGTGAAGAGAGGACGCAAAGAAACCACGGGGACACCAGAGATTCCTGTACACAGGGAACAAAGGCATGAACGCACCTGGGGTGGGATGGGGAGACTTCCAGGGACCAAGAAAATAGTTCAGGCCTGCCACGAGTCATGTGGTGTACCCTTCAGAAAGAACAGACACTGGCTCTTTTGTGGGCTGAAGGGCCTGTGGAAGCCTCATCCTTCCAGGCATGGCAGCTGTGCTTGCTTAGAGCCGCATGCTCAGTGGTAGCACTGAAGTGGTGTCTCTGTCTCTGTCTCTGTCTCTGTCTCTGTCTCTCTCTCTCTCTCTCTCTCTCTCTGTCTGTCTGTCTCTCTCTCTCTCCCCTACCCTGTCCTGCCCCTGCCACTCCTGGACTGTGGTCAGAGCCTAGAGTCACTGTTAGAAGCGTTTCATTTGTAAAAGATGATTAAGTCTTTGTATTAAAAACAAAACAAAACAACAACAAAAGAAACAGAATAAAACAAAACAACAAAAAAACAAACCCAGAACATTTCTCAAATTCATGTGCCATTCTATGCAGGGGCCATGCTGATGATCTCGGGATCCTCTCCTCCAGGGTGTGCATTGCCAAAGCAGGCACTGGGGCTGCTGTTTTTATTAGGAAATTAAGAACTGGGTGTCTTGCACAGACTTTCAAACAAACACTCTGCAGTACGCATAGCCCCATGTGAAGGTCTAGTTAGCGGCCATGTTTCCAAATGCCAGCATTTATGATAAATGGTCCAGGACCTCTTAGAAAATGAAAACCTTTTCAATACACAGAAAGAGTAGGTCCCTCTGGCCTGGTACCATGTGTATGAAACCTGATTCCCAATGAAAGATGGTTCTGATATCAGCCTGGTCGTGATGGTTGTTGACCCTCTGTGATGTTGACCTAACCACCAATGCTGCCAGACCCATTGGGCTAAAACTATAACAGCAGTAATAGTGTGACACTTTTGTCCAGGTCTTTACGTGCCCATGGGTCCCCCATTGGGCCAACTATCACAGCAGTAATAGTGTGACGCTTTTGTCCAGGTCTTTACGTGCTCATGGGTCCCTCAGTCTGCGGTGCGCCCTTGTTAAGCCCTGGATATGCGATGTGTAGACTGTGGCCTGAGTCCCCACCAATTCATTCACATGGCGCATGAGCTCCCTTCTGACACGGAGTCAGGCAGGTGAAGCAGTAAGAATACTGCTAGACTGGAGAAAGTCCAAAATGGTCCTCGTGTGCCCCTAGTATAGGATACCCTTCCACAGAAGGAAACAGAAATGTCCTTCCTTCAGCAAACGTTACAGCCAGTTGACTGCCTGTAAGACCGGCTGTGACAAATGCCTAATTGACAGTGCCATTGATAAACATGAGTTTGTTCAGACTTTCCTCTCCCTGAGTCATTTTGAGTCATGGGGCATCCTCTTGAGGACTATGGGCAGCATCCTTCTCCTCCTGCTGGGCTCTGTCCCTGGCCAGCTGACCTCCAGCTGGTGGCCTATGCCTGTCTGAGTGAATGGCAGCCCTACAGATTAACAGCCTTGTCTGAACCCAACAGAAACTAGGCTTTGGGAAGAACAGAGAATCAATGGTCAGAGGGAATTGTGTTTGCTCAGCTGCATCTCCTCCCACAGCCTTTCAGACCGAAGGCAAGCTCTACCTGATCCTGGACTTCCTGCGGGGAGGTGACCTCTTCACCAGGCTTTCCAAAGAGGTAGGTGAGCTCCCTGCCCACCCCCAGATGACTTTGTGTCTAGGGAGATAGGGAGGAAGGACATTTAGGGAGATGGGCATGAGAGGGTTTTATGTGTATGATGGGCAAAGTGACAGTGTGGTGATGTGTGGTGTGAGGTACATGATATGTGCTGTGTGATGAGAAGTGTGTGTGGTATATGGTGTCATATGAAGGTGTGGTAAATGCCAGTTTTGAAAAGCTTTTACAGAACCAGCCATGGTGACACACACCCACAACTCCAGCACTCAGGAAACTGAGGCAGGGTTTTGAGTTCACTATCAGCCTGAGCTACAGAGCAAGGTCTGCACAGCCACATGAGCAGACAGTCCATGATTAGAAGATCTTACAAACAGATGCCTCCCATGCTTCCTATGAATGAAGCTCAGAGCATTGTCCCCTCTCTGTGCCCACTGCCCCAGATAGGACAGGTGAGACAGTCCATGGGAGCATTCGTGAGTGACTGTATTTCGTGGCCTCTCACTTCCCATCCTTGGAAGGCGCGGCTAACAGCACGCTGACCTCTCGTCTGGACAGTGGTCCCTGTGTGCCCACATTGAGGAACATCTTGTCAGGTCTTTGCTCACTGACTGAGCTTCACTGGCTTCTAGCTGCAGAATTAAGAAATCTCCAGAGTCGCACTGGGCAGGTTCCGTATCCCTCGTGATTTGAGGAGCACTGAGCTAGCGTTGTGAGATGAGGAAATTCAGAATTCTGTCTGTGGCAATAGCATTCTTGTCTTCTTATTTGAATGATTCTGTAAGGCTCAAGGCAGTTAGAGGTGTGACAGCATGCTGAGGGAAGGCTCCTCACATCTCTCCCACAGAGTGCTTTTTATTTGCCTGTGACAGTGGTTTTCAAGCTGCCCCCACCTTTCCTCTACCCTCCATAAAACTCCAGACAAATAGCATCTCATGTAGAGCACACGCAAGCAAGGAGGAGAGACACCTGGGAAATAGAATGTGGTGAGAAGGGTACTGGGAGGCAGAGGGCATCCACAGTCCAGGACTAGCTCCCAGGGGTACCAGCTGACACTTTGCAGGACCTAGGGGAGGTGTTCTTACTGGGAGCCGAGAGCCCTGACTGCTTGGGTGGTGACAGTCACCACACAGTCCCATAAATCACTCATTTTAGCTCTGGTCTCAAGCCACATTCAGTTTGCATGTAGGGTTTTTGCGTGTCTACTTTCAAAGAGAATTCAGTGGTCATATGGCCTGCAGTCTCTTCAACATGAATGTGTCCTAGTAAATGTGGAAGTGGTTTTCAGGGGGGTGGGGTGGGCTGGGGAGATGGCCCTGTGAATGGGGTGTGTCACGTGCAAGCATGAGGACCTGAGTTAGGATCTCTACCACCCGTTAAAGAGCCAGGCAGCACACTCCTGCAAGCTCAGCACTGGGAAGGTCTGAGATCAGATCCAGGCTATGAAGTCATGACATCACAGGGTCAGCCAGCTTAGCCAAATTGGTGAGCTCTGGGCTCGGTGGGATTCCCTGCTTCAAACAATGAGGTGGAGTGTGAGCAAGGAAGACCCCTGAGATGGACCTGAGGATTTGCCTTTTTTGTTGCTAGGACTACAGAAGCATGTCCAGACAGGACAGAGCATTGTGCACCAGTGTTTTAAGGCCCCTCTCCCACTAGCACACTGTACTTGGCAGAATGCACCCCTCTCGGCACAGGACTGATCAAAGATGCTTGCACATCATCTGAGGGGAACTAAAGAGGGAAGGGAGAAGAGTGAAATAGGGTTCCCATTTTTTGTAGTCCTTCAGCCTCCATTGCGTGGTTATTTGAATCGCAATACCCATCATGAATTCACGCCCGAGCATTCTAATAAGACCAAAGCCTGCACTCGGCCTGAGCAGTTTGTAGGGTGAGGGCAGGCTGGTGGTGGGCTGAGGTTCCCCTCACAAGGCTGAGAAAATCAGCTCCACAAACAGCATGACCTGCAACTGTGAGGAGGACTCACAGTAGAGTGTCCCTGGAAAGCCAGGATCTCCACACACGCATTCTGGGACAGCCCTAGTTTCCTTGAGGAGAACTTTGCCAGCAGCCACGGGGTAAGCTGAGCCACCGTCCTTTCCCACCCTGCTAGGTTATGTTCACAGAGGAGGATGTCAAGTTCTACCTGGCTGAGTTGGCCTTGGCTCTAGACCACCTCCATGGCCTGGGGATCATCTACAGGGATCTGAAGCCAGAGAAGTGAGTACGAAGAGAGGCAGTTCACAGCCTCCCCGGGCATCTGTTGCCAGCCCATGGCAGTGCCTGCTACCTAGGATGCGGTGCCCAAGTACACTGCCAACAGTGGGCTGGGCACGGTGTCATGTGGGTGGGTCCTGTGCAGGAGTTCCAAGGAGGCTGAGCAGATGCCACCTCCTTAGCCAGCACTGGTGCCCAGTGGAAGTGGGGCTTTCCTTGATTATGGTAGAAGTGCCCTCTGTTGGGAGGCTAGGCCACACTCATTCCTCAAAATACAAAGATGGCCAAGCTAGTGGGACCTGAGACTAACTGCACACACCCCTCCCCCATCTCAGTCCAGCACCTCCTGCCACCAGGCACCCTGCCACGCACGACACTTGGCCTGCCTCTCCCTAAGCACCAGGGACATGGTCACTTAGGCTCCTCTGAGATGGCTAACGAGGAGATGGGTTAGATCTCTGAGGGATGAGCTGAGGGACAGTGAGGGACCTGGCCACGGGGTCACCAGGTCGCTGTGTATCTGGGGCTGAGAATCTATAATGTTTTCATCTCTAGAGTTGTCTGTTAAATTAGTCTAAATGAAAACAGGAACCTCCCTGCAAAATCATGGGACTCGTGGTCCCGATTTTCATTGGCTGTTCTTTAACCCTGTGACAGATACACAGAGAATAACTTTACTCATTATGTTTGGCTGAGGGCACAGCTAGGTGACCATAGCAAAGTGTCATGTACCCTCACCACTGCCCATCACCAGAGTGCCTTTCAGCCTGCAGAGCTATAATTATCCTTGCTACCTCTGTTCAGCCAACTCCTCCCTCGCCCAATCCTGGCAAACCCATTCTTTATGAATATGAAGCTCAGAGTCCCTGTGAGTGGAAATCTAAGCTTGTGGCAGGCTTTCCCAGCCCTTGGGGTGTTGTTTCCTTCCTCTGTAGCCACGTCCACATTTCTTTGGGGTACATGGTACCTCATGGAATCTCATTGAACTGAGTTTAATGACAGTATTAAAAACAGGTAGAAATGTTGGAGCCCTGCATCTCAGGGTCTCGCGGCCACTCAGCCTAGGATGCAAGGTAAAGCTGTTGATAACGGTCCACCCCCCTTTCTCTCATGAGATGGGACAGACTCTACATCTGCAGGGTAGCTAGGAAGAGCAAATCCAAAGGTTAGCTCGTGATGTTAAGGCTCACTAGAAAACTGACCAGGAATCCAGTGGCTATGGGTACTGCCGGACAGGAATCTAGTGGCTATGGGTACTGCCGGACAGGAATCCAATGGCTATGGGTACTGCCGGACAGGAATCCAGTGGCTATGGGTACTGCCAGACTGGCCCTGGTTCCATCACAGGATGAAACCTCTGACGGCCCAGGAATCCCTTTGCTGAACTTCAGCTGTACGTGGCCCTGACCAGAGGCTAGGCTTGGTCCCAAGTGCAGGTACCAGGTCCATGAGAGTCTGAGGTTTCTAAAAGAGGGTCTCTGAGTATCAAGGAACTCCCAGAGTCATAAATTTACTCTTCAGATATCAAAGAAAATCCAGGAACCCATACTTTTATATTTAGAAGGGGCCCACAGGTTCTAATCTGATGACCCAGAGCATGTACTCCTGTATCCCCACAGGTTCACGACCCATCTCCTTGGTTCTTCTCCTCCGGGCTCATGACTGGGTCCTTGGTTCCCCTCCCTCAGGCTCAAGACCTTTGGCTCTCTCTTCCTGAGCTGGTCCAGGCTATGGGACACAGATTGCCATAGTAGAACCTATTAAGGATGCAGCCATGCCAGAATCCCAGGCCCTGGGCAAAGAGCATCTTAGCTCCATGGGGCTTTTCCCTGAATTCTATGTGCCTGGGGATTGTGAACTCTTATGTCATTTTTCTGTCTCTAAAATGTGCTTTCTTACCCTTTTTTTCAGTATCCTCCTGGATGAAGAGGGACATATTAAGATCACAGGTTGGTAATAAACAAACAATAACAAACTGATCGCTTGATCTCCCTTCATCACTTGTCAGCCCTGATAAACGTGTGGACCATCTCTTAGGAGCTCCCCCAACCCCCATCTCAACTCTGACCTGGCTGAGTCTTTCGTGCTGGCCTTCTGAATGTGAGCACCCAGCCAGGGTATCTCACACTTGTGGAATACTTCCTCCGATCCCTTACCCTAGACTCCGCCCTGGGATGGCTGGCCTCTCCAGTATGTGCTCAGAGCAAGGGGACAGTCAGGCTTGTAGATCATCTCCTCTGTTCACCCGGTGAAGTCTCCTTCCAGGCTTGGCTCAGCATCATTGCGTGTTTGGCTAGAAGCCCCGAGCACATGCTCAGCCTCCGGCAGACACAGATCTGTTCAGTGGCCGTAGCCTTGACTCCCCAGGCAATGATGGCTCAGCTGCTCTCCTTGGTTACATCCCAGCCTCATAGCATTAATATAATGAACCCAACTGCTAACATTCCATCTTATCCTGATGCCCGGCCCATGGGTACACCACCTTCCAGTGGTTTCCTCCACAAACAAATGATTTCACTCGTTACTATTCTGGAGCTGTTAAGCCTCAAGGCTAAACTCAAGATGTCCCTCAGGGCCCCTGGTTCTTCAGCTCCCAGCGGAGGCCCTTCTTGTTCTACCGGGGCAGCAGGCTAGCATCCTGCAGTCTATTCAGACTTTCCTCCACATAGAGATCTGTCAAGTCATCCAGGCCATATGGTTAATACCCGACGACGTCATTCTTGTAGACTGCACTGTACTGTGTACTGCAAGTCCCCTTCACACTGTAAGATAATCTGCTCACAGGTTCTGGACTGTGTTTGAACACCCACTATTATCCTACCCATTGGCCACATCCTGGCCTCACTTCCACACGTACTGCAACCCACTGAGTCCTCTCACCAGGGACCTGCTTTCCAAGCAGGTGCCAGCCATGCTTCCTTTCCTCCTTCCTGCAGAAGCTGCACCTCATTTCTCTCGATCCAGGCCTCTCAATTTGCAGTCACCTCATGTTTATGTGTGGGAAACACTCTCTGGGAATTCACGTTCGCTACTAAGCAGTAAAACTCCTTGCTACTTGACAAGGGACATGGTGCTGGTGGTGATGCTGGTGCTGCTGGTGTTAGGGGTGATGGTGATGCTGCTGCTGGTGCTGCTGCTGGTGGTTCTGGTAGTGCTGGTGCTGGTGGCAGTATTCAAGGCTCTATCAAGAATTCCACTCTGAAGGTCTTACCCTCAGGAACTCACTGGGCTCTGGAAGCACATTAAGCCTGAGTAATGCTGTGTACATGAGGCCCACAGTCTTTGAGAGAAGTGTTGTGTACTGGGGTGGGAGGGGGTCTGTCTATACATAGGGACCGTGGCTCAGAGACTCAGGCCATGCTGTGTGCTGTGCTTATGTTTAGATTTTGGCTTGAGCAAAGAGGCTATCGACCACGACAAGAGAGCCTATTCGTTTTGTGGGACTATTGAATACATGGCGCCTGAGGTGGTGAACCGGCGTGGACACACACAGAGTGCCGACTGGTGGTCCTTCGGTGTGCTCATGGTAAGGGTTTGTCCTCTGGTTTCCTCTGTAAGGGTGGCTTACAGCATGTTATACAGCTGAATTCCTCCTCCTAGCTTGATCCAGGGATGCTGGAAACTAGAGTGGAAACAGGGCTTGAAAGGCCTGGTGTCTTACCTGAGCAGGAGGAAACAGTGAGTTTGAGAGGTATCCTTGCACCTGTCCTGAGCATATTTAAATAGCAGACGAAGCTGAGACTGTGAGACCCTCAGGAGATGTGATAAGAAACATGGTCCTCTACATCAAAGTATGCTCCTTCTGTAGACATAGTCAGCTGTCATCCTCCACCCTGTGGGCCCCACAACCCTGGTTCACATTTGCTCTTAGTTATGTCTTGAAGCCTCAATGAGCTGTAGCCACCAATAATTGGGTCCTCAGCTAGCCCCCAGGCTGTGTCTACTCAAGCTGTTAACTTCTGGGGTACTTCCAGTCAGGCAGTTGGAGAGAAGGTTTAACTCACAGTAAGAGAAGTTCTATTGGAGAGCTCCTATGCTGATAAATACCTCCAGCAAAGTGGCTGGATATAAAATTACTTAAAAAAGAAATTAGTAGGAACACCCACCCCCCCCCAGACAAGTGATAAATGGGCCGAGAAAGAAATTAGGGAGATAACACCCTTTACAATAGCCACAAATAATATAAAGTATTTTGGTGTAACTCTAACCAAGCATGTTAAAAACTTGTATGACAAGAACTTCAAGTCCATGAAGAAAGAAATTGAAGAATATATCAGAAGATGGAAAGATCTCCCAGGGTCATGCATCTGTAGGATTAAGAGTGAAAACGGCCATCTACAGATTCAATGCAATTCCCATCAAAATTCCAACACAATTCTTTACCAGCTTTGAAAGAGCAATTCTCAGCTTCATATGGGAAAACAGAAAACCCAGGATAGCTAAAATAATCCTGTACAATGAAACAACTTCTGGAGATATCACCATCCCTGTTTTCAAACTGTACTGCAGAGCAATCATAATAAAATTTGCATATTATTGGCATAAAACCAGATAGGTTGATCAATGGAATCAAATCCAAGACCCAGAAATAAACCCACACACCCACGGACACTTGATTTTTGACAAAGAAGCCAAAACCATACAATGGAAAAAGGGCATTTTCAACAAATGTTGCTGGTTTAAATGGATGTGTACATCTAGAAGAATAAAGTTAGATCCGTGTCTATCACCTGCACCAAACCCAAGTCCAAGTGGATAGAAGAACTTAACATAAAACCAGATACACTAAATTTAATAGATGAGGAAATGGGGAACTGTCTTGAACACATGGGCACAGAAGACATATTACTGAACAGAACATCAGTTGCTCGGGCGCCAAGATCAACAATTGATAAATGGCACCTCATGAAACTGCAAAGCTTTTATAAGGCAAAGGACACCATCAATAGGACAGAATGACAACCTACAGAATGGGGAAGGATCTTCATCAACCCTACATCTAACAGAGAACTAATATCCAATATATATATATATTTTTCAAGAATATTCAACAACAACAAACCAAATAACCCAATTAAAAAATGGGGTACAGAGCTAAACAGAGCTAAGCAGAGCTAAGCCAAGGAATCTCTCATGGTCGAGTAGCACTTAAAGAAATGTTCAACATCCTTAGTCATCAGGGAGAGGCAAATCAAAACAACCCTGAGGTTCAATCTTACACCTGCCAGAATGGCTAAGATCAAAAGCTCATGCTGGGGAGGATGTGGAGCAGGGGAACGAACACTCCTTCATTTCTGGTGGGAGTGCAAACTTGTACAACCACTCTGGAAATTAATTTTGTGGTCTCTCACAAAACTGGGAATAGTTGTACCTCAAGATCCAGCTATAGCACTCCTGGGCATATACCCAAAAGATATCTCATCATACCACAAGGACACTTGCTCAACTATGTTCATAGTGGCTTTTATTCATAATAGCCAGAAACTGAAAACAACCTAGATGTCCCTCAACTGAAGAATGGATAAAGAAAATGTGCTACATCTACACAATGGAATGATACTGAGCTATCAAAAACAAGGACACCATGATATTTGCAGGCAAATGAATGGAATTAGGAAATATCCCGAGTGAGGTAACCCAGACCCAGAAAGACATGCATGCCATGTACTCACTGGTAAGTGGATATTAGCTAGAAACCTGTTTTTTTCTTAAGCATGTTGATCCACTAGGTGAGTGGGAATGTAGATTCTTGTGTGAAGATCCCTCTTCCAGATTTTTCTCATGCCAGTACCAGAAGGCTGTCGGAGGGGAGTACTCACAGCTAACCTCAAACTGACCTTGGGTTCTTCAGAGCTCCCTTGAGGCAGGACTTCACCTAAGCCCTGATGAGATTTAGGGATGCAAAACTCTGTTGCAGGCATCCTGTGCATATTGGGGTAGCCACCAGCTTCCCGACCTCTCAGACTATATGTAGGTGGCACCAGTGCCCAAAGCCATGGCAATTAAAACTGATAACTTTGCAACCACTCCCTGGACTCTGAGACTGCTGTTGGAAGTCCGGCTTCTCATCCTGGGGGCATCACAGCTGCTCACATGAAGGTGGCCAGTAAGTATCTCAGAGCCAAAGTATCTTGGAGTGTTGTACAAGCGCCCTATATTGGCCTCTACTGCGTGGAGCTAACCACAAAGATGCTAACCACACGTAGGAAAGGAGGGAAAGGGCAGAAACGAGCAGAGAGCTTGGACTCTGCTTGTCACGGCCACCAACAAAAGCCAGAACGAAACCTCGGAAGAAATGTTGCCACGCATAGGCCTTCGGCACCAGTCGGCACGCAAATGTGAAGATGGGCTCCATTTCTGCAGGAGGGATTTAATGGCCAGAGGTGGGACGTATCTGTATCTTTCTCATTCTACAAAGTCGCATGTTCTTTCTTGGAAATGGGATTTCGTGAATGCTGTGAATAGACTCGGAGGAAGAACCGAGCAGCGAGAGTTCCCCTCCCTGGCAGCCTATTTTGAGATGGTAATTTCTATAATCAGCTTATGAATGCTCATCCTATTTATCAGATGACTTGCTCATCTTCTAGTCATTTTAATTACGTCTGTCTATTTTTAAACTCTCATCTGGACTCTGTTGCTCTTGGTTTTTATTACTTGTGCATTTGTTTACCGCCCGCAGCCCGACATCGAGTGCACTTCGGTTTAATCGGCACACAAGACGGGCAGCACGTTCAACGTGACATACCAGAACTGGCAGGGGCTTGTTCGATTTTAAAAGAAGACAGATTACAGCCATCTCACCCCATGCTCCCTCCCTTGTGCCTCTTCCACTGACACCCTCCTTTCTAACAATCTCCCTCCCACTCTCATGACATATTTATGTGGGAGGTGGAATGACTAAAATTCATTATGTAGATGTATGAAGCTGTCAAACAATAATAAAAAAAGATCAAAAGCTTGTAACCTCCTCATTTCTCTAAGTTTATAACTTCACTCGGATAGCTCGTCAGCGGTGGTTGGTCCTCGCTGGGATCACCTAGGAGATCCGGGGCTGGGTGTGTGTGTGAGGGCGTTTGCAGAGCGGTTTGCCTGGGGAAGAGGGACCCATCATCACTATGGACACACCATCCATGGGCAGAGGGAAGGAGGAAGAATCCAGCCAGGCACTGTGGGTACAATGTGAGCAGCATGTCATGCCCCTGCCTCATACCTTTCCTGCCTGGAAACCCCTCTTTCCTTGAGGTGCCTTAGTCGGGTTCCTTTTCCCGGCAGTAAGAGGTTAATGATAACTCATTTCTCAAGTTCAGGAAACTTTTAGGTACATTTCAGTTTGATAAAGTGGTTCTCAGCCTTCCTAATGCTGTGCCCCCTCCTCCCCCCACCATAAAATTACTTCATTGCTCCTTCATAACTGTAATTTTGCTACTTTTATGAGTTGTAATACACGCAGGCTATCTGATATACAGGTTATTCACCTGCAAAGGGGTCGAGACCCACAGGTTGAGAACCACTGGTCTAATGCACACTGTTAGTGGGACCCCAACTAGAATCATCTTAAGTGTCCAGCAGTAGATCCCTTGTTGGATATTGGCTCATCCACATGCACATGATGGTACAGAGGTTTTACTCGTGAGAAGTTTTATATTGTAGGAGGTCAGTGCAGTGTGCCTTTCAATGGTGGCTTTGAGGTGATTATTTTGGCCTTTGTACTTGTGTTTCCCAGGATTTTCACACTGCAAGGGGAAGACCCTGGACGATAAGTTGTTAAGGGCCCAAGGCAGGCAGGTGCAGTGAAAATATCAAGACACGCAGGTTTAATGTGACCAATGAAAGCCCTCCAGCCAGGATGCTGCCTCTGCATTTAGACTGGAGTGAAAGGTGCCCACAGTGGTACTGGGTCTCCCATGTATGAAAGCCTCACATGTATGAGGTCTCACATGTATGAAAGGGGCTTGTTGCTGTACTGCCTTCTCCTCCCGAACAGCAGCAGTGCCTCCAGAGAGGTGGGCGGAGGTGGGCGGAGGTGACTATAGGATCCCAGGCCATGGCCTCTGGAGCCCACAGAATCAGCACTGTTTGTGTAAGAAACCCATGATCAGTAAGGGCTGCCCTTGGGTCTCGCCTTATCTCCACTCCCTTCCTGGCCTGTATTGTTTCAGTGTGGTAGTCTGTGCGAGAGACTGCCGGTGCCATGTTGTCTCCATCAGATGTTATTAATGGACTGTAACCAGGAGCCTTCCCATCACAGAGGAAGATATAGACCGTGCAGGGGTCACCGTGAATGGCCTCCTACTCCCTCCCTCCCTCCCTCCCTCCTTTCCTCCCTTTTTCCCTCCCCTGGCTTTCCTCTTGCCCTTCTTCTGACCCCTCTCCTGCTACAGCTCTCTACAGCACCCACCTGAGAAAGGTGGTCCCTAAGCCACCTGGGGTACAGTCACCCGCCGTGTTCATCCTTCAAGAATCTCTCCAGCTAGAATGGGAACCTGGAAGCCACGGTCCCCAGGGCCTTACTGTGTGGCTGGTGTCACACTGATCGGTGGGCTTAGAGAGGAAGGGACAAACTCACCTGCTTTCTTTTGCTCTGCAGTTCGAGATGCTCACAGGGTCCCTGCCATTCCAGGGGAAGGACAGGAAGGAAACAATGGCCCTCATCCTCAAGTGAGTGTGGGCACCTACTCCTTTTTGTGTTCATGGCTGGGGAGGAAGTGGGCTGCTGGGGTGTAGTAGGAGCTATGGTGCTGGGGTAGAGCCATCTGCTCTAAGTCATAGTAACCATGGGTGGGGTGTGTGCCAGCTGAATGTGGGATCCTTGATGCCCTGGGATATACTAGGGCATCACTAAACTTGGTAGGCATCAAACAGTGCAAGGCTAGCCTAGGGTTGTAAGTTCCCTTACACATGGGATAAAAGACGCACGGAGGGTACTCTACCTCAGGACACATCCCAAGGGCTCTCATTGTTCAGAATCCCCCGGTAGCTTTTCCAGATCTATGTGCACTTGATCAATGGTGATTACCAGGTAGCTGTCCATAGCTGCACCCCCTGTCCTTGTGGGAATGCCTCTGTCCCCTGGCTTTTAATGGGAACTTGATTTACTTTTTAACTAAAGCTGGACCAGGCCCTCCAGCAATCCCACATGGGCCCATTCCTGTCTGAGCTGACAGGACAGCACACACTCAGAACCTGGTCCTCAGCAAGGTCCACGGTCACCAGGGTCCTACATTCCTGCTGGGCCCCGGGATGCTTCAGACATCCTCCATAATTCTATGGCAGTCCTGCCCAGGGAAGATAAGAGCACCACTGTCCCCAGGGTGCCTGGAAGGAACAAATGTAACAATGTAACAAATGTAACCCTAACTAATAGTCTCTCTTGCTTAAAGAAACTTTACGCTATAAAATTAAATTGTTTTGAAAATTCATTTCCACTGGAAATGTTGGTGATACTCCAGGAATCACTGTTGCTGTTTTGATAATTCACTGTGTTTTAAACGGGTTATATAGTATCCGCTGTGAAACTTTCACACTTTTTTATTTTGATTATGGTCAGCAGCAGCCAGCTGCAGGCCACATGAGCTAAAGCTGTGGTGTCTTCATCCTGTTTCAAGGCATAAAGAGATCCATACCCCAGAGTGCTGAGTGTTCAGGGTCTATCCCCTTGTGATCAGAGAGGCCCTGTAGAAGTGGAGAACCACACTTCTCTTTGCTCTTGGCATCTAACCTGCATTCCTTCTGCATTCCAGAGCCAAGCTGGGTATGCCTCAGTTCCTCAGTGCGGAGGCTCAGAGCCTGCTCAGGGCCCTTTTCAAGCGGAACCCCTGCAACCGGCTAGGTAAGGGTCCCCGTGACATCCCCCACCCTCAGGAATTCGATGAGGATGCCCTCTAGACCCTCCTTAGGAATGTGGGAGGTCAGCATTCTGTCTCCCATGGGAACATGGACCACTTCCCCCCTGTGCCCCAACTCTGAACTGTATGCTTTTCCTTGCTGAGGTCACAGGAAGCTGAGGTACCCCAATGCTGGGGAAACATTCACATGTGGCCTGGCCTCCACAGGCACGTGGATTTATCAGGATTGCTGAAAGGCATTTGATCCTCACAGTATAACAATTCATTCTTTAAAAAAATTTCTCTGCTTTTGCAGAAAGCCACTATATTCTCCTTTGTGTGTCTTACTTTAAGATCACCATAAACTACAGACAGACTGGTTGGAAGGTCACTTCTAATTTATAGCCTTTTAAGAAGCTAACATGTACAGAGCCCAGTTTACTTTAGCAGTATTTAAGTACCGCTTCCCTCTCCCAACCATACGGAGTTTTCTGCTTGGCCCAGGAAGGCCTTGGGGACAGACTGAGACACAGAATAGGACAAGGGTCGATGGAAATGTGAGCTGATGGATGGGTTATCCCACAGATGGGCAGAAGGAACACGGGCCATTGGCTCCAGCCTCACAAGTAGGAACAAGTCATTAGACGTGAGTTAGGAAATATATCATTCTCAGAGAAATAATTAGATTTTTTTTTCTCTCTGCCTGGCTCAGCCCCAAATGAAGCTCAGGCCTCATTTAATTTCTTTCACATATCAGCTTTAATTCAGGGAACTTCTATAGTCATTTACAATCCTTCAGTTATTGAGAAAGTCAATTAAAGGCACTGTCCCACTTCCTGGGCTCCTCCTCTTGGCGCGCATATACAGTGAATGCAAGCCGTTGCTGCTAAATAGATTCACATTCAACTTCTGATCCAGGTTTCACTCCACACACTGCTCTCCTCTCCTGAAGTTGCTTTAGAAGATAGTTCTAGTTAAGATAGAGCAGGACAAGGGTTAAAACAAAAGAAGTCTTGTTTCATGAGCTCGTCAGAGATAGAGCAACTGTGGTCACCCTGGTCCAGATGCTCCTGTCACCTCTCTTCTCCTCACGCATAACCATCAGACCCAGACACACACAGGGTCTTAGGGGAGGGGAGCATCCCTACTAAGAATCGTTGCTTCACAAGCTGACATGGAGACACCTAGAGTAGAATGCACAGGAGACACTACATGTCCTGTGTGCTTATCCTGTGAGGAGCCTGTGATTGCCTCTGCGGTCAAGCTAGCAGGGAAGTGGTGAGCTAGCGGGGTAATGGTGAGCTGGCGGGGCAGTGGTGAGCCAGGGTGTTGTGTCACCTCAGGTTCACTGGGCTGTCCCAGTGGGGTCTTTACAGTTGGGCCCTAGAGCTGAGACTGTTCACAACTGGCCAGAGCAGTCTCCCTAGCAGGAGCTCACCAAGAGGACCAACGTGAAAGTGAAAGTCTCAGGGAAGCAGAAGCTCCTGTCCCCAGGATGCCAGCGGTGAGCTGAAGTGGCAGACGCCCAGATGGGACTGTGTGGAGCCACAGTGGGTGCCTTGGTAGGAATGCGCATTGTTGTTTGTGTTGTGATTTCGAGGAAATCCGTGGGCCAGATTGTTCGGTACCGCTGTTCTTGGACCACTTGTGCAAGTCTCAGATAGTCCCTGAGAGCTTGGCCAAGAGTCACTGTGATTTCTCTTGGGACCGGGTGGGTTATGATCATCTGCATTGCGTCATAGGCTAGGCTCGTGTGTGTGTGTGTGTGTGTGTGTGTGTGTGTGTGTGTGTGTGTGTGTCCTGAGGCCCCCACAGGGCTCTCTGAACTCCCAGGTTTGTCTTGCTTTGTTCCTGATAGGGAATGCGCAGTCAGGGACTGTGGCCCACTGTTACTCAGGGCTGCAAAAGCAAGACCCCCACACCCTTAGGGGTGAGACATGGAGGGTGGGCCGTTCATTCTCAGTCAGGGAGCGCAGTGCTGTCTCAGGACCTGGGTGACCATGAGTCCCAGAGCTGCCCTCTGATTACACTTTTCCCCAGGCCAGGCTGCAGCCCCTCTTTGATGAGTAATTGTTAGGCTTTATAAACGCAGGACAGCCCTGAGACGAACCTCTCTGGGTACAGGGCTGGTCACTTGCTCTCAGAACACACAGTCTTTGAGATGCCAAGGGCTGCACCCAGAATCCTCAAACTCCGATTATTAACACATATCCTTAGTTCATGCTAAGCAAGGACTTTACCACGGAACTACACCCCCAGCTGTTTTATTCCTTGTGACACAGGTCTTACTAAATTACGCAGGGTGCCCTTAAACTCACTCTGCTTGACCTTGAATTTGAGGTTATTCTTCCTCCGTCTCCAGAGGAGCTGGGTCAGAGCGCACCCGAACACGCCTGCCCCTCAGAACACACTGCTGCTGAGTGCCTTTGTGGGACTCCGATTTCCCCACATGCAGGCGACTGCTGTTCACACCACTGCTGCTTGCCTCTGAACCGCGTCTGGACGGGTAGCCTGACTCCATCCGTCTTCTAAATGTCTGGTTCCAGCCAGTTCTTTCTGGGCAAGCCTGGAGCACACCTCGTGCCCCTCCCTGATGGCTTACACTGCCCAGTGTGAGTACAGCCATGCCCAGTGGACCTTGAGGCAGTTAGGGTATGATGACAGCCTGTGACAGATGTGACAGCTGCTGCTTAGTGACCAGGAGATCAAGTCAGGGCACTTGACTGAGCGCTGTGCAGTCCACCACCCTTAGACAAGTCCTCACAGTGGTGCTATAAGTTAGACCAAAGGAGAACTCTCTGTTTCACGTATAAACAGGGAGGCAACCAGGTGGGCCGTGGTGGCGCACGCCTTTAATCCCCGCACTTTGGAGGCAGAGGCAGGCAGAATTCTGTGAGTTCGAAGCCAGCCTGATTTATGGAGTGGGTTCAAAAACAGCCAGGGCTACACAGAGAAATCCTGTCTTGAAAAAAACAACAGCAAACCTAACCAAAACCAAAACCAGGGAAACATCCACGATAATTGCTTTTGGCTGAAAAAAAATTTTTTTTCAGCCTGTTTCTTGCCTCTCGTAGTAAGCCCTGTGCCGATGTAGATTTAGCAGGCATTGCCCTCCCAGCAGCTGGACTGCGTTTTTTGCGGTTTTTGGAATCCCTGACCCTTGCTCTGTTTTAGTGATCCTCTGTGACCTGCCTTTTTATTCTCCTGCTTGGCTGTCTGTGATCACACAGTAGCTGCAACAGCACCAGGCCATGCCTTCTAGACTAAAAGGAGGAGTGGAGCCAGTGGCTGGATGTTTGGAAACTGGCTGAGTCCCTATCCTGACACGCTCCATTTTCCTCAGCAAAGGGTAACGCAGAGGAGATACTGATAACAAATCTACATCTGCTCCCGCTGGGCTGCACACTGCCTGCTCCCAGGCTAGGGGGGAGGCGGGGCACAATTCATCCTAGAATGTGCTTCTCCTGACTGTACTCACTTGGACTCTTGGTTACTAAATTTCTCCACCAGGGACTTTTAAGCACACTGACCTGAATTGGTCCAGCCTTCTCCCCTGAGAGCTCTTCTCTGAGCTCCCTGCAGTGTGGTGCCCATCCCCAGGAAGAGTCCTCCATTCTCTCCCCTCTTCTCAGACGTAGGGATGCCACTTTCCTGGGCACAAGGTTTGCTCTTACTGTTAGCAGCTGAAAAAGACCCTGCTTGTCACCTTTGTCAATGTTGGGATTAGGCTCTGGAGTGTAAGAATTCCTGCCCCTCTCTGCTTCCTTCTGTCCACTCCAGCGTGTACCAGGGTCTCCCAGAGAGGCAAAGAATTCCTCATTAGATGGGCCACAGATAGTTGGAAGCAAAGGCACAGATGAGCCTCTGAGTCCTTCCCTGAGTATTGGACCTGACCTGGCCGTGTCTAGCTAAATTACTGTGGGCAGTCAGATCTTCTCCCAGCTGGTCAAGGACCCAGCTGCTCAGTCCCTGAGGTCTCCCATGACCTCACCAGCCATAGCTTTGCACACCCTTCCTGTCAGGGACACATCCAGGGTCCTCGTTGCACCTGTGGAACCTCACATTCTGCTCGTCCCTGCGATCCTCCGACTTTGAGGTTTGGGGAACCTGTTACATCTGGCTTTTTTAGAAACACCTGCCTTTTACTGCATCAGGGAAATACAAGAACTCCATGTTGGAAACCTTAGAGGAGAGTCAGGTCCTCCCTGACTACCACAGTGCTTCGGGCACAGCCGCTACTGTTAAAAAAAAAAAAAAAAAAAAAAAAAAAAAAAAAAAAAAAAAAAAAAAAAAAAAAAAAAAAAAAAAAAAAAAAAAGAAAAAAGAAAGAAATACCATGAGGTCTGACAGCCACTTCCAAGGGCCTTTGGCATTCCAGAGCAAAGTCAGGTGACAGTAACCCATCCAGAGCCCGAAGTTGGAGGCAAGCGCCGGCACTTTTATTCACTCAGCAGCAGCAGAGCACTGTCCGTGGTGGCTCCAGTCCACAAGGACATGCTCTCCGAGGCTGGCCTTGTGTTGAATCCTTGGGGATCTGCCAGATTTGCAAGGAAACTGTCTTTAATTCACACCTGGATGCTGTACAACGGAATTTACTTATGTGAAGGCTGTCTTTTTTCTCTCTCCCTGCAGAGAGGCTCCTGGACGTTCTCTGCAATTGAACTTGCTGAATTGTTGTGAGAATCTCAATTTATTTGTTTTCCTTGAACTTTATACACTTTTCGTCTGAACAGCCAGTGTGCATAAAAGATAGGAAGGTTTAGAAAACTAGAAGAAGAAATATAATTACATAAAATTCTAGTCTTAACAGATTTGTGTTTATTTTGAGATTGTATTTATCGGCTCCAGAGGCATCCAGCAAGGGCTTCAATCTTTTACCAGACTTCCTGTCTCGAGAAGCAGTTGTGATCACAGACTTCTTGCTTCCTGAGAATGTCTTCAAACCTGTTTCTCTTTTTTTTGAGTCTTGGGATAAAACAAAAAGCTCTGGTCCTTTCATACCTCACAGATTCAGATGAAGTTAGAGATGTGGTGACCTCCAACCATGGTAGGGTCTACGTGAACTGATGGCACCCTGGGATACTGGCCTGAACTCATCCCGCAATAATCCTGGCTGAATAGCGAAAGCTTTATCCAGTGTCCCCAGGAAGGTTTCCGTGCACACGAGCTAGCTGGGCCGCCCCTGTGGGCAGCACCCAGCCACAGCAGAGTGAGGCCGAGCCTATGACATATGGCTGGATGCTTCAGCATAAAGGGGAAGGGGCTAAGTACACTGGCCACAACAGCCCAGGATGGCCTGTCTTCAGTAGAATCCAGGGTAGGAAAGAGACAGATGTGCTCATCTGTTGGCTGGGCAGGAGAGGGGTATCCCTTCCACCTCGTACTCAGCAGGCTGGCTCTGTAATCAGTAAGCACATATTTATTTTATGATTCTAAGAGGTCTTTTGTTTTTTGTTTTTGTTTTGTCTTTTTTAAGAGAGGGGAGCTGTTTTGAAGGGGAAAATTGAATATTTAGAGACTATAAGATCCACTGGTGCACATGGCAGGGGACAGTAAGAAATTCACTTTTCCTGCCCTGAGGGCCACACAGGCTCCCCTTAACAGATAAGTGAGCAGGAGGAGGTGTCACACTTGTACTCAGCACGAGGGTTGTCAGGGTTTGATGAAACAGCACAGACCACAAAATGAGGCTGAGACAGAGAACAAGACAGTGGGGGGAGACCCAGGGGCTTTGCAAGGCCTGCCACAGGCTCCCCCACCCAGCCTGAACCCCACTCTCAAGACCCTGTATCTTGACAAGCCCCCCACCCCCCGCCCCTGAGTGGTCAGAATCTCTGCCCCACTCCTGCCTGGAGTGGTGGGCGAGAGTGGCGGGAGCCATAGGGCTATCTGCTGCCTTTGGAAGCAAGGGGTCCTGGCTTCTCTGCACTCTGTGGAGAGACAAAATGTTAGTCTCACTTGCTCCAGAGAAAGCTGGTGAGAGAGATAGTTTGGCTGGGGCGGGGGGGCTGCTCGGTCATCCAGGGATTTGCTTTGGGGTTCATTTCCTAGTGGGGTTCAAGCCCCACTATGCTGCATATGGCCCGGGGCACCCTTCCAGCTTTCCTGGCCCGGGACATGATCTAGAAGGGTCCCATTTGATCTAGAAGGGTCCCATTTGAACCCCTTATTCATATGCTGGCCTCGGAGGTCTTCCCAGATCCGACAGATGGTCTTCGTTATCAGGAGTTATGGGGTGGCATACAGAAGACATAGACACATGTCTTGCTGCCAGGGAACAGGGGAGAGGGAGCAGCTGCTTCGCTGTGACCGCACCGCTGCCTGGTCCGTGCTCACTTGCCGTTTAACCTCGAGGATAACTGAGGATAACGATGTACCCCGGAGTCCATTAGGTGTCTCACAGGGGCATAACAGCGCCTGGCACATAGGAAACACTGCCCTGTGTCGAATAGATTGAGTGTGATTGTAATGTGCCTGGGGGTGAGCAGGTGATGTGGTTTACGGGAATGTCTTAGAGCAGCCATCTCTCCGTGTTGCCCTTCCATATCCTGAGCTGCCCCAGGCCTGTACCACCTCCACCTCCCAGCCTTTTCCTTTGCTGACTGAGTCATTCTGTATTCCACATCTCTTCCCACATGGAAGCCTCCATCTGCCACTTACAGTCGTACTTAAGTGTTGGGTATGAGTGCTGAGTGCCTTCTGTAGAGCTGGGCATACCAAGCCCCTGAACCCCCAGATGACTGTGTCACGCCCTCTGGATGGGTAACAGAGGTCCTGTGGGGCAGAGGGGTCCTGTGTGTGTGTGTGTGTGTGTGTGTGTGTGTGTGTGTGTGTGTGTGCAGTTCCTCATACCTGCATGACTGAGCTGGTCTGGACTAAGGATCAAGGACCCATCCATCTATAGCAGAGGCTGTAGGAGATTACCGTCCTGGCATCTGTAAATGAGAACCGTTTCCAAGTCAGGGGCTTGGGCCGGCCCCGCTACACCTGATGCTGGAGATGAGGGCATAGGAGTCACCCTGAATAATTCTAGGTGGACATATCAGAATCAGGACCTTCTGCAGGAAGATGCCAGTCTGAAGCTCAGAGTTGTGGCTGCTTGGTCTGCTGGCTGCGTCCACCACACCTGTGTCCGTCTCTACATGGAGCTCTGCCTGCATCTTGCCACTGTGACCTGAGCATCTGCAGGGATTGGTTTTCACACACACACACACACACACACACACACACACACACACACCCTTTTTTTCTGCTCTAGCGTTTCCCACAGAAACAGATGAATGAAGAAGAGCACTGATTCTTTTAACCTGCTTCCTGAAATCCTTTCAAAGCCAGCAGCTTTCCATTCACCCCCGCGAGGTCAGCAAGGAGTGAGATGGGTCATGAACACAGCAGTTCGGCAAGCAGTGCCCCTCCTCACACCGATGCCGTGAACATGGTCTAGAGCAGCCGCTGAGCCCTGCTCAAATGTACCCACGAGTTCCGTGTCTCCATTCTGTTTCCTGTCCAAAGGCAATCCAGACGGCAGACACTGTCCATCTCATGGACAGATGGCAGATACTGTCCATCTCAGAGGCCTCATCCCAGTTTCTACAGGCAGTGCTATCAGCCTCTGACTGTGTCCTCAGGTGCCACACACGGACCTTTGGTGGCTTCCTCAAACCACACAAACAATACCTGCTTAGCTCAGAACCAGTCTTGGGGATCTCTCAAGAACTCAAGTAGACCTAGGGCTATATAATGATAGAATGCACACATACCACCACCACCACACCACACACAACCCAGCAGTTCTGCATGATACACAATTATCAGGCAAATGTTGTTTATATCATATGGGTAAGATTTAAATGGACAGAAAACACTTTAAAACTAAAGAAAGGATGTGCTAATAGCATATTAGTGGCTAACAAATACAAAAGAGAGCTCATATTTCTGTCTAGTCCTGCACAGTTCTCTAAGTGGTTCCAGCTTCCGGTCAGGACAGGTAAGGGAGGCAAGCCACCAGCAGAGAGAATTCTGAGTGTTACCTAGAGGATCACAGGTGTATCCCGTGCAGTTCTGAAATGACAATGAGTATAAACCTTACGGAGAAGCTACGAGGTAACTATTCTCTAAAGTAAGATTAAAGCCAGTGAAAATCTTTTTAGCAGGTCAGAACCTCTTGTGAGTAGTTTGCCGGGTTTGGAAGTCCCGATGAAATGGGCACATCAGAGGAGGGTGTTCAAGTGCAGAGAAGGCCTGCCTAGACATGGGACATAGAAGGAATCCTTTCCAGGATAGCATGGATCTTGATTAGCCTCAGGCCTTAATCAAGGATAGAAATGCGGGTCAGGAAAAGCACGTCTCAAGCTGTTCCATGTGAAAATCACCCACTGTGATTAGAGTGTGCGTGACGAGGTGTGGTGGGTCCCTCGGTCCTCTGTCTCTGCCTGGGAAACTTGCTGCAGAATAATGAAGCCTAAAGAGAGATACGTGGTGCTCCACTCTGCCTGTCTCTGTCTGACTCCAGGGTCCTGTCAGAGCCTGTGACAGGAGATGAGTTGCAGGCATCCTCCTGGAACGGGGGAGGCTTGAATGGTGTTTGGTCAAGATCCTGTAACGTAGCCGCTCTGGCTCTCACATCAGCACACATTCCCAGCCTCCTCTTCCGGAACTCTGCCCCTGTTATTTGTCAAGTGTGTTCAGTCTAGATAAAAGCAGAGCCAAATCCATTGCTATCTGTTGTAAAATACCTCAGGAGAGGATAAGACGTGTGTGAAGAAGAATGACCAAGATTGTTCTCTAAGGGTCACCACCACTTTTTAAGGACGTGGCTGCAGACAATGCGTAGAATTTCTGAGCGACAATCAGAGCATCAGCCCTTTTTGCTGAGACTGCAAAACTGAAACTTAGCCTCCGATTCTAATTGCGATTCTAATTGCAGCAGACGAAGATGAGGTCGGGGAACTGTAACAGAGGGGGTTCGTAAACACCCAACACCAGCTTCTCCGACACCAGCTTCTCTGTCGTGTTTCCCTTATTCTTGCAGGCCGCACTGCAAGCCATGGGTAGGCAGAGGTTCTTCAAGCAGAGGCAAGGCATGCTTGCTGGAGAGCGTGCATGCCAAGGCCTGGGAACGTGGGTGGCATTCATCATCAGGACCAAGGGGAGCTGTGAATTTTGGGTACTTGGTTCTTCAGTCTGGAGTTCTAGGCTGCATCATAAGAGGTGCAGGAGGGCAGCTGTGAAGCTGGGTCAGTGACTCTGGCAGTTACTTCAGCAGCATCAGAGCGCCCCCTCAAGGAAAGAACACTAGGTTCCAGGAACCCATACTGTGGTCCTGTGGTTGGGGTACAGCAAAGGAGATAGGCACATTGATCCAAAGGAGCATCTGCCTGCGGGGATCCGAGCTGAAAGATCTGGATCAGATCTGGCCATAATGGTGGAGTCCTCAGAAAGGGCATCACAGTGGAGTTTGGAGAATCTCCCTTCTATAGTTCAGCAGATGTTGACTGAGGCAGCAACACAGCCTACAGCGGCCTGAGTAGCTCCTGTGGAGGTGGCCACTGAGTGAGGGACACAAGAGGGATGTGTGCTGTGCATGTCCCCAAGGGGACACATCACTGGGTGGACCTGGAACACCCGAGTCCTTCCCCTGGATTTCTCTCTTGTGTGCTTTCCTGTCAAATGGTGACAGTGGCCGAACAACACAGGCTGAGACTGGTGTGTCCGTAAAAGCTGGTTTGATTGGCTTAATCAGATATTTCTAAGCAAAGGCCTGGCCAAGCTACCTGAAAGGTGAGAGGTAGTCCACATCATTGCTGTGGACTAAGCAGAGGACCAGAAAGGTCAGAGCATGTGCCATGGGGTACATGGGACTCTACCCCCCGAGACTCCAGCTAAGACAGTCACCACAGCATCTCCAGGAAGCCCTGTGGTCACCTTCACGGTGCCCTGAGCAGAGCTGTCTCATAAAGAAGGAGCTTCCCATCCCTCCCCAGGACTCCAGGAACTGGGTGTGGCGCAAGAGGACCATCTGATTTTGATCAGAACCATTAGGCCTTCGAGCCAGGAGGAGGTTGGGGTGCAGTGTTGGGGGAGGAGACCGACAAGACTCTTGTGATCCAGTTCCCAGCTGGCTGAGACTAGCTCTGTCCCTGACTCACGGCCTCAGAGTCTGGGCTCCTTGCCTGCCTTAGCTCCTGGACTTTGCTTTGAATTAACGGACCTTATTCAGCGCCGCTTCAGCTTTAAAGAAGGAATGAGCAATGAGTCTTCTCCCCCCTCCCCACCCATCTCCCGTTCACATTAGGTGCAGGTGCGTGTTTGCCAGTTACTTAACACATTCATGTTTTCCTCCTGGAACTCACCATTCACTCCAGGTTGGCTTTGTCACCGCAGGACATGCAGAACGATCACACACACACACACACACACACACACACACACACACACACACACACACACACACACACCACCGTCTCCTCCCACCCATGCTCCTGTGCAGTATACAACTTTGGATATAAACAAAGTAAGAGGAGCGGTTAGGTAGGCACAGTGTGTGGACAAATCAGAGAACCACAATCTATTTGTGGGTGACAGTGACTATTGTGCAAGGGTTGGGTGTGGCAGTGGGACCCCAGGCCAGGCTCTGTGTGTGTCCCAGAACTCGATCCTATCCAATCTCCTTCTCCATTTTTTGTGATTCATCCTTCCCCTGGTCACTGGTACAGCAGCCTGGCCAGATGTTCTACTCAACACCTTCTGGCCCCACTGTGCCCTGTCACATCCTGGGAAGCTGGCCTGATGCTGTGTTCTAGGTGTTGTAAACATGGTCTGTGACCATGACAGCCTCTTGCTCCTCCTCTCTTGGCCATGCAGGCCTCCTGTACCTGGAGCAGGAAGTCTGGATCTTCCCTTTGCTACTCACTTCTGTTTCAGACTGTGTCTGTATCACAGGCCTGGGAGTCAAACGGGGGCTTCCTGGGCTCTCAGGCCATGGGCAAGTTTGATTTTTCTTCTCAAAGAGAGACCAAGTCAGGACTTTCCCTGCAGCTTTCCCTGTGTGCATCAAACAGCTGCGTTAGCAGCGGTCAGAGGTGACACATGGCCTTGGACCTTTGCTGACATGTCTTCTCTGCTGTGTTGTGACAGGTGCTGGTGTTGATGGAGTGGAGGAAATTAAACGTCACCCGTTCTTTGTCACCATAGACTGGAATGTAAGTCACACGTGGAGGCCTCCACTGTACACACAGGGCAAGGTGGGGGCGGAGGGACAGCTGCTTAATGCACATGGCCTCTGTCAACTCTAATAGTCTGAGACAAACACAGCTGTCTACCTGGGTGTGAACATTCTCAACACGGCTGTCTCCCCAGAGAGATGCAAACTGGTGAGCACTCGTATCCAAAGTCCTGGCGAGCACCCTGCCCTTTGGGTCCACAGCGTCTGTCATCTTGCTGATGTGAGCTGCTTCCGAGGCAGCGGGCTTGCAGGGGTGACTTGCCCCCGTCAGCCTCCTGGGCTCTCCCATCTCCCAAGGCCTGTCTCCTGATATCCATGCTGTGTCGTACAACACCCTCACACCTGGGCTTAGTTTACGTTTATCCTAGAGGGCTTTTTAACAGAATGTCTATGCATCAGGGTGGGTGCTGCACAATGGTAGGGCTCTTGCCCAGCATACATGAGGTCCCCAGCACTGCAAAAAAAAACAAAGAGAGACTCCAAAGCAGAAGGTACATCACGTGTAAAGTTTACTCTCCGCTGCCCGTCCTCCCTTCTTATATCCCACATTGTCTTAGTTCAGAGAGCACAGGGTTAAAATGGCCCACACAGAAACTCCTGAGCCTTCTTATCTGAGCCCCATCCAAAAAAAAAAAAAAA
>LR749547.1:2884510-2927564 GCA_902729485.2 Mus minutoides
GCTGCAGGGTTCCCTCCAGTGGAAAGGTTGCAGATTGTCCCTCCAGGTGTTCTGGGTATCTCTGCATGGTCCCTCTCTGTCCTCTCCAGATCCAGAGGCTTAGGAAAGGCAATTGGGCTGTCTTGCCCACATGAGGTAAGTCTGTTTGTGCCTGTATCAGGTACCCTGCACATGATAGAGTAAATGGGGGGGCCAGCAAGCCAAAGAATGAGGAGGGAGGGACATAGGTGTTATAGTCCTCTGTGTGTATGAGCATGTGTGTGTGCATGTGAGTGCATGTGTATGTGAGTGATGTGTGTGATGTGTGTACATATGTGTGCATGTGAGTGTGTGTGTTTGCATGAGTGTGCATGTGAGTGCATATGTGTGTGCATATATATGTGCATGTGTATATGCAAGTGTATGCATGTATGTGTGTGCATGTGTGTACATGTCTGTTGTATTTGAGTGCATGTGAGTGTACATGTATGTGTGCATGTGAGTATGTGCATATATATATGCTTGTGTATATGCATGTGTGTGCATGTGAGTGTGTGCATATGGGTGTACATGTCTGTGTGTGCATGAGTGCATGTGTGTGTGCAAGTGTGTATGCATGTGTGCCTGCATGTGTGTGGAGACCTGAGGTTGGTGCCACATCTCCCTCCATTGCTCGCTCTCTCTCTCTCTCTCTCTCTCTCTCTCTCTCTCTCTCTCTCTCTCTCATACTAAGGCTGGCTCTCTTACTAAGGCTGCCTCTTTCACTAAGCCCAGAACTTAGCTTTAGCTAGTCTGATTGGCCAGCTTGCTCCGGGGTCTCTCTGGCTCCCCTCCAATACACTAGATTTACAGGTGGCCTCCCACATCTACTAGGCTTTTACATGGGCTCTGGATCCAAACTCTGATCCTCGTGCTTCTGTAATGGGCACTTGACCAACTGAGTCAACTCCCCAGCCCCTGCACATTTTCCTAGATCAAACATGAGTAGATACTTCTGGGGACCAGTCATCTGCGAGACTCTCACCCACTGCTCATTTCTGCTCCCAGCATCCCCTTACCCAGGTCAGAGGCCAGGAGTCTGGTACCAAAGCAAACCCCTAAACCCAAGTTCAGAAGAAAATTTTGTTCCAAGACAAAGAGTTGTCACAGATGCTAACATTTACAAAGAGCAGACCCCAGACCTTCGCCTCACTCTTCAGTCATTAAGTATGTGGGGGTGGCAATATCTGCATATGTATGTCTCAGTGTTTGCAAGGATGTGGGTAAAAGTGGGTGTGTGGATGTGGATGTGGGTGGATATGAGGTGGGTAGGTGGGGTTGAGGTGTGTGCATGTGTGTGGAGGGGAGATTTGGGGATGGGGTAAATTTGTGTGTGCGCGTGTGTGTGATGTGTGGAGATGGGCTGAGTAGGGATGGGGGTTGGTGTGTATGTGGGTGGTTGTGGGGATGAAGTCTGATGTGTGTGTATTTGTATGTTGGGGGGGAATATGGAAGAGCCCTCAGGAGATGGTGTATATATGTGAATGTATAGGTGTGAGTGCTGGTAGGTGTGCAACGTGTAGTAGTTTATTTAGACTTCTAGCCTATAACCCACAAGATATACCGATGGGAAATTGACAAGATGATGTTACAGCCAGACAGAATTGTAATGAAGACCACAAATACACCAAAAGTCATGCATCCTGGGGCACTTGGATGCAGAGGCAGAGGGTCCTGCAGAGGCCCTGACGGCTTCAGCTTGTATCATGTGGCACTGATATAAATACGAGATTAAACTGAATGCATCTTACTCAGGCTGAAAAACTAAGCTCTTCTATGATGAGCGTGTGACCTGCAAATGTGTCATCACAGAGACAACACGACATGGTTAACTAACCGTTCCCACCATGTATTCAGGGAAGAGTCAGTCATTTTGGCCCCTTCATCTTGTACCTTAGCTGCGATGGGCATCAGCAGAACTCCTGGGGCCAACAGCTTTATTCTGGACAGGCACTGTTACGTTTACATCTGAAGCACCCTTCACAGGCTCTCCCCAATTTGAAGTGCTATTTTGAAGACCACGGAGCCTTTAGTGTGGCAGTGAAAGCCACGCCCACTGGAGTAGTGGTCTTGACATCCTGCCTAGGGCTCACACTTCCGCCACCACGCCTTCCAGCCCCTATGCCTTTCCTTCGTGGTGGACTGGAATCCCTCCCAAACTGTGAGCTACAGTAAACCCTCCCCCTCTTTTTCTTTTTTTTAATTTATTTATTATATGTAAGTACACTGTAGCTGTCTTCAGACTCTCCAGAAGAGGGCGCCAGATCTTGTTACGGATGGTTGTGAGCCACCATGTGGATGCTGGGATTTGAACTTATCACCTTCGGAAGAGCAGTCGGGTGCTCTTACCTGCTGAGCCATCTCACCAGCCCCAACCCTCCCCCTCTTAAGGCATTTCTGTCAAGTGTTGGTCACAGGAACACCACTCAGCATTCTTTCCAAACTTAGAAATTCATTTGGAGTCACAGTTCCCAGCTTGATTGGGAACTCCACTAACTCCAAATGTGGTTTTCTCACTAGGACAGCAAACTACCAAAGCTGACCACAAAAGGCAGCGTGTCCTGATTTCCAACACGAATTTCTAGAAGATTCCTCTTGGGGGAGCCCCTTAGTAGGTCTAACAGGTGTGCGACTACAGGAGTTTTGGCCTCTTTGTTACCAGCACACACTGCTAAGAGCTCACTTGGCATCAAGACTTCATATGCGGGCATCCCCAGAGGCCAAGGCCAGACTACCACAGAAAACTGCCTAAGGGAACCTGGCTATCTGCCAAGATAAGACATAGGAAGAGAAAGAACTGGGAGTCCCCATGGTGTTTCACTGGGGAATGCCTCTACCAGGAATCCTCGCATGAAGACCCACCTCAGAGCAGGACAATGTCAACCCAGATCTTAGGGATTAACCAGGACAGTCACGTGTTACTGCCTTCAGGAGCAGCAATGCAGGTGCATTCCACCGTGTGCTTGGGGTCCTGGTACCATGGAATGCCAGCCGTGGGATATTAATAAGCTCTGAGCTTTCATGTCAATGAAAATACCAAATACCACTTAACCAGCCGCATGGTAATGAGAGCCAGTAAAGGCACCGGACCCTCAAGTGTGCTGCCAACAGACAGACACACGTTTTAAAATATACATAGTTTGCTTGATCCCCGCCCTCAACCACACTAATGTCATCAGAACAGAAACATCGCCTAATGAAAACCAACCCCCAAGTCTGTAGAAACCATAGGGAGGCTCATTACCAGAGCACTGTTAAAATTATAGGTTCTGTGATCTCTTTGAGTCCAGTTCAGCCCTGACTACAAGCTCTCCAGCCTCAGGTAAAGAGAAAGGGTCCCTCTTTCCCACACTTTGATGTAATCCTGGGCAGATGGAGTCCCACGGGAAAAGACTCAGTGAAAAGGCCTACACCCAGAAGCCAGAGACTTCCACAGTAGCTACAGCTTCTCAGCCACTCGTCCTGTCCCAACGGGCTCTCCAGTCAGAACTAGCTGTCTCTTTGCTTTCGTTTTATCTCCTTGACACAGTCTCTGCTTAAGTGACAGGCCGTGCTAGGTGCCTCTCCACCTGGCCACAATCAAACCCAACTCCACGTAACCAAATCCTATGAACTTCAGTCATGTAGGACTGAGAGGGAATGTCAGATATTTGGTTGTTAAACAGAGGTGCCCTTCTAGGGGACCCTGTTAGCAGATCCACATAAGCAGTTTCCACCGCTGCAGACAGTAAGTTTCCCTGGGGGAATGCTGGAATCCAGCAAGAGCGAAACGAGAAACAAAAAGCCACACTTCATTTTGCTTTGTTTTGCTTTTTTTTTTTTGAGACAAGGTCTCTATGTAGCTTTGTCTGTCCTGGAACACATTATGTAGACCAGGCTGGCCTCAAACTCAACAGAAATCCTCCTGCCTCCCGAATGCTGGTATTAAAGGCCTGTCCCTTTCTACCTAAAAGTTAATTTGTATTTAAAGTTTTTTTTTTAATTGAATTAGCTAGCTTTTTCTGGGCTCTCGGCATTTACCCATATGGCATGTGCCTCTTGCTAGTGCGTGGTTCCTCACCTTCTGGTTAGTGCCTTTACCCTGTGTCTACTGCGGGGTCTGCTGCTCTGAAAACCCCAGGAACACATGACTACTCCACACAGCTTAGCTCGGCCAGCTTTAACTCTAAGCGCCAGCCTTTTAGCCATTGGAAAGGTTCACCTCTATCAGTCAGGGACACACAGTAGTGGCAGGCATCCACACTTACTTTTTCAATCCTGTAACAAACACTCGGAAGACACTGTTGAAAGGAGGGAAAGTTCGCGTTAGCTTCCAGTGTCTGATGTCTCCATCCCAGGCCGGATGGATCCCTTGGGTTGAAAGCGAGACAGGGTATCGTAGCAGGCTCTCTGTGTGGCAAAGCTGCTTGTCCCATAAGGAAACAGATAAGAAAAGGCCAGGGCCAGGTGTGCCTTTCAAAGGTTGACCCCATTGACCAGCTTCCTCCAACTAGGCTCAGCCCTCCTGAGTCTCCATTTCCCAATATTTTATTTAAATGTCGAATCCATCCCGGGATAGAAGGAAACATTGATTAGGTCAATCCTAGGCTCCCCCTTTTATTCAGAGGTTCCTCCTTTTCTCTATCAGGATTCATGGCACTTCTTGTGTTCCTGGAACCGCCAGATGCCCCAGTAGGTCACCCTGCTCAGTCACACACTCAACTCAGTTGACTCTCCTCTACCCATGAGATGCCAGGTAGAGAGAGATGAGTGCCTTTCCGTTACTGCTTTTATCACAGACACAAATGCTAATACCGTTTTTTCTCTGTACGATCAGCACCCGGCACATCCTAGAAATGCACCTTTTGGGTTGAAGTATGTTGTAGGTACACAGCCTGCGTGGCTCGGACTTACTCTGCTGCTAAGCCCCTTGAAGCAGGTCCTGTGGTAGGCCAGGCCAGTGTGTACTCACTGAATAGCCTGTGCCCTCTTCAGAAGGCACTGGAGTCTACATGTCACTTCTGCAGATCTGTCCCCAGGCCTAGGAATAGCTTCTCTTTGGGTCAGAGATGCCAAAAGTGGGTGTCCCCTGTGTAGCTAAGTGGATACGGCAGGATGACAGAAATGCTTGTTGCTTAGCAATGCAAAGCTCGCTGTCCTCACAAAGGGAGGGACTTCCCTACCTCAGAGAAGACNGTGCATGGGGACTCTGAGGCCTACCAGATTCCTGTGGACATGAGACCTCACTTCCTGGAAAGCAGATGAGTTTTTCAAATCTTTACTATTTTGCCATCTCCAGAGATAATAAGGCTTTCTTACTGCTTCCGGTGTCCACAGCAGGGACCTGAGCCCTGCCTGTACAGTGAATCTCGGTTGGAGCCAGAGACCCTTCTGATCAGCCCACTGCGTCACCAGCATCGCTGACTGGTGATTAACCATGGACATACTGCAAGTATAAGAAGTCTCAGCCAAGATGCTGACGGGACTCTACCAGGCAAACAAAACAACCCAACCCAAGCTGTGCTTCTGGGCCAGCAAGCCAAGGCTGTTGGTATGCAACCCACAGACATTTTTCTTTCTTGGTTAATTTAAATTATTCACTACCTTCCAGATCTAGGTGCTGGTAAATTTTGTTTTATATATATATATATATATATATATATATATATATATATATATATATATATATATAATTAAGCTTATGTTCTTTATGAGCATATACTGGAGGCTGGGTTTGACATGTATTCTATTTGGATAGTATATCCAGCTCAGAGAGATATCAGAGAAAGGCAGTATCTGGGCCTGGGTTAGCTATTTTAGTCACTTGGCAATCCTAAATTTAACCATTTTTAATTTTTCCCTCCATTTGAGAGGAATAAGCTTCCAGGATCTGTGTCACTCTGTGCTTAAACATCCACACAAAGGGAGAGGGGCCACCCAGGGTAGCAGCCATTGCCAAGAACACTTGAACACAGAGACATCCACACCTTCTGAGCCCAGTTTCACACATCCTAGGCTGCCCAGCTGGGAGCCGACTCTCTCCAGGTTCCCACTGGGTTTCATTATGGCTTGGTTCTCTTCTGGGCTGCATGCCCACAGGATCTCATGGGACGGCTTGAGAGAATGTGGTATTCTAGTAACAGCCATACTGAGGCTGGGCTTCGTGGTACTGAGCAACCCCAGAGAAGCATTGACTTGTTCCATGGTCCAGGATCACCTCAGCCTCTGCTAACAATCCTGGTGTGCCCACCATCGTGGCCTGAATCCACCCCTAGTGTCCTCTTCTGAACATATATCACCAATGCACTCCACAGCAGATCCCCAAGGACGCCCTCCCTACTATCTCCCCAAGGAGAAGAGCTGCTTGGACAAGTTCCAGAAAATCTCGCTGTGTTCAGGTCTCATTCCAGCACGACAGATAGCAAATGCCTATGTGCGATCTGTCACGTCTGTGATGGGCACGTCCAACATGACCTCCCTCCTGTGACTCCCAGCCTCACTGTTGATAATATGCATGCAAGAGTTTACATGTCACAATTAATATGCCCAGTGCCGGAATGTAAGACATTCTCCAGTAAGGAGGTGACCACTCTTTGGTAGGTAACCCTTCTGGAGTTTTCTTGGCTCCCTTTCTCTACTCCATCACATTCTGCAGACTATGTAGAGAGTGCACCCCAAACCTGAGCCCTTCTTTCACCCCTCAGGGCCAGCGCTGCACTCATTAATGTCTTCCTAACCTTTCTTCTCCTGCCCTAGCGCTGACCCAGACATCTTGTTTTCCCTGTCTCATTGCTAGAGACAGTGGCTGCCGACTGATGCATTGCACTGTTTGTGTAAAAGATTTCTCCCCAGTGGAACTGCGTGGTCCTACCGCGTGGTCTTACCGCTGCCTTGCTGGCCGGAGCTAAGACAGTGCTAATTAAACACATGTCAAGTAAAGAGATGAAGCCCTTATAACTTGTTCATGCGGTACGGGTCTGTGTGACAAGTGAACCTGTTTTCCATTCTCAGCATGAAGGATGGACTAGGAGAAAGCAGGCTTACACCTCAGAGGAGCCACTGTCTGGGAAGCTGGGCCATCGAAGACAGCCAGTGTGGGAGAGATGGGGAAGAAAACCAGGGAGAGACATGAGAAGTCCCAGGTTGGCAGGCCTTCCAAAGCAGGACCAGCAGGCATACGGTTCCCATCAGCCAGGTGTGAGTGAGATCCACACACTGTCAATTCCTCTCCTAAGGACTTGCCTCTCCTAAGGCACTCCATGCCATCCTCAGAATGTCATTCGGGATACAGGGATTTGCATGCACGAAACACCTTAGGCCACAGGTACACTTCTGCATAATACAGGCAAATCTTTCCAGCTCCTGTGTCCTATTTTAAATTCATAACCCCCCCACCCCCGTCACTGATGACCCCTCAGGGCACTGGTTGGAGAGAAGAGAAACTCACTGGAAGAAGATAGAATCGTTCTCCAGGGAGTACTGTGTGGAGTAGCTGCCATCTCTGACAAAGGACTTAGAGAAAAAAGTGGGGGTGGAAAAAATGGCCGCTGTACCGTTGATAGAGATATTCAAGATGAAGAAAAATGAAGGCACCCCTGAGGTCATGACTGCAGAGTGGGCATGTGGCATGTAACACATGTGCCGTGTCTGACTCCACCGTGACCATAGCGTGAGCAGCTGGCAGGTACGATGTGTGAGTTGTGTTTGACTTTGACCAGGGTGAGAGCTGTGTTTCCAGCATCCCATCTGGAAACCCTCCAATGGCCTCTAACACGTATAGTCCCCAACATGGCAAGCATGCATGCACGAGTGTACATGTATGTGTTGTGTGTATGTGTTGTATGATTTATGATCCGCATGAGCTTTTACAAAACATATTTGAGCAAGACATAGATCCATAAAACAATTATACTGTTTATTTAGGAATTTCCCCCGGGGAACTTTTAAGAGGTACACACAAAACTGCCCAGTGTCTTTGTTCAGGTGACTTCCTGTACCCATTTGTAAAATTTGTGATGTTAGGTGTTCACCCACTTGTACAATTATGGTGTTTATAAAATGATGGTTCTTCCAATGATTAAGCACAACAAAAAACTAAGGTAAACATATTCTGGAAAATTTTGATATTGCTTTTATATCTACCATTAAATTAGTGGATAATGCCGGGTGTGGTGGCGCACACCTTTAATCCCAGCACTTGGGAGGCAGAGACAGGCGGATTTCTGAGTTTGAGGCCAGCCTGGTCTAAGGACAACAAGGACTACACGGCGAAACCCTGTCTCGAAAAAAACCAAAAAAACAAAATAAATTAGTAGATACTTCCATGTGTAGTGGTGTGTGTGTGTGTGTGTGTGTGTGTGTGTGTGTGTAAGGCAGACATTATGTGTTCTTTGTTGCTACTAACCTTAGTTCTTGGGACCAAAATCTCGGGACTGAACCCGGAGCTCTTGGTCCTGGCTCTCCTGGCTAGCCAACGGCTCCACAGATCTTTCTGCCTCTGCCTCCCCAGTACAGGAATTATACATGCACATTACCTTTCCCTGATTTTTTTTTTAAATGGGTGTTGAGGGTTCAAACTGGAGCCCTCGTGCTCAGCCTAGAAAGTGCTTTCCCGACGGAGCCGTTTCCTCCACCCCAGTACCTAGCTGAGGCTTCCTTTTGGTAGTGTTGCGGGATGCTCGTGGGGCCTTGTGTTTGCTAAGGATGCGCACTAGAACTGGGTTATATTTCCAGCCCTTTTCATGTCCTTTTGATCTCCATGAGTAGAAAACTAGACTGGAAATTTGTTAAATTGAGGAAAATACATTAAAAAAAAACTATAGATGATCTTTAGAATGTCCACATATTGACGAAACAGTTGTGGAGGGTCGGAGTCTATCTCCTGAGCGCTGCTGCTATGTGGACCACCTCTGCTGATCCAGGCTGGGTTCTCAGCCATCGCTTGTCCACATTTACATTTTTGTTTTCATTTCTTCCTCTTCTGCCTGGTTTTTCTTTTCTGCACCAAGGACCTTGGAAGCAGCCTTGGCTTCCAGGTACTCAACTGTCCCGTAACCGACCATGGCCAGACTCAAGACACCCAAGAGGATGTAGAGCTTGGTACTTACACACAGAAATGAGCTGTAGCCAAAGGCAATGACAAACCCTATGGATTCCCCAAGGCGGTAGTTGGCAAAAGCGGGTTCTTTGTTCTCCTCAAACAGAACACCGAAAAGAGCTGTGGAGGAGAGACCAGAGTGAAGCGTTGTGCAAGACCTCAGACAGGGCTGGAGAGATGGCTCTGTGGGTTAAGGGTCCGTGGGCAAGCAGGAGACCCTGAGTTCAGACTCCCAGTATCCACAGAAAAGGCCAGGTGTGGTCTGCACCCCCAGTGCTGGGACAGAAGGGAGGACTTCCCGGTGTGCTAACCAGCTGACCCAGCTGAGTCAGAGAGAATCTGTCCCAAAAATTAAGATGGAGAATGACTAAGACAACGTTGACTTCTGACATCCACACACATGCATATACATGTGCATACATGTGTATATGCATACAGTTACTGTACAAATATCTCAAGAACTCGAACACATATATACACACCACCCATAGACACACAGACATACACAAAAACCTCAAACATGGTCCATTAGTGTCCTGAACACAGGCTTTGTTTGTCTCTGCCAGTTTTCTTGAAAATATCTGGATTTTTTCTTGCTAAAAAATAGTAAAAGCACAGAATTATGCTAAACAAGTCAGATGATAACTGGCAGCATGGGAGGAGATACATGGAAGTCCCAGAGCACTAAATACTGCAGGGAGCTGATCAGTCCTCTCTCTAACGATGAAGAAAAGAGAGCAAAGAGTTGAGTGTGTGTTGCTGTGGAGTTTGTGACCCCGGGGAAAGACTGTAGACTCAATCCAATTATAGCCAAAGATTTACTGTTTAGCTGCTAGCAGAAAGAACAATCACTGAGCCAAATTTGAGATTTCCATGAGAAGGGGTTTGAGGGAAAGATTTTTAAAGGGGAAAACCATGAGAAGACCTTCAGTATCTACTCGAGCAAGTAACAGTTGGTCCATTTAGCCAAGTGGTTAAGGCGCCACTGTGCAAGGTGGGGTGCAGCTCCTCCCCAGCCCCCAGGACTAAACAGAAATCAGTTATATTCATGGGACCTACATTTGTCCTCTCAGGGTACGCCACCAACACTTGGGTAGTAGTATTCCAGTAGGCGATGCCCACCCCCAAGTGCTTAGAGGTGGAGTCAGGGCCTCTGGAAATTTCTCAAACTTCTACTACCAGTTCTGTGACTTCTATTTGTTAATGTTCTCAACCGTTTTCTTTCTTTTTTTTTTTTTTTTTAGTTTTAAATTGACACATAGCACATGTCTGTGTGCATGTGTGTGTGTGCATGTGTGTGTGAGTGTGTGCATGTTTGTGTGAGTGTGTGCATGTGTGTGAGTGTGTGCATGTGTGTGTGCATGGGTGTATATGTGTGCATGTGAATATATGTAAGCATGTGTGTGTGCATGTGTGTATATGTGTGCATGTGAATATATGTGAGCGTGTGTGTGTGTATGCGTGTGCCTTCATTCCTGAACCTTTCTGAGTAGAAGAGTCTGTCAGTCTGGCAGAGGGAATCTCACCCCAGGTTGAGGGAAGCTGTGATTATCTTAGTGCCCCATCCATGGTGCTTTTTGTTGGTCACAGCAAACTCAAACCTCACACAGACTGAAAAGTGCTTCCTGTGCTTCCTGTGCTGGGACGGGGCATTTTGGATAAGTGTGGATGAGAGCTAGGACTCCATTGCATGGCACGGATGAGTAGCAGGTACATCTGGGAAGGACTCAATGAGACAGTGACAGACCGGGTGAACTTCCATGGTCTGTCCTGGCTCCAGACTGCTGATCCAGTTCCATCCAGCTCCTACTCAGACAACCCTTCTCCTCAGGCCCCACATTGCCTCAAGAAACCCTGCTTGACTTCCCAGCATGACCCAGGATGAAGGGCTCTGAGATGGAGGACCTGGAATAGAGCATGCCAGGAGGGAGGGCCCTGGGATGGATGACACAGGATGGGGTGCCCAGAGTGAAGGACCCTGGGTAGAAAGGTTGAACATGGAGGACCCTGGGCTAGAGGACACCAGGCTGGGAGAGTAAGAACTCCAGAGCTGATCACTGTGGAGAGTCAGGGTGATCTATCTGGCAACTGGACCAGCAGAAATGGCCCTGTTCCTTCCTCTCTGCCAACACAGACAGTTCCATTCGAAGAAGCCAGGTCACCCAGCAGCCAAAGAAGTTAAGGGTTTGGATGCATAGCCAGAACTTCCACCTTCCCTTCAGGAATGCCTGTCAATCAAACCAGCTGTGAGGGAGAGTTGTCCAAGTGAGCTAAAACTAGACAGACAAAGGAGGGGAGGGGATGTCCATTTGTCACATTACTAACAACCAGACAGACAAGGGAAGTCACACAGGAAAACAGGTGTCCACATCAGCGATGTCTAGATGGATGAGGGAGGGGGCATGGCAAGCAGGTGACATGGATGGCAAGTGCAAGGTGGCATCCGACACAGGCTCCCACAATATCTGCCCTTTGAGAGCCACAGTGAACCCATTTCCTGAGAGCAGCCAGATCTGGGTGTGAAAGATGCCCAGTACTGGGGGATCGGACACGGGCTCTGCGCAGACGTGGTACTGCCTCTGCAGCTTGTCTATAAGCATAAGACTACTGTGAACTAACCTGTTTGTTTAGAAAGCCTCAGCCTGACCTGTCTGCCTCATCTATTCAGGGCACTCAAGGTTGAAGTGACTTAGATGCCGATTCTAGTCCTTAGATGAGGTTATGTGAGGAGAGAACAGGCATCTCATCTGTTGGAAAAGCAGGTTAAATAAATGGAGCATCCACAAGGAGTCAGACTTCATGCACTTATGAACTTGAAAAACAAACAAACAAACCCTTCAAGCAGCTAACAGGGCAAAGTGTATTTTTAGATGAGACATGCTACGTCTTAAATGCACTGCCGTGGCATGTGAGGGTTGCTATAGCAACTGCATCCATCCTCCCTCAGCTGTCAGACTGAATGAGCAGATAGGCAGAGATTCACTGCTGGGAGGCTGAAGAAATTCCTGGAGCCCTTGGGGTACCCAGCCCCAGCAGGAGGAGCGAGTGTCCCAGTCCTGTGACAGATTGTTAAACTGAGGGAGAATAAAAATGGTGACCCATATTGCCACATCTATCCCTTATGTCCTTATGTGTAGTTGGAGGTCAGGGAGGACATTGAACATTCTTCTCTAGCAGTCTGAACCCTTAAGACAGAGTCTCCCAGCCGGGCGTGGCGGCGCACGCCTTTAATCCCAGCACTTGGGAGGCAGAGGCAGGCAGATTTCTGAGTTTGAGGCCAGCCTGGTCTACAAAGTGAGTTCCAGGACAGCCAGGGCTACACAGAGAAACCCTATCTCCAAAAACCAAAAAAAAAAAAAAAAAAGTCTCCCATTAGAGCTTGAGCTTTCTGGTTTTCAGCTGACTGCCTGGCCAGCCAGCCTCCTCTCCCTTTCCCCAGTGCTGGGTTTACAGGCTCTGTCCTGGGGATCTAGGCTCAGGACACATACTGTTCGTGCAGCAAGTGGATTTACCCACTATCCCATCTCCCCAGCCTCACACAGCACTGTTCTTGACATGTGGCCAAAGCTACATGCAACTCTCCATGTTGTAAAGGAACAGACGTCCATTTGGATGCCTTTGTGTGGATGTGCTGTGCTCTGGGGACCTGGACAGGAGCCAGTTGCAGGGACTCTTCTCTCAATAATCCCCACTGGGGTGGCCGCAGGCAAGGCTTTCAAAGAAACTGCTCCCCGAGAAACTGGCTTATCTTTTAACAAAAATTACGCTCTTACCTGTACAAAAAAAGGTTGAAATTATCTCAATTTAAATTATCATCCCTTGTTCAACAGAGTCGTTGTTCAAGTTGCTCACTGGATTTGAGTGTTCATCACACACACACACACACACACACACACACACACACACACACACACATATATACAGTCTTGAGTAATTTGCAAAGTTTAACAAAGATGCTCTTTGTGAATATTTCAAGTCCATATAAAGAAAGGGAGAGTTATGGTAATTATCCATATATGTCAAAGAGAAAAACTGTTTTTGCTTCAATTAATGTGAAATCTCTGTGATGCTGGGGTGGGAGATAAAGCAGGCTGTCTGTCCCAGTGCCTTCCTTGCTTCCATAAATACTGCTTCTGCAACTGCAGTGAGCTCAGGACACCAGCATGCAGACCCCATGTATGTTTCAGTGAACTCTCTTAGACCTGTACGGGGTTCGATACAATTTCTCTCTGGTGCTGACAGTGTAAGGTGTTTAAAATTCCTACATGATCTGCCATGACACTAGCTTATAGTTCTGGACTTCCAAGAAAAGCTAAAGTGAGTTTCTGATTACCCAACCCCAATTGACAGACAGACAGACAGACAGACAGACAGACAGACAGACACACACACACACACACACACACACACACACACACACACACACACACTGAACCCATACATTCCTATGAACAGGAGCCCAGTCCAGCCCATGAATAGTCTAGCTGTTTGTTCCTAGTTACTGATTTTGGTCAAAAACAACTGGATACAGGGTACTATTCACACACAGCCTGTCATTAGGTTCAGTCTCCACTAAAGCCAACAGCGCTATGGTCCCAGCCAGGCCTCTATACCCGGCCATTTTAGGTTTCCCTAGGGTGTTTTTTTTTTTCCAGCTTTGTAAACAGACAGCACATTGGGATTGCAGCAAGGACAAGCTCTGGAGGATGTGGTCCATCATCTTCAGTAACGTGTTATGGTCACATGCAGATACACAGACAGTAGGCAGGCCTCCCGTTCCTGGCAACCCTGTCGTGGGTTTTCCTTTAGCAAGTGTCTAAGCCTTAAAGTGTCCTGACTGCCGATGGAACAGAGTGGGAAAGGGGTCATTTATGAACCGCATTTGTCTCAAAGTTCTCTTGGGGTCATTAAGACCTTCCAGACACAGAGCCCTTCCCTACCTGATCCCTAGGCACTCCAGGACCTTGGGTGTTAGTGCAGGACTTAGGGTTGAGAGCGCCCAGCTCACTATGTTATTTATAACCGGCACCCAAATGCACACCCTGTCAGCTGCCCAGAGGTATCAGCCACAGAGCATCCTTCTCAGCCTTGAAGCCCTCTGACTGCTCCTGGGTAGAGGCAAGAGCCTCCAGCAAATCCAGTGCAGATACCCTGGCATTTCCCCAACCTTGACATGCCATTGACACACTCCTTCCCCACTGACTCTCTTGGAGCCTCCCTGGTGAGCCCCTGGACTAGTACCCCCATTCCACAGCCTATCGGGACAGCAACATTCCAAACACACTTTCCTGGGTCTAACTATCCCCTCACTTGCTGGTCTGCCTAACCTTGGTCATGCATTCTAACTGGGCAAGGTCTTCCTCAGGTGACATCTACCTCTGCTTCTTCACAGTCATTTCAACTGGCGACCACCAGTCAGTCCTCTCAGGTTAAGGGGGGATCACACTCCCTGCCCGTGGTTCTCTTGGGGGTCATCAGACCATCACACCTGTCTGTCAGGACCATAAACCTCTGCCCACAGGTGTCTTTCTCCTCTGCGTCCTTTTCTCCATCTTCTATGGCCTCGTGTCCACAGAACACAGTGGCATGCATTCTAGTGTCCTACAGCCCCCAGAAGGATGCTCTTTGGGCCCTTCTTGCCATCTCTTCCTCTGGTTCCGCATCTGTACACACCTGTGAGCACTTCGGGAACCATCTTCTGCTGCATGGAGCCTCTGTTCAAACTGGACCCTCCTTCTATGTCATGCAAGATCAGGGATAAGAACTCACTTCAGATCTAGAGCATGGTTCTCGAGACGTATCTGTCTCTCACTCTCTGGGCTCCAGACCTGCCTTCTACTGAGGGATTCTACTATCCATACAAAGAGAGCTCGGATTGCACCCTGGTGGCTGCCTCCTGGCCTTGCTACCCTCATAGACAGCTGACTGAGGGAGCCGGAGGCCTTGTGCTGGGTACTTACCATTGTTCTGTGTCTGCCAGACAGCATCAGACATTCCCCACAGGCCAGAGAGGACAAAGAAGACGGGCAGTTGGTTGGGGGTTGGGTGCCACAGCAGAAAGACCACGATGCAAGAGAAGTGAATGGCCGCTCCTGGTCAGAGGAAACAAGACAGAGCATCGATTGGCTGTTCCTTCTGCCTGAGATGGACCTCGGGGAGCCTGCACTAGGGCCTCCCATCCGCACCCATGTGTTTTCAGCCTTTCTAACACTTTCAAGCAATGCTCAGATTCAAGCAATGCTCAGATTCACGCAATGCTCAGAAGCAGGATGATATGAGAAAGCTCTGGTGTGTGAGTGTATGTATGACTGACTCTTGGGTCGGCCTCTAGGCAGTGAGGACCCCAATCCCTGCTGTGTGGCTGGGAAACACTTAGTTTGTGTCCCTACAGTGTGAGCTAGGCATCTAACCAGTACAGAAACAATGAGAGAAGACCAGGAGAAATCGGAGCAATGATATATCTGGACTTGTTCCTTGAGATATGACTTCTATGGCAGATCCCTGCGAGAAGGAAGCCTGCACCTCCTTTTGTTGGAGGAAGGCAGGAGGTGTCGGGTGGCACAGGAAGAACAGAAGGGAGGCAGGACAGCACACCCACAGGGCTTCCCTTTTCGAGGTTCCTCTACAGCCCTCCCTGCCCCGTGTTTGTGTATGCTTCCTTACGTAGTAGCACCGTGTGTGCATTTGCTGACAAGCGTCTACTTACCCAGCCCATAGAGTGCGGCCCTGCCCGTGTGCTTGGAGATCTTCCCGTACAGCAGGGAGCACAGTGCAGTCATGGCTGAGAAGCAGATCATCACGTAGCCCACAAAGTGGATGCCCAGGGCACAGGTCACATAAGACTAGGGGAAGGATAGAACTTAATGAGTTGTGCTTATAGGTCCCACTATGGTTCCAGTCTGACTCTGCCATGTGACAAATGACATGAGGATGCGGCCCAGGACCTGTATTTACACTGGCATGTGAGAGAGGGTCTGGTTGGACCAGAATGGACAGGCATCTGGGAAAATCTTGTCCTATAATCCTTTGCCACAGGCATGATACATGCACTATTTTACACAGTTCACGGGAACATTGACAGATCTCACCACTTCCTATCGGGCCTAAGGACCCGTGAAGGAGATGGGACATCCCTAGGTGGCAGGAGGCCACATGGCAGCCTCAACACTTGGCCTCCATTACTGGATGAATCAAGGACACAGCTCTTTGGTTGCTAACCTTCTTTAATAAAGACAGAAGACTGATCCCCTTCCCCAGTTAAAAGAGTAATGTTGCTCGACAAACCCAGGACACCTAAATATTGCCCGAGGCACATTTATCGGAGATAGTTGCAGTTTATGAAAATCCAGGTTAGGTTGGGTGGGTACTGTCTTGCTATTCTGGAGACTTAACAAGGCCTAAGGTTATGAGGAGGCAAGGCTTAGGGGTAGAGCCGGAGGATACAGCAGTGATCCCAGCCTCGCTTTGCCTCCTGCATAAAGAAGTCTCAGCCAGGAACTACCTGGGACAGGTGGCTCCCTCCCTCCTGAAGCACCAGGGCTCCTCAGAACAAAAGAACCTGGGGACAGACCCCTATAGAAGACAGTTGTGGTTGTGTCTGCCAGTAGGAATGGCCCACTCTGCGTGTCCACACTGCCTGTACTGCCCCAGATGAGGGGACTTCTGTAAGCACAGAAAAACCAGGTGGGCACGAGCAAGAGAGCAGCAGGCCACACAGGTTTCTTGACTGGAATACATGGTGTGAAAGTGGGCATGGGGAGGAATTCCAGCACTGCTCGTAGATTTAAATCCTTCCCCTGTGTTTATCAGCCATGAGAATACAGGGGGACCCCAGGTTAGCAGAAAGGACATGGGTGTCACACACAGCTAGGAACAGCTGCTTTCTGCCAGCCTTGTTCTTTCTAGAGAAGACAGCTGGCTAGCAAGGAAGTCCTCCCTTCAGATAAGAAGTCAGGGACGGATGTCTCGAATCATAGATTCAGCTACTGTAGGACTAGGAAAACCATGAATTTGAACCCACTCAAGGATCCTGGGCCACTGGCCTCAGGTCCCTTTAGGTAGAGCCCAGGTGCACAGTGTGAGCCCTGGGCTTCTCTACCTTTGTGTACTCTCCAGAGAGGAACGCTTGTTGGAACCCACTGTACAGTGGCAGGAACATCAGGAGGCACAAACGCTTGTCTCTAAACAGCATGAAGGTTGACAGTAATGTGGACCAGAGAGGTGGTTGTCTGGACCTTTCTCCTTCATTCTCAAGCTTGACTTCCAAGGACTCAAGAAACACAGCTACCAGCAGGATGGCCAGGACACCACAGCCTAGAAGGACACACGGACGGGTGTCAGTGATACCTGGGTCACACGTGTTCCACCCCTCCTCATCCCCATGGGACAGCTAGCCATCGGGTAACTAGTGACAAGCTGCTCTTGATCTCCTATGTGCTAGGTCTATAGCTGACTTGTGGCTTGCTTTTATTGGAAGCCTACCACAGCAGGTCAGATTGCCGTCACCCACAGAGGAAGAGCATGATTTTAAAGAAAAGACAAAAGTCCCCCAAGACAGATGGTGAGAGCTTTGTGTCTGTCAAAGAGGGATACAGAAATCTATTCGTGTGTTAAACACACTGAAGGTCCTGGCAGGTGTGTGCTGTCCTGGCAAGCAGACCTTGGAGAAGGATGTGCTTAGGGGACATAACAGGGGGCATCAGGGGTCCTGGGGCTTTTTGTTGCATTTGGATTTGAACTATGTAAATAGGCTATCTGTAGGGGAGGAAAGGAAATAAAACAAGAACCTAAAAGTATTCATTTCACCCTGAACATTCTGTACATCCACAACCGAAATGCAGAGTTAATAAATCTTTCTTCATGCTCTGCCCACCCTACTTCTCCAGTCAGCTCCATCCCCCTGCACAGGAAACAGACATCCATGTGGGTGTTTTGACACATACAGAGGCCCCTCTGGCCCCTGGTGATGAGAGGTGTCTTTTGTGACGTCTTTTGAACACTGATATCCTCCTTTCTGACAAGGGCAGTTCCCCAGGGATGGAGGTGTCCAAACTCCAGGTATGAGATTCACTCTGGAAGTGCGGGTGAGACTCACCCGGGGTGTGTGCTTCTTCCCTTTCGCCCCCAGTACCAACAGCTAACTCCTGGCACTCTTAAAAATGACATGATTTTATCTTGTCTGTCTTACCAATACCTTTTGCCATCTCAACCACAGGCTCTTCTGTGGACACTGATGTAAGTTTATTGCACTCCAGCCTTACTGAACCGTGGGATTTATGAAGCCATCTCTTCTGCCTAATGTTTGCCGAGATGGTCTACCCAGTCTCAGTGCCCGTCACATAAACCTCCTCGTTAACACACTTACACTCAGAAAAGTCCAGATCCCTTCAAAGCTTTCAGTAACTCAGCCGCTTTCCCTCCCGACTACACAGCTTTCCCTCTAATGCAATATTTCAGGGGTGTTGATTAGGTGCAGAGCAGGCTGGACAGCTCCTGCCATGAGTGGTCTTCAGTCACCCTTTAAGTGAGCAGGTGCTTGGGCATGGGGAACACCCTGTGCTTTTCTAACCATCCAGATGTCAGCTGTGGGTAGAGCTTAGACATGCGTCTCTTCTCCACTTATGGTGGAAAGCTCCCTCTTTATGGGCCACTCTGCAACCAGGGACTTCAAGTTTGGAGTGGCACAGAGAACACCATCTCTAACAAGAAACAATGAGAGCCTGCGAGTGACAAGGTCATGGACTCAGAAGCCACATCCTCTAATCAGAGGTGTATGTACCCCATGCCAGAGGTCCAGTACCTTCCAAGGTGTGAGCTGGTGACACAGAACTCTAAAGACACGTCGCAAGAGGCTTCATTATGGGATACAATGGTTTGAAACCCTGGGGAACCACTCCAGGGAGGCCACTATGGACATTATAGTCCATTTTAATCTCTTTTTATTTTTTTTTTTATGGTGATGTGCTTTAAAAAAAAAAAAGAGCCATAGACAATCTCCAGGTATCAGAATAAGACGATGTCTCCACCCAGCTTGGGCATGGTCTCCTTACCTAAACCACTCTACCTGCTACGTAGGCAACAGGATTTATCCAGTGTATAAATTATGTGTGTGGACGGAAGCTGTTACCAGAGAATGTACTGAGAGGGGCCTGTAGGCCTGTGGGTATCCCCACTATGGAGGTGCCACAAGGCCACAAGCGAGGAGCCCTAGAATTACAAAGAAAAACACTAGCCTGTGGCCTGTGCTTTTCTCAACAGCCAGGATAGACACTATACAGTCTGAGGGACAAGACATCCTTAACAGCCTCTTATCGACATATATAGTTAAAGTTCTACTGAAAAGAACATACTCATTCATCAGCGCTATCTGTGGCTTTCCCCCCACCACAAAGATAATAGTGAGTGACACATGAGACCATGTGATGCCCAAAGCCTGAATTATCTACCACCCCAGTTGTACAGCACTGCCATTCCACAAGCCCAGGTTCTCTATGACCGTCTAAGAATGGTGAGAATGGAAAGGGACACCAGTTTAGCCCAGGAGGTTCCATAGGCGTCTGGCTTCCCCACCACAGAAAAGGAGCTAGGGTGGGTATGAGAAAGCCCAGAACAGGACCCCTCGCGCTCCTCATTGCCACAGCAGTGCAAGCAGGATACTGACTGAGCACATGTGTAGACTGCAGGCAATGAAACGAGGTAGAAACACAGGTCACTTGTGGTACCCACTTCCCACCTCCTCCTCCTCGCTCTTCCACCTCATCCTCATCCTAGAACAATGCACCCCATATTACATGGGGCTTTGTTGGAAGGCCCTGGCCACTGACTTAGCTGTCAGAGATCAGCACCCGAGATTTGCCCAGTCCTATATCTGGCAGGGCTTTTGCTTTATGTATTAAAGGGCAAGCACAAACATAGCCTCCCACTATGGCAAATTATACAGTGCATTCTGCACGTTTGGGGAAATCACAGGGGCTGACACACCCAGAGTACAATGAGAAACCATTGCCCTGGGTAACTGCCTTCAGGATCGAGGCGTCTCTCATGCCAGGTAGGGGTGGCAGGGGTTTCTATGGAGAATGTCGGTGTACGGGCACACTAAGAGGTTGGGCACTTGTACATACTGGTGTAGATGCCCAGCAGTGTGTAGATCAGCTGCTGGGAGGGGTGATGCGTGCTGTTGGTGGCTGCTGGACCCATCAGGCAGTCTTTGGCTCCACAGGACATGAGCTGTTCCTCTGGGATGGCCTCTACAAAGTTGGAATCAAGAAGATGAGGTAAGAATTCTAATGACCTAAGGCCAAAGTCAGCGGTATGGTGACCTGTGGCAGGTGATTTTATGATACTTTTTTTTTGTCAGAAAATGTGTGCTAGTTCCTCTGTGTGTTAAAAAAAACAATGTGTGGGGGGCTGGAGGGCTGGCTCGGTGGTTACGAGCACTGGCTGCTCTTGCAGAGGATTGGTTCCCTGCACCCACACTAGCACACAACTGTCTCTAACTGCAGTTCCAGAGAATCTCATGCCTGCTCTGGAATCTGAAGGCACTACATGCACGTGATGCACAGACGTACCCATAAAATAAATCATTCATGTATATGTGTACACATAAATACATAGGTACATATGCATATAGATGAAGAGAGTTGGTTCAGTGATAAATACATGCCTAACATCTCTCTCTCTTTCTCCTTCTCTCTCTCTCTCTCTCTCTCTCTCACACACACACACACACACATACACACACACACACACACACACACACACACACACACACACACACACGTTGGAACTACTATGAATGGTTGTCAGCTTGTTAAGATCTAGACTCATATAAGAGAAAAGCCTGTGGCCTATGGGCCCATAGCTGGGGTGTGAGGGACTATTGTCTAGGTTAGGGTAGTCTCTGGGCATGTCGGTGGGGGGTTATCTCATTACTGAGGGACATAGTGGCCTGACTGTATCTAAGCAAAATTTGTGGCTTTTCTGTCACCTAATGTGATACAGAGACTAGGTTTGCCCTCAGTTTGGCTGAGTGACTGTGATCGCGCACAGGACCACATGCCTTGTGTCTTCCCTGCCTGGGAAACTCTGTCATCATGAGGGGAGGAAGTGGGTGGGTGACTTCTGAGCTTCCTGTCATCAGAACCAGTGTGGAGGGAGGAAATCATCCCAATCCAGAACCTGTCACTTCCAGAAAGTTCTGCTGTAAGAATGAAAGGCTGACCTCCTGCAGCCAGAATGTGGCATGAAGGAGATGCTGGCTCCGCCCCCCCGGTGGGTGGAGTTGAGGGAAGACTGGCCTGGAACATTCCCCAAGTCAGGGGATAAGGAGTTGGGCATATGATCATAATACTGGCCTGTGGCTCAATTTTATAGGAAAATGAGCCAGGTAAATTCTTCTTAGTAACTCTATAGATCCATGCTATCTATGTAGAAGTTTGAGAGTGTTCAGTTTCCTCACAACACCTGAAGGGACTCTATCCAGGTCTCAAACATGTCTCTGGCAGGCCTTGCCCTTCTCCCCAATTCCCTCTACCTTGCACAAAAATAAATAAATAAATAAATAAATAAATAAATAAATAAATAAAAATTAGACTACATTTCTAAAGCTAGCCCCCAAGGACTAATCCCTTATTTGGCCATCTCCTCCTCTGGAGGCCAACTGCCAAGGTCCAGCTATCAAAGTGTTGAAGTCCAGCAACCAAAAGCCCCCTGTGGCTCACCTAGTTAACATGCCCAATCAAAATTAAACACCTCATCCTAACACGGGATTTCCCATTTTATTTGTTTTTGTTTTGTTTTTCTTTGGTTTTTTTGAGACAGAGTTTCTCTGTATAGCCCTGGCTGTCCTGGAACTCACTTTGTAGACCAGGCTGGCCTCGAACTCAGAAATCTGCCTGCCTCTGCCTCTGCCTCCCGAGTGCTGGGATTAAAGGCATGCACCACCACACCTGGCTTTTTGGGGTTTTGTTTGTTTGTTTGTTTGTTTTGGGGGGGTGGGTTTCCTATTTTAGCTTTATAAACTGCCATTTGCCTATGGGCCACATATGTCTCCTCTCTATCTAGAGTCAGGCCTTTGTGGCATCCCTCACTCTGGGACAAACACCCCTTCCCCTGTCCCTTGCCTCGTTCCTCACCTCTCCCTTGCTCCCCTCCCCTTCTCCCTCTTCCTCTACCTCCTGTCTTTGTCCCTTATCCCTGCTGTCTGTCCTTCTGGGGCAAATCTTTATGCTGTGAGCACAGTTTAGGGGTGTCTTAGGTGACTCTGAGGTTTCCTACCACACCCTTTCCCAAAGAGTTTTCCAACCTCCACAGGATACCTGTGGAAAAGACAACTACTCAGCCTCCTGGCTGTCCCCAGAGGTGCAGGGCCACCTGCCTCCGCAGTAATGTCGGGCATTTAGATGGAATTGGGACTGCATGTAGCGCCCATGGAGACCTGGCTATTCCTAAGGTCACTCAGTCTTCACCCTTTACCTTGTGTGGACATATTGCCGAACACCAGCGAGGAAATCAGGTTGCCCCACACTCCAGAAGACTGGAATACCAGGAAAAAGATGCCGAAATACTGGTTCACCACATCCTTGCCAAGCTTCCCCACCTTTTCTGCTTGCAGATTTCCCATGGTGGTGAGGTAGGTACCCTGAGCCGACCACAGAGGGGCCGCACCCAGGCCCAGCAAGATGGAGGTAGGGATCAGGGTGTACCTGCAGAAAGACCCCGCAAAGATGGAGAAAGGGATCAGTGTGCACGCACACAGGCCAGTGATTCCCTCTGCCCTACTCTCAAAATCTGAGGGTACAGGGAATGGGTTGTTGGTCCCTTACTGGCTGAATCTCCCTGAGAATCATCTACAACAGATGCTCTATAACCATGAAGACACCCGTGTGTGTGAAGGCAGGGCCCCAGGAGAGATCCCAAGTCAAGGAAAGGGTTACTACCAGGGTCAGGAGCAAGAGAGGAAGGCGGCTGGGACCCAGAGTAGGCACACACACTGGGAAGGACCGGCTAGAGGGGCTGTACCAGTTGGCATGGAAGTTGCCCAGGGAGAAGACCACATAGCAGCACATGGAGCCCACGATGGTCCACTTGCAGCCATACTTCTTGATGAGGATGGGTGGGAGGAACATGGAGGACAACAGCACAGAGGCATAGAGTGTGCTGAGTGTCGCCACACCCAGGCCTTGCGCACTGTAGAGGCTGCTCTGTGGATAAAAGGCAAGCCATCAGAGGAGGGGACGGTTGAGGGAACTGGGTGGGATGAGGAGACAAGATATGGCTGAGTGCTGGACCCAGGCTCAGGGCCACCTCAAACCTTGAGCCACCAGATATACCAGCCTTCTCACACAAGGACAGTGCAGTAAACGGTAAATAAAACCAGCTTCGGCTTCTGACTCCCAGGGAGGAGGCAGTAGGGAAGGAGTCCATGGGAGGTGGGAGGAGTCAGGGGAAGGTGGGAGGAGTCAGTGGGTAGGTGGGAGGAGTTTATGGGAAGGTGGGAGGGAAGCCCGGGAAGATGTGCTCAAAGCAGAGACAGAGCATTCACCAGCCCTCATTACACAGTGAGGGAGGAGAGGAGCGAGAAGGGGAAGAAGGAGAGCTGCCTCCACTTCCCGCACCATCCTACCTGTTCTCTCCCATGTTCTGTGGGTCAGCTGCACCCAACGTCCACTCCAGCCAGTCCCTAAGACCCTTACGACCTGACAGATGGAATCTGAATCAATCGCCTTCCTCTAAGGTCGTGTTACCTGGAGACTTCAAGTAGCTAGAAGCTCTCACTGTTCAGCCGGCCCTTTTAAACGCAGTTTTGCCCGGGGTGCTTCACTTGCATCTGTGAGCTTGTCTGCTTTGCATTTCTAATGAAATTCTGACAGTACCTGTCAATCTTGGGATATCTCTGCCACCCACACTAGGGGAGGGACATTTGTGACTTACGATTGCTTCTGACTGCAGACCACTGAAAATGCAGGCAGTCATCAACATCTAAAGTAGGGCCAGAATTTTAGAAGCTAATGACTTTTTTCACATGAATACCTATGCTCAAGTGCCTGGACCGGCATATGCTAGACAAGTTCATCCATGGAATATACATACAAAAATAAGCACATGGGTGTGTTGCACTATTAGACCTCATTACATAAACATTACGATATCCTTTCTATCTGGCCAGTGAAAGGCTGGGATGTGCTTTCCACTAGAGGGCCATGCAGGGCTGCGTTAGCACAAAGGTCAAAGCATCTACTCCCTTCAGCTGGTGAATGCACAGGAGCTGTCAGAAACCACAGAGCAGGCAGCAGCACTGATCTGGTAGCACCAGTGCTCCATGAAACCCTGTCTTGAAAGAGAGAAAAGAAAGAAGGAAGGAAACAGGGGTGTGAAAACAGAAAGACAGAGACAGAAAGGAAGGGAGGGAGGGAAGGAAGGAGGGAGAGAGGGAGGAAGAGAGAAAAAGAGACGGAGAGATACAGACAAAAGAGAGGGGAAAGGAGGAAGGGAGGGAGGGAAGGGGGGGCTGGAGAGATTGCTCAGTGGTTAAGAGCACTGACTGTTCTTCCAGAGGTCCTGAGTTCAATTCCCAGCAACCACATGGTGACTCACAACCATCTATCATGGGATCTGATACACTTTTCTGGTGGTCTGAAGGCAGCTGCAGTGTACTCATATAAATAACAAATAAATAAATCCTTAAAAATAAAATAAAAACAAAGCTTGTGAAAAGAAAAAGAGAGCAAGAGAAAGGAGGAAAGAAAGAAGGGAGGGAGGAGGGGGAGGGAAGGAGAGAAGAGAAGAGAAGAGAAGAGAAGAGAAGAGAAGAGAAGAGAAGAGAAGAGAGAAGTAGGCAGGAAAGGAAGAAGAGATTGATCTACTTTTACTGTAATTACACAGGGAAAGCTTTCAGATCATCTCCAGGCCCACATGACCTAGAAGCTCATGACCATGCCTCTTGGCCAAGCCTCTGGGCCAGGCCTCTGGGCCATGGCTGCTTGGTTTTCGCACAGACTCACAGACATGAGCTGGAAAGGATTCCAGAAACGTTCAAAATGCAGACAATTTTGCCGAAGCTCATGATTCGCTTAAAGCTTTTGTAAGGTCAAGTGAGGAGCAGCAAAGTCACATATCTGCCCAACCACAAAGCCACTCAAAGGCAGTGTCCTGTCAGCTCTCAGCAACCTCCTTCTTGCCCAGGGCCACACACTCCTGGGCTGTAGAGCTCTGTAGTCACTCTAGAGGAGTGTGAGCAAGACTAAATCTTGTTTGGCTTCATTTGAAAAAGAAAACTGTTCCAGGGAGTTGTGTGCCAGTGTGTGGGGTGTGGTGGTGTGAACTGGATAACATGTGTGCCAGTGTGTGGGGTGTGGTGGTGTGAACTGGATAACATGTGTGCCAGTGTGTGGGGTGTGGTGGTGTGAACTGGATAAAATGAGGGGTACATCTCACCTGCAGATTCTGCAGGCCCCCGTAGGCAGTGAAGAGCAGGAGAAATCCACAAGAAACCACCAGAACATTCTTCAGGCTCCTCTCCATTGTGCAGATGGATTGTCAGTACCAGTGGATGTCAGAGAGTGAGTACGCATCCAGCTCCCTAAGAGAAACCATTCGGAACGTGGGAAACGGCACCGGTGCCAAGCATCATCCCTGAGTTAGGAATAGGTTGGCCATTAGATAGTGTGCTAGCTTTTGCAGGCCAGAGTCCATCTTATGCTTGCTTTCTGGGAAAGGTTATGTCTCTTATCAGCTCCTCTGCATTTTTCTCCCTGTTACCTTCAGAGAGGAATGCTTCACTCATGCACATTTGATTTGACAGTACCTCATATATCCAGAGAAGTTGCCAGCGGTGCAGAACATGGAATGTTCTTCTATCCTGAAGAACAAAGCAGAAACCACTCACTTTTAGAATGCCTATCCAACTTCTGAAAAACATTTAATGTGATACTATCCAGGGCCTTAGAAGTGCAAAGACAGGTGACCTCACTATGTTGTGATGATGTTCCAAGCGATAGGGCATGGTAACTCATCACATGCAGAGAGCAATTTTATAGGTACCACTTCATGTGTAGTAATTTGCATTTGAAATCATAGACCATCATAAGACAGCGAAGCCCAGGATTTCAGCCCAGAGCTGTGCCCGTTAAACCCAGCAGCTGCCAATCATGTGTGGCCACCAAGTTCTTGAGGGATAGCTGGCACTCGCTGTGGAACTGAATTTGGGATCTCAGTTAATTAACATTAAACATTCAAGTGGGCAAGTGGTGGACAGGCCAGATCCAGAGTGTCAGAGCGTTCTACACACCGAGGATAAGCAAAAGAAGAAACACTCCATGCTGGATATGGTGGTAGGTGCTTATAATTCTAGCACTCTGAAGGCAGAAGCAGGCAAATCTCTATGAGTTCGAGGCCAGCCTGGTTCACATAGAATTGCAGGTCAGGCAAGGCTACATAGTGAGACCTTGTCTCCAAAAAACAACCTTCTATCCAGTTGTTGTTAAACCTAATTGTTCTTAGACTGTTCCCAAGGTGCTGTGTCTTTGGTCATTTCTGTTAAGTGTGGACCAAGCAAGTGAACCCTTACAGCCTTGGTAACTGGCCTGACCTCCCATAATGGAGATAAGGCTCTTATAGCTTAATCGGTTTCTATGAAAAGACAAACCTTGTGGAAGTCACTGGTTTAAATATTTACTAAACGTGGGTTATTACATGGATACGCACATGAGAACAACATTAACACACTAGCAGGATATTCTAATGGGGGCAGGAGGAGGTGGTCCAGCCAGTGAAGCACTCACCTCACAAGCATGGGGACCTGAGTTTGATCCCAGCCAGCCCATGTTGTAATACCGGGCATGGTGAGTAGTTATAATGCCAAGGATCGGGAGGTGGGAAGAGGAGAGAGAGTCCCTGGGACTCGCTGGCCAGCCAGCCCGAGTGAACTCTAAACCAATGAGACAGCCTGTCTCAAAAGCGTTAGACAATATGCCTAAGGCTGTCCGACTGGAGGCTGTGAAACCATAGAGAGCTGTGGAACCACCCTAGCTCAGCGATCCCCAGCCAATGCCAATAAGACGGGGTGAGCGGGAGGAGCATTTAAAGGGGAGAAATACTTAGCATCACGTAGACGCTCACACAATAAACTTGCTACCAGCTAATGAAATGTTAGCTCCATTTAGTGAATTTTTTTTTCTTGGTGATACTTTAGATGTTAGTCTCCTTATCTGTGTCAAGGGGGGGGGGATTTGAAATGGGAACTATTGTTCAAAGTCTATAAGAGATGAGTTTTAGGTACAGTCTTCTTAAGGCCAGAATCAAGGGTGCTCTTACTGTCCCAGATTCTGACTGCTACCCTCACTGACTAACACGTCCCTGCAGACCTGCTCTTGGATGGGAGAAGTCCAGGCTGTGTATTGGAAACAGATCTGACTGTGAACAAGACCCTGACCCAGGGCTAAGCTCCTAGGCTGAAATACTTAGACACCATACTGATCATCACGCCACACTCTCAGCATCTGACTTGGGGTTTCCATTGCTGTGATAAAACACCATGAGCAAAAGCAAATGCAAATTTGGTGTTTTGAATAAGAACGGCCCCATAGACTCATATATTTTAATGCTTAGTTACCAGGGAGTGGCACTACTTGATAAGGATTAGTGGGTATGGCCTTGTTAGGGGAAGCATGGCCTTGTTGGAGGAGGTGTTATTAGGGGGTGGGTTTTGAGTTTTCAAAAGCCCAATCCAGGGCACAATCTCCCTCTCTGTCTCTGTCTCCTTCTCCGTCTCCGTCTCCCTCTCCCTCTCTTTCTCTCTTTCTCTCTCTCTCTCTCCTCCTGTGGCCTATGGATCCAGATGTGGAATTCTCAGCTACTTCTTCAGCATATGTCTGTCTGCATGCCTCCATGCACCCCACCTTGAGAATAATGGACTGTGAGCCAGCTCCCAATTAAATATTTTCTTTTTTTATAAGAGCTGCCATTGGTCGTGGTGTCTCTTCACAGCCATGGAACACTGACTAAGGATGGCTTAGTTAATCTTAGAGCTCTTAGGTCACATTCTGACACTGAAGGAAGTCAGTGCTGGAACCTGGAGGTGGGAGCTGAAGCAGAGCCATAGAGGAGAACTTGCCAGGCTGACGGTTCCTTCCGACTTACTCAGTTTGCTTTCTTGTATATCTCAGAACCAACTCTCCAGTGGCGGCAACACCAACCTGGGCTGAGCACTCCCATGTTGGTCATCAATCAAGATGATAGCCCACAGACCTGCCTCCGGACCAATCTTATGACAGTGTCTCCTCATTTAAGATTCCCCTGTCTCATGTGACTCTGGTTTATGTCAAGTTGATAAACCAATAAAACCACAACAACCAGAAAAGCACGCACATGGGGCTTAAGAGAAGCCATGGTCCTGCAGATGAGCTCAGACAGGAGACCACTTAGCAGAGAGCAAATGAAGACCCTTCATTTGCTTCACGAGGACCTCAGGGAGGAAATGTCCTTTAACCTTAGGGCTCTGGATCATGTAACTCACCAGCCACCGGGGACCACACTTCTACCACTGCCCAAAGCAGGGACTCTGAGATTTACAGTCATTTAAATCAGTAAACTCCCCACTGAGACGCCTAAGCAATAGCTTGCTCTTTTAGGAAAAGTGCTCCTGTGGGCAAGTTACTATTAGTTTTCTTGGCATTTACATCTGAAATCTAAAAGCAGCACCAAGTGAATGATCATTGATTCTATTAATTTTCTTCAGGGAAATGTAACACGCATAGTCAGAGACTGGGAGTTACCACTCCCTTTAGGAATTCTGGAACTCTTACGTTCTAGGAATACTCATATTCCATGCCTCCCCTTCACCACCACCCCTGCCCCCCCCCCTTAGCCATTTGTATCCATGCTATTTTTCACTACTTTCCAGAGAGCCCGTCTTACAACAGACAGTAGAAACTGCCCTCACCCTCCCACTACTGATGAATCCTATGGAGCCCCAGGTCGGCAGAGACTGTGATCACCTGGGAATCTGGGTCTTGCTGTCTTTCAGAGGTTTTAGAACACACTTCTACTGTGGACATTTGAGTGACCTGATGAACCAGTCACTCTTGACTGCGCAGCCTGCAGATCCAATGACCACGGCATCCAGTCTGGCTAAGGTACTGCCACCCTGTACAGAAGGAGGCCAGATTGGGGTCTGCGGCTCAGCACTTCCTGACTCTCCCTGCTGCTGCAGCAAGGCCCAGGTAATCAGAGCCCAGCGAGTCACTCACTGCCATACCCCTACACTCTAAGGCATGATGACACCAGGCCCTGTTTTAGGATACACCTAAATGCATATGTGCCGACACACATAAATGTCTCCAGTGCTGTAGGCACAGCTCTTCCTTTGCATCTAGCCACAGATACCAGGAATAATGTTATTGCAAAGCTGGAGCTGACCTCTGACAGGGTGGCCAGCAGCCTGTGCTCATGGGCCAAGGTCCAGGGGAGGAAACAGATACAAACCAAATAGCCAAGCAAAATCAGAAGTCAATCAAGCAAACTCACATGACAGAGCACGCACCAAAACCCAGTTAGGGCAGAAAACACATACAAATCCATCCCCACCAGGGCAGCAGCACCCATACATAGCAGCTCTGATTCATAAGTGCCCCAGGGGAAGATCATCCGCCATCTGGACTGTAAAGCCTGGTTCTGTGGCCTCCACAGCTGGTCGGTTCAGTGAAGCGGGCAGCTCACCGTGGTCTAACAACCTGCAATTAGAGGCCAAGAGCTGGACAGCTGAGGAACACTTTCACGTGTGTCTACAGCACTCAGACAAGGTACACACAAGCGGTCATTGAGCTGGTGTGTCCTGCGTGTGCATGTAATCAATTGCTCGGTCCCCACAAGCAAAGCCAACTATTATTAAGTTATTCTGGAAGATCTCAAAGGATGAGTTTGAACCTTGCTCCCAGAGCGCGTGTGTGCACACACACACACACCCATAAAATTGGTTCTCCGGCCCTGTGCTAGATAAGTGTCACCCCGTGTCTACTTACCTACCTTTGTGACCTTCTTGCTTCCTGTCACTGCCTGGCACAGGGCTTCTTTGATCTTTGAATGCCAATGCAGTTTCCAGGATAAAACTTTAACGCACTGTTGAGAACAGTTGTGTTTTTGCCAGGGTGCATTGGGAAAGCAGGGTTGGGCAACACTTGTTTTTCTATGAGCAAGTAGCAAAGCCTGTCTGTAAGGTGTCTCCTGGCTGGCCATGATCAGAGCTATGGAACCAGTCATGGGGAAGATTCTGGGGGCAGACTCCAGAGACAGGCAGGGGAACTACCCAATGTTGTTAAGGCCAGTTATAAAGGCTCCTACTAAAACATAGTGTCTACAGCTGTGAGATACTCAGTGGTTAAGACCATTTGCTGCTCTTCCAGAGGATCAGGGCTTGATTCCCAGCACCCATATTATAGCTCACGACAGTCTGTAACTCCAGTTCCAGGGGATCCAATACACACTTCTGGCCTCAAGGGTTCTACATGTGTACATGACACACAGACATACATATGGGCAAAACACCCATACACATAAAATTAACAAGGAAATAAATAGTGCCTGGTTTGAAATACATGGGAAAAGTTAATTTCCGTATGTACACATGGATATATTATAAATATATGCATCTGCAAAGCATATTGCATTGCATATTCACTGTATATAGGTGCACATGTCTGTGTCCACATACTGTGGGCACATACAGTGGCTCTAAGGTCTGACTCATCAAGTTCTCCTCTGAGCAGCTGAACTTCCATAGGAAAAGGCACAAGCCTGTCTATGACTGATGGACCTGAATACTAGTCTATCCTCTAAGACCATCTAGTTTTACAAAGAAAAATGTTCTTAAGGAGACAATACTTTAAAAGTAAGTTTTCAAAAAAAAAAAAAAAAGTAAGTTTTCTTAGGAAGAACTTTGCAAAATAAACTGAGACAGCCCCCTGAGTGTGAGCAGCCCTCTTCTGCACTGGTCGGTGGGGAATTAGCCAGGGTTCTGTCTTAGGTCACATGTCTGGCCTCCTTCCAACCATCAGACACAGGCCAAGTCAGAGGAGTTACCTCATTTTTATGGCTCACCCGCATTCATGATCTATGTTCACCCTGATTCTTGAAGGCATCTGTCCACACCACCACCCAGGGATTTACCCAGATGCCGGGAAAGAACGCACCAGCCCAGGTACAGAAACGCTGAAGTAGAGGGCCAGTTTGTGCAGCCTCCTCTTCCTGCAGGCCCTGGGTTATCTGCTTGGGGAAACACCTTTTGGTTGGGCTATTTACCATGATCTAGAGAGAAACCCCAGGTCCCTCCTGGAGCCCAAGTGAACTCTGGTAGACAGCTCTGTCGGTTAGCAAATGTCTCCTGAGTTCTGTACCTTAGATAGGGAAGTGGTCTGCCACAAAACCAATCCAGACCCCTCCTCCCAGCCTGGAGGTTTGAGGCTTGTGCTTGGGTGGCCAGCAGAACTAGCTCATCAACTGCCTCCTCTAAGGCTAACAAACACATACCTGGCCATACCTGCCCATGCCATTTGCTCTGTCCCTCTTCGTCGTGCCGCCTAGCAGGTTCCCAAGGCTGAGATGGCCTCAGCACAAGGAGGCCAGCACCCACTCAGCGGAGGAAAAAAGTCAGGCTGGTGCTGGACACTGAACTCAGCTGAGGAAGAAGTCAAGCTGAGGCTGGCCATTGAGAGCAGGCAGGATTGTGACTCACAAGGGAAGGCAGGAGCTCTGCGCTCACTGCAGGGGCTGTGGGAGGGGCTGGCCTTCACATCTGGATGTCATCTACAGAGGGTGTGCATCACCCCACAGGTGATGTCAGAGCCCCCAGATGAGACACGCACACCCCCAAACAGCTGTAGAAATTAAATCATTATGGTCCCATTTTCAGTATCATCAAAGAATCACAAATAAGTAGGAGATATTAGATCCCTGTCTTCCCGAGCCAGCAGCTGGCACCTGCTCGCCTAGGCACATTTTAGTTTGTCTTAGTGTTATATTGTAACTCTATTACAATCTGCCACCCAGCAGAAAAAGAGAAAGGGATTCCAAGCCCCGGGAGAATGGGAGCTTTGGAGGTGAGAGCTTTGTTGGCAATGCAGGAGAGATTGTTCCTCCATGAAGAATTCAGCCAATGAGGCATTTAGACAAGCAAGGACATGTATTTATGTTAGACAGGTTTGTGCCCAATTGGTACACCAGACACTTTCACTTCTTGTCATGACTTCTGAGAAACCAAAACTAAGTAGTAAATCTACCTGGCTTGGCGTAGTCTGGGTCTCTAGTGCTTTTATGACGAGGCAGGGATCATTCCTCACACCAACCCTGGATAATCTGTGTTTGGACTGGGCAGGAGTCCTGGGGATGTGTAGGACATTGTGGACTCAGTCATGTGACTTCAAGTAAGCCAGATGGCACTTTTATCTTACCCCCAGGGGGTTAGCTTATAGCTGGCATTGATAAGACCGTCTCTGTGGCCCAATAAGCTATTGCACTTCCCAAGAGGAGGTTGTAAGTCAGCTTTGGGAAACAGAGTGAGAACAGGGCTCAGATCAGAGTGAGGCCACCAGCCCCTTGCTATGCAGCCCTCACCTATGTGCAGCCTGTTTCAAATGTTTCCAACTTTCCCTGACCTTTAATTCTTTTAGGTTGTAGGAGCTGAGCTTCTGAACTCATGTCCCCTCTCTTGATTGAGTACTCACTGTGTGTTATTCTGTGTGTCTGTGTCCTTGTGTGTGTGTCTGTGTATCTCTGTGCATGTTCATCTGTGTGTATGTGCATGTATGTGTCTATATGTGTCTGTGTGCATGTGTTTGTATAGATCTTATGTCTCTCTACATATACCTGCACATACATCTCTTGGTGCAGAAGAGAAAGGGGTTGAGCTCCCAGGGTTTGGTTCATCCACCAGTAGCTCCAGAAAGCCTTCCACCCGACCTCGTTCTCTTACCTTTCACCCCCTCCTTCCATGTGGCAGATTCACTCCTTTGCTGATAACTGAGAGACAAGAAGAGCCACATCTGAGATGGAAGCCTGCTGTCCTTGAACATGTATGAAGATTATGCTTTCCCTCACTGCCCTGCCGACTTCTGCTGCACCCAGGCTCCAAGGAAACAGTGATGGATATGCCGTCTCCATCACAACTCTTCCCCCTTTTGCGTTGAGAGAGCAGCCTCACCACGAACTACACACCCCTACACAGCCTCTGCCGCCGCACCCCGTGCTGCTCAGGTGAGTTTTACTATCCAGGTGTTCTGCTACCCTCAGATCGCAGGTGGCCCCTGATTTACTAGGGACGGGGGTCACGCACAGGGTTGGCCGCTGAGATTAGAACCGTTCGACCTCTGAAAGTAGCAGGACCTAGAGAAAAGCACTTCCAGGTCAGCATGTGGACGGAGCCATCCCCAGCTCTAACCTACTCTCTCCACCTGTCTGCCATCCCGTGGACTTTTAAAGGTCTAAAGCCAGGCCCCTGATGTCCCTAGCTCTGACTCACCTCTCCGCAGCCTTTGTTTCTCAGAGGGCCCAGGTCAGGCCACAACCAAGGCTGGCCACTGCCATTCAGGCTTTCCTAACAGATCCCTGATAGGTTGGTTTGCCTGTGATATCCCACACATATTCACAGGAGACTAGAAATGACAGTGAGCTTTCTAAGTCTTAGTATGAAGGGAGACTGTTGCTATCTGTGTATCAGGCCTGGCCCTGGCTGGGAAAGAACACTTGCCCATGGGAAGCCGAAATCTGTCTCTGCGTATCCTAAACACCCCCCCCTTCAGTCACACCATGGCTCTCCCATCTCCCTCAGCCACTAAGAGGTTGTAGTGGTTTGTGGAGTCCTGGGTCCTCTATATACCTCCCTCCAGACCCTAGAGCCCACCTTTGATGTCCTTGGAGGGACACAGCACCCTGAAACTTCGTTCTGGTGCTGGGTGCCAAATGCCTGCTGTCCAAAGTGCGTTTAGCCAGTCTTATCTCTCAATAACACTGGGGCAATAAGAGCTAATAAGGGCTAAGGCTAGTGAGGTCATAGATGGCCCCTGGGCTTCATTCACAGGAAGGCTCTAAGGGTGGGTGTGACCTCCAGAGCTCCTTCTGGAGAAATGCCCTCTCTAGGCTCCTCAGGGAGAAGTCTAAGCATTTCCAAAATGTCATCTTCAGCGGGAAGCTCCAGATGCAGCTTGATTGCTCGTGGACTGAGCCCAGAGAAACCAATCCGCCATGTTTCCATTGATGATGGTTCTGGGCTGTGGGGGAGGGGCGCTTCTCCTTTCTGTTGATGAGACAGGAAATTCAGACCTAAGTCACTGGTAGGTGTCACCAGGACCAGCTTTCCTTCCAATCACCACCAAATCTAAAAAACAAAGTCTACTTTCCCTCTCCCCTTAAACGAAAAAACGTTCCTGAACTCTGGGAGGGGAGGGGTGATGAAGAAGAGCGTCAGTCTGAGCCGTACATCCAACCACAGAGGAAAGTCACCCCAAGCAGGGTGTTCAGAGAAGAGTTACGTGACACGAGACCTGTTGTGCCTGTGAACAGGACAGGCCTGACATCTGAGAGAGCAAGGCTCCTGTACCAGCCATGGGGGCTGCAGGGTGGGGAAAGTCTAACGTGCCAAGCTCCTTCCAGGTGGGGCCGAGGGTCAGGCTCCCCCTGCCGGAGAGTCATACTATGTGTACTACCTCAGAGGGACTGCCCAGTGTGTCTACTCCATTGTCACTAACCACTCAGGGGAAGGGAGAGCCAGGACACTCTGAGAACACAGTATTAACTCACTCCACAAATCTGCCTGTAAGAGTCAACAGATTCCGTCTTCCTCAGTACTTCCTCATGCTCAGTACTCTCATCCCACTCAGTACTCCCATACACTTAGTACTCTATCATACTCAGTACTCCCGCCAGACACAGTCCTCCCATCATACTCACTCAATACTCCTACCATACCCCTCACACTCAGTACTCCCACCAGACTAAGTACTGTCACACACTCAGTACCCCATCACACTCGGTACTCCCACCAGACTTAGTACTCATCACACTCAGTATGCCCACCCCATCTTTCAGCACATTCAAAGACTACACACTCAGTTCACAGACTTTGATCAGAAGCCCACGTTCATCCATCACCTGAAACCAGTCTGTATGCCTGGAGTCACGTTTGCAGAATATCTTTTAAAGCCATAAGACACAAAATCTGCACTGTGTTGGGCTTCTACCAGGGATGCTGGCGCAAGCTGCTGCTGTAATTCCTTTCTGTCACGAGGGCTTCTCCGTGGGACCCTTGTTTCCCTGCATTGGCCTTCTTCCCTGAATGCTTTCTTTACGCACACGTTGGCATTAGGTGCCAGTGTTGTGGCAAGAGGCCAGAGACAAACTGTGGATCGTCTTGATCTTTGGTTTCACAGACTCCGCACCGATGGGAGGCAGCGTTAACAGGGCCAGTGCTGTGGTTTGCATCTCCTCACCACAGGCTCACAGGTTTGGTTGTTCCTGCAGAAGGATCTGGACTTGGCCTGGAGAACTGGTATCTGGGTTTGAACTTGAAGGATGTTCCAAGCCATTGATGCAATCTGAGAGAGCCCGCGGTTCCCAGCAAGCCTGGATGGTGGCAGTAGGGATGAGGGCGGTGTCAGGTAAGAGACTAGAAAATCAGCCAGCACCCTGTGGCTGAAGCCTGGGAGGCAGGCAGAGTTTGTGTTCCACTGACATTTGCAAGCAGGCCGAAGGCCAAGGCTGTGTTTTGTGATCTTGACTTCTGTCTGACCTCTGTCTGACTGGCTGTTTGTCTCTTAACTCATGGACAGGTTTGTCTGTTTATAATAGTAGTTAGATTGCTCTACACCTTTTCTGCTGTTTGCATTTTAATTTAATAAAATCCTTGGCCATATTTGGATGTGATGCAGGCCTGCCTCTTTCTCTGTGAGACTATGTGGCTTTTGCACTTTATGGAGCCAATATACTTTACTTTATGGCCAGCTCTCTCCTTATAGACATGAGGCTTCTGGCAGCAAACATAATCCTGTGCCATTTGTAAAATGTGCCTGTAACTTAGTCAAGGCTTACAGTCATGGAGTCGCTGAGCAAGTACCTGTGTGTGTGTGTGTCACTGATCTGCTCCTCCAGGCTCCTCTGCATCTCTGCAGCTCCATACAGCTCCCTTGCTGTTCCTAAAAGCTCCCCACAATTACCCACATGCCTGCTGCAGCTTTTAGCACTACTACTCATGGCTCCTGGCTATCTGCCTGCTGGTTAGAAGGCGTAGCTTATAGTATTATTTCACGTTGATCAAATATTTTAAAGTTAAAAAAAAAAAAAACTAAACAAAAACAAACAAAAAAATACATGACACGAAAGGCTGGGCGTAAGAGAATGGGGAGAAGGCTCGTTTGGTAAAGTGCTCGCCATGCAATCTTGAGGACCTGAGTTCAGATCCCCAAAAATCATATAAAAAGCTTGGCACAGAAGCTGGCCTGTAATTCTAGCACTGCTGGGCACAGACAGGATTCTTGTGGCTTGCCAGCCAGCTAGCCTAGCCAGTGAGCTCCAGGCTCAGTGAAAGACCCTATATTTCAAAAAAGATAATGTTGAGAACAATAAATTGGCTCCCTAGGGGGTGGGCACGGGCTGCCTGAGTAAGGTGACTGCGCTGGGCACAACACTGTTAGAAGCAAACAAAGAGCACACACACTTAAAGTAACCCGGCAAGGCAATTTTTTTTTTTTTTGTAAGAAGTGTGCTTTAATCCCAGAGGCAGGTGGATTTCTGAGTTCGAGGCCAGCCTGGTCTACAGAGTGAGTTCCAGGACAGCCAGGGGTACACAGAGAAACCCTGTCTCGAAGAAAAAAAAAAAAAAAAGAAGTGTGTTAGTGTGCTGCAGAAGCCAAACAGGACCAGCAAGTATGGGTGGGGGTGGGGCAGGAAGCGCAGGAGGTTCTATCCTAGCCACGTAGTGACTGTGTCTTTTTCCCCATTGACTGTGGTCTGACCTCACAATCTTTCTCAGCTGCTAGTTTCAAATGAATGGTACGAAAGAAATGAAGGAAGGTTGGAACAGACTGAGTAGGGCCACCAAACTCTGAGAATGCAGTGGGGTCTTTATACAAAAAACATCTTATTAGTTGGGGGAGATTTTAAAACCTGCATAAAAGTTTTACAGGGTGAACGTGAGGGAGATTTATGGAATAGAGGCCTCCTGGTGGGCTAGCTACCTTTGATAGAAATAAAAAATTACAACAAAACAGAAACAAATAAAGAATAACAACAGAACATTTCTCACAGTGGCACACACCTTTAATCCCAGCACTCCGAAAGACGGGGCAGTGTGAGGGCTAAAATCATGCTTTAAGGTTAAATGGCTGTGCTTAAGAGATCAAATCAGAAATGTAAATAACGTTGGTTGCCGCAACTGCATAGGACGGGCTTGATCAAACGTAGGTGGGAGAAAAGCAGGCAGGGGGCATGTCAGGCTGCATGCTTGCCCCCATTGGAAAAGGGATGGAGGAAGGATGTAGCTTATAGGCTGTACCTATATAAGCACTTGACTAACGTGATCTCCAGCCATTCTCTGGGCATCTCAGGAATGGATCTGGCCAGTGTCTATCATCCTGGCCAGTACTGAATAAAGCTTGCTGCAAATTTGGTTCAAAAATTGTGGTGGTAGCCTTATTGTTACCTGGTGGGAGTAGCAGCAGGTGAATCCCTGTGAATGCCAGGAAAGCAGGTGAGCATACACACAGACAGACAGACAGACAGACAGACAGACACACACACACACACACGGAGAGAGAGTGACAGAGAGAAACAGAGACAGAGAGTGACAGAGACAGAGAGTGACAGAGAGCAGCAGAGAGAGAACATAAATATAATCTAGAGAGCAAGTCAGTGATCCTCCGTGGTTCCCGTGGTTCCTGTCCTGACTTCCCTTAATGATGGGCTGTGGTACAAGTGTAAGCTGAAATAAACCCTTTCTTCCCCAAGCTGCTTTAGGTCAGAATGTTTTATAACAGCAACAGATAACAAACTAAGACAGGGCTGATCTTATGCCAGAGCGCTCTATACCCAAATACCACTGGGAGAGAGCAGGTCTCTCAGGAGTGTTGACAAGCCTGAGAGCACAGGCAAGTCCACTACTGCTGCTCAAAGGGACCCACCCGGAGCCCTCGGGTCACAGGAACCAAGGAGCAGCCTGAGACAGGATCCTTCCTATTTCCGTCTGTGCCCGGAGCTGATCCTGTGCCACAGCTGTCCATACCCAAATTCCTCCTGGAGAGTACTGGTGTTCCAGGAGTGCAAACTCACCTGTGAGCACAGGTAAGACCACCACTTCTGCTCAAATTTCTGGCGCAAGAGGGACCTACCCTGAGCCAAGGAACCAAGGAACAGCCGGGGACAGGATCCTTCCGGTTTCCGTCTGCACCCCGGAGCTGACCCTGTGCCAAAGCTGTCCATACCCAAATTCCTCCAAGAAAGAACTGGTCTCCCAGAAGTACTGACACACAGGCTTGCAGGAGGGACAAGCCACAGTCAGAGACAGCAAGACCAGCTAACGCCAGAGATATCCAGATAGCAAGAGGCAAGAGCAAGAACATAAGCAACAGAAACCAAGGTTACTTGGCATCATCAGAACCCAGTTCTCTCACCACAGCGAACCCTGGAAACCCCAACATACCAGAAAAGCAAGACTCTGATTTAAAATCACATCTCATGATAATGATGATAGAGGACTTCAAGAAGAACATAAATAACCTCCTTAAAGAAATACAGGAGAGGGCTGGAGAGATGGCTCAGCGGCTAAGAGCACCCGACTGCTCTTCCGAAGGTGATAAGTTCAAATCCCAGCATCCACATGGTGGCTCACAACCATCCGTAACGAGATCTGGCGCCCTCTTCTGGGGTGTCTGAAGACAGCTACAGTGTACTTACATATAATAAATAAAATAAATCTTTAAAAAAAAAAAAAGAAAGAAATACAGGAGAACACAGGTAAACAGCTTGAAGCCCTTAAAGAGGAAACACAAAAATCCCTTAAAGAATTACAGGAAAACACAACCAAACAGGTGAAGGAATTGAACAAAACCATCCAAGATCTAAAAAGGGAAGTAGAAACAATAAAGAAATCAAAAAGGGAGACAACTCTGGAGATAGAAACCCTAGGAAAGAAATCAGGAACCATAGATGTGAGCATCACCAACAGAATACAAGAGATAGAAGAGAGAATCTGAGGCGCAGAAGTTACCATAGAAAACATTGACACAACAGTCAAAGAAAATGTAAAATGTAAAAAGCTCCTAACTCAAAGCATACAGGAAATCCAGGACCAAATCTAAGACTAATAGGTATAGAAGAGAGTGAAGATTCTCAACTTAAAAGGTCAGTAAATATCTTCAACAAAATGATAGAAGAAAACTTCCCTAACCTAAAGAAAGAGATGCCCATAAACATCCAAGAGGCCTACAGAACTCCAAATATATTGGACAAGAAAAGAAAAGAAATTCCTCCCATAATAGTCAAAACACCAAATGCACAAAACCAAGAAAGAATATTAAAACCAGTAAGGGGAAAGGTCAGGTAATATATGAAGGCAGATCTATCAGAATTACACCAGACATCTCACCAGAGACTATAAAAGCCAGAAGATCCTGGGCAGATGTTATATAGACCCTAAGAGAACACAAATGCCAGCCTAGGCTACTATACCCAGCAGAATTCTTAATTGCAATAGATGGAGAAACCAAGATGTGCCATGACAAAACCAAATTTACACAATATCTTTCCACAAATCCAGCCCTACAAAGGATAATAGATGGAAAACTCAAGCACAAGGAGGGAAATACACCCTAGAAAAAGCAAGAAAGTAATCTTCTTTCAACACCCCCAAAATAAACACACAAATATAAAAATGACATTAAAAAATAACAGGAAGCAACAATCACTAATCATTAATATCTCTTAATAGCAATGGACTCAATTCTCCAATAAAAAGACATAGAATAACAGAATGGATATGTAAACAGGACCCAGCATTTTGCTGCATAAAGGAAATGCACCTCAGTGTCAAAGACAGACACTTTCTCAGAATAAAGGGCTAGAAAACAATTTTCCAAGCAAAATGATTCCAAGAAACAAGCTGGAGTAGCCATTCTAATATTGAATAAAAGCAACGTTCAACCAAAAGTTATCAAAAAGGATAAGGAAGGACACTTCATACACATCAAAGGAAAAATCTACCAAGAAGAACTCTCAATTCTGAACATCTATGCTCCAAACGCAAGGCCACCCACATTCATAAAAGAAACTCTACCAAAGCTCAAAGCACACACTGCACCTCACACAATAGTAGTGGGAGACTTCAACACCCCACTCTCAGCAATGGACAGATCATGGAAACACAAGACTAAACAGAGACACAGTGAAACTAACAGAAGTCATGGACCAAATTGTTTTAACAGATAGATATCTATAGAACATTTCATCCTAAAACAGAAGAATATACCTTCTTCACAGCACCTCATGGATGGTATCTTCTCCAAAATTGACCATAGAATCAGTCACAAAACAGGCCTCAACAGATACAAGAAGACTGAAATAATCTCATGCAGCCTATCAGATCACCACAGATTAAGGCTGGTCTTCAATAGCAACAAAAACAGCAGAAAGCCCACATACACACGAAAGCTGAACAACGCCCTACTCAATGGTAACTTGGTGAAGAAAGAAATAAAGACATCGAAGACTTTTTAGAATTTAATGAAAATGAAGACACAACATCCTCAAACTTATGGGACACAATGAAAGCAACGCTAAGAGGAAAACTCAAAGCTCTGAGTGCCTCCAAAAAGAAACTGGAGAGAGCTTACACTAGCAGCTTAACAGCATATCTGAAAGCTCTAGAACAAAAAGAAGCAAATTCACCCAAGAGGAGTAGGCGGCAGGAAATAATCAAACTCGGGGCTAAAATCAACCAAGTGGAAACAAAAAGAACTATACAAAGAATCAACCAAACCAGGAGCTGGTTCTTTGAGAAAATCAACAAGATACATAAACTCTTAGCCAGACTAACCAGAGGGCACAGAGACAGTATCCAAATTAACAAAATCGGAAATGAAAAGGGAGATATAACAACAGAAACTGAGGAAATTTTTAAAAAAATCATTAGATCCTACAAAAGCCTATATTCAACAAAACTGGAAAATCTGGATGAAATGCACAATTTTCTAGACAGATACTAAATACCTAAGTTAAATCAGGATCAGATAAACCATTTAAACAGTCCCATAACCCCTAAAGAAATAGAAGCAGTCATTAAAAGTCTCCCAACCCAAAAAAAAAAAAAATTTCCAGGACCAGATGGTTGTAGTGCAGAATACTATCAGACCTTCAAAGAAGACCTAATACCAATACTCTTCAAGCTATTCCACAAAATAGGAACAGAAAGAACATTACCCAACTCATTTTATGAAGCCACAGTTACATTGAGTATTCTCCCTTGGAGATGGAATGGTTTCTGTCTAATCAGGAACTTTTCACAATTTCCTTTCATAGAAGACATCATAAGAGAATTTTTTTCTACTTCTATCATGTTTACTCCTAGCCTTGAGAAGCAGAGGCTTGCAGATCTCTGTTAGTGGCCAGCCTATCTATAGAGAGTTAGTTCTAGTACAGTCAGAGCTATATAATAAGATCCTTTCTCACAAAACAGAACAGTCAGACCCCAAACAAAACAGAAAGCTCCTGCTAATCACATGGGCGGCTTTCCTGAAGGTTACAGCTCTCAGAATAGGACTTCCATTGGTCATTGTATAATTCTGTTTGCATACATACAATACAGAAAAGAAACAGGAATGAGGTGCAGCAGTACACACCCACAGTCCCAGATACTGGGAAAATCCAAGGCCAGCCTGGACTGCAGTGTGAGTTCAAGGCCAGTCTCAGTAAGTTAATGTGATCCGGCCTCAAATTTGAAAAATTAAAAGAAGGGCTTGGGAAATAGTTCAGTGGTAGAGCCTTTGTCTAGCATGAACAACGTCCTGGACTCAGTCCTTAGCAGGAGAAAGAATGAGGGGTGGGGAGAGAAGGAGAAAAGAAAGGAAAAGAATTGAGGGAGAGAGAGAGGGAGGGAGGAAGGGAGGGAGGGAAGGAAGGAGGGAGGGCTTGTCATTCAAATGTCCAGAGCCCGCTCTGAAGGTCATCATGAAGCACTTTCACTTTTGGCACTTTCACTTTCGCAGGGGCAGAGTGATTCACTGTCTCCCACCAAGGGGTTTCAGCACAACACAGACCCTCCCTCCAGTGCCTCCTTTAATGAACTGGAGCCCTAGTCCTCATCAATCATTCCCTGGTGGCCACACAGTCCTTTTCTTCTTGGGCACGGGCACTCTAAATTCTTCCCCATTGTTGACAATCCAAATTCTAGATTGGGCACTAGTGGGATTTTTCTTTTCTCCCTTTCTGAAACTTGGAAATGGAGCAGAAACACCTGCAATAGTATTCAAAGAAAATCTTGCGAATGCATGGGAGGGCAGGACAAGCTACGCCTCAGAGCCTCACGGGGAGTAGAGGGGCCACAGGAGCTGCTTTCAAACTGTCTAGTAGTGAGTTCCAGGACAAACAAGTCCTGCTTCCTTTGCCAGTAGATGGGAAGCCCTATGCTACTGCACGAGGCTGAAGAAACTGGAGATCAAAAAGTGCCTCCTCAAGTGGGTCTTAGTTTCTAAGAGCAGCACCCAGGACCCTGCACACAAGGTTGCTCCACAGACACATAGGGTCTGGATGACTCAGACACCCTAGGACTCTGTCACCATGAAGTCACAGTAAAGTTTGCCCCTGGGAAGAGCTGGAGCCAGGCAGCCACTGTGGTCATTGTGAGAGTACCCTTCCCATGCCTATGCAGGGAAAGCACCATTATCTCTCCCTCCCTCCTTCCCTCCCTCCCTCCCTCCCTCCCTCCCTCCC
>LR749547.1:2935594-3044127 GCA_902729485.2 Mus minutoides
AAGAAAATCACTAGAAACATCAGAGAAAACAATCCCTTTAACAATATTATCAAAATAAAACTTAGGAGCAAGCATGACCAAGACCCAGAAGGCCTCTACAAGGACAACACTAAGGAGAGAAAATGAAGATACTAGAATACTCAAAGACCTCTCATGCTCACAGATCGGCAGAATTAACTGTGAAAATGGCTCCATTACAAAAAAAGTAATCTTTAATTTCAATGTAGTCTTCACCAGAATTCCAATGATGTGCTTCAGGGAATTAGAAAAACAAAACAACAACAGCAACAAAAATCCAAACTTAAAATTTATATGAAAACACAAATGATGCCCACAAAGCTATCCTTGCACACACAAAGCAATCCTGTACACACACAGCAATCCTATGCACACATGGAAATCCAGTGCACACACAGCAATCCAGTGCACATACAGCAATTCTGTGCACACAGCACTATTGGGGGCAACTTAATTCCTGACTTGAAATTATATGACAGAACCACAGTAACGCCACCAGCACGATACTGACACAAAGACAGATGTGTAGACCAATGGAGTAGAAAAGAGGACCCTGAGATAAATCTGCAGAGCTGCAGCTGTCTGATTCTTGACAAAGATGGCAAAAAGTAGATGCTGGAGTAGAGATGGCTTCTTCAAGCAGTGCAAGGGGGAAAACTGGGATCCAGGTGGAGACTCAGTCCTCATCCTATGCACCATTTACTCAAAATGGATCAAGCAACTTTATGTAAGACCCAAAACAAACCTGCAGGAAGGCAGAGGAAAGGCTTAGGGACCTTGGCATATGCAGTGATCTCCTGAGGAGGACATAAACGATACAGAAATCATGACATTCGCTTTGGGACTGCACGACTTTGAAAAGCTTCTGCACAGGAGCCAAAACACTGGAGTACAGAGATGGTGGACAGAACTGGAGAATTCATGTGTGTGTGCATGGGGGGGAGATGGCGGACAGAACTGGAGAATTCATGTGTGTGTGCATGGGGGGGGGGAGATGGTGGACAGAACTGGAGAATTCATGTGTGTGTGCATGGGGGGTGGTGCTTAATGTCCAGACTACATAAGGAACTAAATAACTAAATACCAAAAGGACAAACCATTCCACCAGCAAATGGTCAAATAAACTAATCAAATTCTTTTCAAAAGAAGCAATCAATGTACAACAGGGTCCAACATTTTTAGAAACTGGGAAAATGAAATCAAATGTGAGAGGCTATCATCCCAGTTGGAATGACTACTACCATCAAGAAAACAAAAGATCAGTGAGGACGTAGGGAAGGGACAGTAAACACTCTGGTGTAAGTGTAAATTAGTGGAGCCACTGTGGGAATAGGCGCCAGTGTCTGAAATACTAACACTGAGCTATTGTATAGTATAGTATAGTATAGTATAGTATAGTATAGTATAGTATAGTATTTCTGTGTCTATACCCCAAGAGTCAAAGGCTGCTTTCTGTAGAGACACCTGCACACAGGGTCTATTGCTACACTGTTCACTGGCTACACTGTAGCCAAATCATAGAACCAACCTAGATACGGAAGTGCAACCATTGATCATGAAAACGTGGCCTATGACAAGTGGAGTTTCCTTAAACCACAGTGAAGAATGAATGGCATTTGGAGATCATCCTATTAAGCAAAATCAGGGAGCAGCTATCATGTAAGGGTTATGGGAAAGCATGAGTGCAACCATTGGAGGTGGGGATCGGGAAGGAGAGGAAGCACACGAGAGGTCTGCATGGGCAAGGTTATTACACACTGTCACAATTCCCCAGACTTCGACAGAACTGACTCCATGATGGAAGTACCATTCAGGCTATGACACTCAGCATGTAGACAGCACCATCTGCCAAATAAAAACAAAGACCTTATTCATCAAAGCCCGTGGCTGTGGGGAAGTGTCTGAATGTCCTAACCTCGCCTTTTGGCTTCTGTAACTCTGCTTCTGGCTAACTGTTCTCCTTAACTGAAATATGTAAACTCGGAATAGCTTTTTCTGTGCTTAAAAGCTCACCCCGAGAAAAGCCTGGGGCTACACTGGGATACCAAACTCCTAGTATAGTCACTAGCTGGATAATAGACTTTCTATTGGCTTAAACCCATGTCTGAGGAGTTTTAGAAAAAACCCACCTCACAACAATACACGTATGAAAATGTCACAAAACCTCTTCTTTTGTCTACTGGGGACACAAAGGTCCTTGCACTCAGAGAGCACTAGGGAATCAGGAATGTTAAACATACAAGGGTCCTTCTCAAAGGAGCAGATAAAATACCTATTTTCCAACCAGAGGGCTGAGAGTGGATATTGTTAATGACCTGATGACTTTTTGCTATCTTTAGAGGCATAAATGCCTCACCCACCTTTTACTATAGAGACAGACCTCACCCATTCCCTGAAATATTTATCCCAGACTCTCCTTCCCTATCCTCACCTTTATCTCCCAGTAAACAGAGTCCATCCTTAGGAGAGATGTCACATGTATTCTACAGCCTGCTGACCTCTATGCTCTCTCGACCACACTGGATTCTAGACCTTTTAGCTATAGATCCACCCTCATGGTCACATGTACTTTCCAAAGGACTCACTATGTGGTCACACCTTAAGCTTTATCTTGCTTCTAGAATGGGAATGATTGTAGCCTAGAAACCTTTTCCCAGGCTGCACCGTGTTTTCAATATGCTGATAGTGAAACGCCTGACATCAGACTCCCAAGTCTGATCCACGTTGACAAAGTCAATCTGCACCAGGCTTTTGTTCTCATCTCTTCCAGATTCACTTCCCTGCCTAGATACTTACAGGGTTCACCCTGGTGTCTGCAGATACTGACGGACTGATTAGAGCTGCTAGTTCTAGCCCTCAGAACTATTCCTTAGCCACCTCAAAGTTGGAACTAACATCTTGCAACTAAAGGAAAAAAAATCGCTCTATTAACTTAGCAGATTCCTAGCTTCCACTAACCTAAGAGCTCAGGTAGTATCTCAGATCTATAAAGTCTGCCCACTTTTTTCTGAACCCGCTTCTGAAATACCCAGCAACCCATTTTAAACGTGCCTTGATTTATGACTTCATTCTGTAAAACTTTGAAATTGCTTCCTCACTGGGACATGGAATTTGGGGTGACTTCAATCTGTGTTCCTAGGGCCCATGGCCACTCAAAATGACCCCTGAGTAAACTCTTATTCCCGTTAAGATGAGAGCTATGGTTTTGTGTGGACACATCTAAACAAATAAAGATTAGAACGGCAAACTTCCTAAGGACAGTATGTCATGGGCTTTGGGGGCAGGGCATCTCACGGGCTCCGGTGTGAGCTGGGACAGGGAGAGAGGTGTGGCCAGGAGGAAACCACTTGTAGGAAGTTTGTGTGCGTTGAACACAAAGCCAGGCGTGGCCTGTCAAGGCACACCTGGCCACATTGGTGCTGATAAGACAGTAAATCAACCTGTCCAGTTCCAGCCAGTGCCAGGAAGATGTCTTCCCCGTGCCCTCTGACTGCTGACTTCCCGGAGGCCTGGCTGAGCTGATCTCCGCAGGCCGGAACACCCAGTGGGGGTCTGATTCAAGTTTCTCATTCTTGGGATGACCTTGATCTTTGGAGATACAGGGGTGAGGTAGAGGTGGTAGGTGACAAGCTCAACCGGCCCAACAGGAATCTCAGACACTGAGCACTCCCTGCGCCTTGCTTCTGCAACCTTTGTGGTATGGCGGGCAGCCCAGAAGCTCCACATCTTCCACTCGGTTCTCCCAAGGCCCTGAACAAACTCGCAGGCTCCAACTTGGTGGTTTCCATGGTGTGGCAGTAGGAACCAGGGCCTGGTTGGTCTTAGTGCTTCTGCTGTGACTGCAGGTGGTAGCATGGCTGTAACTTTTCCTTCTCATCTAGAGATGCTCCACTCTAAGGAGCTGTCTTAGAGACTTTTCCCTGCTGGTACCAGCCACCATGATGACCGAACCAGCTGGGTCGGCAGCTGGTCTCATCCTCAGTCAGGAAACAGAGAGTAACAGGAAGCTGGTCTTAAAACTCCACCCACTTCCTCCAGCCGGGCCACGCCTCCCAAAGATTTCATAAGCTTTCTAAACAGCGACACCAGAAGAGGTATCAAACGTTCTGACATGGGAACCTGTGGGGGACAGGTCACGTTCAAAGCAGGGCAGGTGTGAAGGGAATGCTCCTCTTAGAGGTAGATTGCATAAGCCGCCCGCAGTGGGCGTCCTCTGCCCTTGTTGCCCGCATGCCTGGTGCAGATGCTGCAACCCTGCACTGAGGTGGTGGCGCCTGCACAGGTGCCATCTTTAGAACAAGAAGCCAGAGCTCAGGAAGGCCCAATACAGCTTCCAAGGTCCCACATCTGGCTAATGATGAAGCAGGATGGGGACCCTTCTCCCCAGGCTACAGGTCAACTGAGGTCGCTGAGGTATTTGCTAAATCCCGAGCCAATCCCAGGCTAAAAATGAGCTCAGACTGATGTTGGGGCACACGCGGTTCTTACAGAAACTTTTCCTAACCTGCATCGTTCTGCTCCTGTAACCACAAGGCTTTCTACTCCCAGATCAAACAGAAACACCGTGTGAAACTCCTGTGCCCTATCCTTATTAAAACTTCATGTCCTGTCATGCTTGGTAACAGCCATCATGGCTACATCAACGGGAACTTCCAAACTTGTGGTTTTACCTTTATAAACTCAGCTTAGGGTGACCCTAGGCTTGTCGTCATGGGGGCATGTGAAAGGCTCAGTCTGTGAGGCTCGCCCTGGTCTCCTTCTCTTGGTGAGAACAGCCCAGCTACAGCAGTGCCACTGGGGAAAGTGTCAAGGGCCCCCATGTCCCGGTGGTTTCAAGGTGCTTGCAGGAGTCAGTTTTCCCTGAAACCTCAGTCAGTGTGCTAATGAAGAATGACCTGTGGAGGCTGTGGGAGGCAGGCAGCAGAGGGAGGAAAAGAGAGCAGCTGTCTCCTGCCTCTCCCTTCTGTCATCTGTCCTGAGGTGGTTCAGTGGACAGCTGGTCACTAGGGCACAATCTCCTGTTTCCCAGTCCTAGCTAGAACATCCCTGTGCAGGAAAGGTAGTGTTTTCCTTCATGTCTATTCATCCAGCATCCTTGGTAAGATCTGCAAAGGTTAATGAGAGAACAAAGAAACTCATTAGCAGGTACATCGTGCACCCACAGAGGAGTACTCAGATCTGGGCTCGTGAGCTCAAGAAGTCCACTCACCCTCCCCTGAGAATATACATATAGCATGAGCCTCTTCTGCCCCTCAGCACCTACCGTCTGTCCAGCTGGCATCAGTCCCAGGACACACGTCAGGATTAAATCGTAGGGTTTAAAGTCGGAGGCAGCAGGAGTTAGGTCAAATGCAGGGTGTCTCTGATACCTGTGGGACTGTCTGATGGGGGAAGCCAGTGTTGGCTTGAACCTCCTCCGTGCCAGCATCATCCTGGCCTGTGATATTTAGTTTTTTGTTGTTGTTGTTTTTTGTTTTGTTTGTTTGTTTGTTCGAGACAGGGTTTCTCTGTCTAGCCCTGGCTGTCCTGGAACTCACTTTGTAGACCAGGCTGGCCTCGAACTCAGAAATCCGCCTGCCTCTGCCTCCCGAGTGCTGGGATTAAAGGCGTGCGCCACCACGCCTTTAATATTTAGTTTTTATGTCAGCTTTACACAAGCTATTGTCCTCTGAAAGGAGGAAATTTTAGTTGAGTTAATGTCTCAAAAAAAAAAAAAAAAATCCATCGGCAGGCAAGCCTGAAGAGCATTTTCTTAATTAGCGATCATTAAGGGGAGGACCCTGCCCCTTGTGGGTGGTGCCATCCCTGGGCTGGTGGTCCTGGGTTCTGTAAGAAAGCAGGCTGAACAAGGCAGTAAGAGCAGCCTCCAGGGCCTCTGCATCAGCTCCTGCCTCCAGTTCCTGTCTGACTTCTTTTACTGGTGGACTAGGAAGTGGAAGTGGAAAGTAAGTTAACCCTTTCCTCCCTATCTTTGTTTGGTTCTGGCGTTTATCATAGCAGTAGTAACTCTGACTAAGACGGGGCCTCAAGAAAGCAGGTCCCTCCATCCCTCACAACAGCCTCCCTGATGATCCATGATGGCCCAGGCTCCAGACAGCATCTTACAAGCACCTTGGTGGCATTTTCTTGTTGTGTTTCCAACCTTGCTCACCCTGGGCTTCATTTTGTGGGGTAGAACAGGATTTCATTACGTTTCCTAGGATTCAAGATAATTCAGATAATTCTCCCACCTTAACCTCACTAGCAGGAACCACAGGTAAATGCCACTGCATGTGCTTGGCCACCCACACATCTCTTGGGACATATGATGGCCCCTCTGGCTGCCATGATCCTGCCTCCAAAAGTGCTGGCAGATAAACGCCCCATTTTGGCAATTTCCAGTTCATCAAAACATTCTCCATGTTTGTGTGCTGCCTCCAAGGACAAGTGGGTCCTTTGGGACTCTGTCTCTGGGGAAGTGGACTTGTGCCCAGTGCCAACTTGGGTCCTGTGATGGTAACCTTATGCGGAGGAATGGATGCTTGATTTACTGTGTCTTAGTTAGGGTTTTACTGCTGTGAACAGACACCATGACCTTATAAGGAAACTCTTACAAGGACAACATTTCATTGGAGCTGGCTTACAGGTTCAGAGGTTCAGTCCATTATCATCAAGGCAAGAACATGGCAGCATCCAGGCAGGCATGGTGCAGGAGGAGCTGAGAGTTCTACATCTTCATCTGAAGGCTGCTAGCAGAATACTGACTTCCAGGCAGCTAGGATGAGGGTGTTAAAGCCCACACCCACAGTGACACACCTCCTCCAACAGGGTCTCACTCTAATAGTGCCACTCCCTGGGCCAAACATATACAAGCCATCACACTCTGCATAGGTTATTTCATGCCTGTTATATAAAGGCTGGAAGAATGACCATAACAGAGTGTCAGGCTTCTCTTTGTCTCACTGTAAAACCTGAACGATTTTAATGGAGCCAGACATGAATGACTCTTGGGGTCTGTGTAGTATGGTGGTCACACTACTTGTGGTGTTAGCTGAAGCTTTGTCTCTACCCTTCTCCAGTCATGTGACTTGGACCAGACATAGAAGCTCCTTAAGGTTCTTAAGTACATGTAGATATGTGGCTGCATGTGACAACAGGGTAACACTCGCATACGTAAGTGTTGTACAGTGAGTGAGCAGTGAGGTGTGTGTGTTTGTGTTGCCTGTGTGCATACATTTGTATCAGTTCACCGTCACGGAGAAAACGTGGTCCCAGAGCCCATTGACCTGATTTTTTTCCCTTTAGAAATGACTCTGATGCATAACCCTCATGTCTTTCTCAATAGAAGAGACTCAGCTTCTAGGCTACTGTTGTGTTCCTCTTTACCCGGAGGACCCAGCTCTGTGGGTTCCCTGCAGCCAACGCAGGGAAGCACCCCCCCAAGCACCTCCCAGCACCAGAGCTGTATGTCGCCATGTTGTGTATCAGGGCTGTCACCCCTCAATAGGCGTCGTTACTAGCGGCACCCACCTGGTTCTCCGGGCAGAGATGTGTAATTAGGAGCTTTCCTAACATAGTCCCATCTGGCTCCAGCTGAGACAGACCTCATCCTGCTTATAATTATAGGACTCAAGCCTGCTAAGTGGGGGTTGATGCATGGGTCTGTGTTCCCAGAAAGGAGGAGCAATTATGACAGAGAGGCCAGTGCTTCCCAGAGCTCAATCCCTGAGCTCGGGATCTACCCCTGACAGGGATGGCCTGCATGGTCAAAGACATGAGAAGCTGTGTTAAAAAAAAAGAGAAGTAAGTGCTGATCTAGAAGTGTCTGTTCCTGGGGCCCCGAAGATTTCAGGCCATTTAATACTGGCTGATTTGGGAAGGGATGGGTCACTGTCCTGAACTGTGACAATGGTAACCTAGGCTTCAGGATACAAGGAGGTGCATTTGTAGGAGTAACACCAGCTGCCATATTGAGCTGCCTTCTGGGAGGTACTTTCTGTGTCTCTGCCCTTTCCATCAGTCTGGAAAAGAGGGAGGGAAGAGAGATCATTTGCTCCCGGTCTGTAGAGAACACAGGATCACATGCTCACAGGGTGTCCATGACAGCAGAGACTAGACATGGCACCCTGCATGGTACCCAGGAGGAAAGGAGGTAGCTTAGGTAGACACATCCCAAAGCCACATGCTCGGCAGGGCTTCGGTCTTGTCAGTCAGTCACCCTGAACCCAAGTTCCTGCTTCTTGGACTGACTTTTCCAAATACTGGGGTCCTCTCAATGCCAAACAAGGACTTGCTGTAAGTTGTCCGTGAACTATACCATGCAACCAGGCCTATTGGGAAGAAAGAAACAGTGCTGTCATGACTGCCTGGCAAGGGCAGGAGCTGAGAGAAGAGGCTCACCTCATCCTATGGTTCAAGTGGAATTAGGGAACTTGAGGGAAAGGAACAGGGAGAAGCTGCTTGTGTAGTGGGTGGCAGAGGGAGTCATTTTGGGGTGTCTGTGTAGGCAGGGATGGCATCAGGCCTCTTCACAGGCCCTGTTGCCCTCCCTGCCCCTTGATGATCTCCACATCCTGGTTGGAGGATTTTGAGCTTATGATGTTAAAAAGGTCACAGAGTAGACTGACTGGCTCCCTCTACATGTCTGTTCTTGGAAAAGTGGTCCCAAGCCATTCTTGAAAGACAACCAGTATACCTTGATATTGCATGAGAGTGTGTCTGAGTCTGTCAAGGCCCTGGGGTTTCATTTCCCTCAGAGGAGAGATGCTACCTCCATGAAAGACTGGTGAGAATGGAGGGCGGAGCATGTCTGCACAAGAGCAGTGGCGGGGAATGGAATGGTGGAGAACACCAGGAGAATCTTGTCTGGGAACTCAGGGCTGGCAGCAGGACAGGCCTCATGCCCCAAGGGTAATATGTGACCCAAGCTTAGCCTGCAAAGTAGCTCAACACGCTGGCTCCCCTTCACTGCCCTGCCTCCCCTCCTCAAAGCCAGGTGGAACATCTGGCCTCTTGCTAACCCTCAACAGTTTGGCAAGGAGTGTTTGGAACTTGGCTGGGCAGAACCAAAGGTTGGAATGAGCCAAATCAGGCCTTATTACCCCACAGAGGACCTGGAGCTTATAGCTTAGAGAGTGACTACCCCATCCTAAACATCTGCTCTTGAAGCCTCTGCAGGCCTCTTTGAGGTTCTGGGTCTGCAGAAGCCTGGGAGCCATCTAGGAGGATGTCCAGAGAAACTCAGATCTCAGCTTTCTGGCAGAAAAAGATAAGAAAAATGTAAGTAGTTGGCATTCTGACTAAGAAAGTCTCTGCTGGAGTTGTTGTCTTGGCTCATTGACATTGAGAGTGACACTGAGGTCCTACTAATCACGCTCACTGAGGTCCTACTAATCACGCTCACTGAGGTCCTACTAATCACGCTCACTGAGCTCCTACTAATCACGCTCACTGAGGTCCTACTAATCACGCTCACTGAGCTCCTACTAATCACGCTCACTGAGGTCCTACTAATCACGCTTACTGAAGTCCTACTAATCACGCTTACTGAAGTCCTACTAATCACGCTCACTGAGGTCCTACTAATCACGCTTACTGAAGTCCTACTAATCACGCTTACTGAAGTCCTACTAATCACGCTTACTGAAGTCCTACTAATCACGCTTACTGAAGTCCTACTAATCACGCTTACTGAAGTCCTACTAATCACGCTTACTGAAGTCCTACTAATCACGCTTACTGAAGTCCTACTAATCACGCTTCTCCTGCTTTCCTTTTCTTCTGGGGAATGAGGCCTGTGTTCACTCTGCTCTTTCTAAGCTGTGGAGAGAAAGGGAGAAAAAGGCTTGCAGACCCAACCTCCAACATCACAGAAGTCTTTGGTCCCAGTCAAAGCTCTTTGGAGGTGGGTGGAATTTCAACAAGGCTTCTGAATGCAGGACAGAGGTTATGTGGGACACAAGTCATGAGTTGGACAATGTTTTTCCAGAGGCTCATCTTTGCAACCCGGACCCTAGGAAGAAGCCTTTGGAAGTCATCTTTTGTATTTTGTTTTGTTTTATTGAGACAGGGTTTCTCTGTATAGCCCCCCTGGCAGTCCTGGAACTCACTCTGTAGACCAGGCTGGAAGCTGTCCAAGGTAATAACCAGGAAGCCACATTGGCCTTGGCCTGCAGTTAGGGAGGAATCTTCAGTCCCTCCCAGGATCTGTGACTGTTATTACTGCTGGCATGAGCTGACTTAATCGCCCTGCTCTCTTCGGACTTACCAAATCTGGACCCAGCATGCAGGACCAGTCTCTTCCAGCAGCCTCAGCAAGGTGAGGGCTGATGCGTACTGGAAGTTTCCACTCTTTCCTCTTGTTTTTTGAAATACAACCACATTTAAGAATAGATTTAGAGAACTCAAAGATAACATAGTTGATAAAGTTTCTGGCACATATGCAGGAGGGGCCAGATTCTTCTAGAAGCTAGATGTAGTGATGCCCATTGACCTGCCTATCTAGCTGAGTCAAGGAGCTCTGGGTACAGGGAGATACCCTATCTCAAAAAATAATGTGGAGGGGCTGGTGAGATGGCTCAGCGGGTAAGAGCACCCGACTGCTCTTCCGAAGGTGATAAGTTCAAATCCCAGCATCCACATGGTGGCTCACAACCATCCGTAACGAGATCTGGCGCCCTCTTCTGGAGTGTCTGAAGACAGCTACAGTGTACTTACATATAATAAATAAAATAAATCTTTAAAAAAAAGGAAAAAAAATAATGTGGAGAGGAATCAAGAAAGATACCTGAAATGAACTTCCACCCTCCACATACACACACACCCACATATGTATGTGCAGCCACATATACACATCCACAAATCTACCTGAACAGATACCTGCATCCTCTACACACACAAAGAATATGTTTCCCCTATTTGTCCTGGGTGCCGCAGATGGAACCCAGGGCTTCATGCATGCTAGACATTTCTTTCTTTCTTTCTTTCTTTCTTTCTTTCTTTCTTTCTTTCTTTCTTTCTTGTTTGTTTTTTTGTTTTGTTTTTCCAAGACAGGGTTTCTCTGTGCAGCCCTTGCTGTCCTGGGACTCACTTTGTAGACCAGGCTGGCCTCAAACTCACCTGCCAATGCCTCCCAAGTGCTGGGATTAAAGGCCTGTGCCACCACCACCCAGCTAAACATATATTTCTACCACCAAGCTATACCCCAGCGTCATGCTTGGGGCTCTCTTAAATTCTTTATAAGCATTTTAGTTTTTAAAATAAAGCCTGGTGGCACATGCCTTTAATTCCAGCACTTAGGAGGCAGAGGCAGGAGGATCTTTATGAATTCATACCCAGGTTGATCTACATAGTAAATGCTCGACCCTGTCTAAACACACACATACACACACAAGCACATACACTAAAGCCCCATGAAAATGCCCACACCCAGGGGGCCATCCGTGATAAAAAAAACAAAACAAAACAAAACAAACAACAACAACAACAACAAAAAGCACAGCTCTGCTTTATCACCCAGCACCCCTCCAAGCACATGCTGCCTTCTGGTGTTCGGGAAAGCGGTCACAGAGACTTCCTGAAAACATCTCAGTGCTGTTATTTTGTATCTGATAGAGAACTAACCGGGGAGGAGTGTAGAGATACAATGTGGCTTTGGGTGTGTGAAGGGTTGGGTTCAGTATCTTAGCCTATCTGAATGGTTCAGTGTCTGCTGGCGGACAGAATGCTGTGTCCCTCCGGCAACACTTAAATACATGGGATCACTCAGAACATACACAAATCAAATGATACAAAGCAACAAACAAGGTCAAGTGGAGCCAACAACAATGTCTCATCTCCCATGGTCTGCTCCAGGGAAATTCAATGTAAGGGAAGACTATAAAGAGCTGGGAGAGACTGGTGTTAGCGTCAAAGCAGGCAGGAATGCCCCACTCCTTACAAATCATTTTGTATTCCAGCTGCCAGCCTTACTGTGACAACTGAGAGACTGTGAACTCTGTACATGTGAGATGCCTGTAGTGACCACCTTCTGGTGGAATAATACCCTGGTGGAAAAGAGAATCAAACGGGAAACTAAACTCTGAGATGTGGGAGAGAGAAGATGACGCCTCAGGGGAAGTTGAGTGGCTGTCTCAGTGCAGGTCGAGGGATCCAGGAGGCCATTGTTGTAGATCCATTCCATTGCAGTTATTAGGAAGTGCTCTGGGGGATTAAGAGTTCTTACTGCTCCTGCTGAGGACCTGAGCTTGTTTCTCAGTTCCCACATCAGGCAGCTCACAGCCACCTGCCTCTCCAGTTCCAGGGCATCTGATACCTTATGGCTTTCTCAGGCTCCTGCATTCCTGTGGTACACATAAACTCACACATGTACACACAAATACATGTAGCAATAAATATTTTTAAGTTGTTATCTGGCCATTCCCCTCTTCATATGCCTGCCAGGCACCATGCATGATCTCTAAAGAGCCTCTCCCTCTGGCTTCATGAAGAGATGGCTCAGCAGTTAAGAGGACTGGCTGCACAGACAGGTAGATCAATGGAATAGGGTCGAAGACTCAGAAATGAATCCACACACCTATGGTCACCTGATCTTTGACAAGGGAGCTAAAACTATCCAGTGGAAAAAAAGACAGCCTTTTCAACAAATGGTGCTGGCACAACTGGCAGCTATCATGTAGAAGACTGGGAATTGATCCATTCTTATCTCCTTGTACTAAGGTCAAGTCTAAGTGGTTGAAGGACCTCCNAAAAAAAAAAGGACTGGCTGCTCTTCCAGAGGTCCTGAGTTCAATCCCCAGCAACCATATGGTGGCTCACAACCATCTGTAATGGGATCCGATGCCCTCTTCTGGTGTGTCTAAAGACTGAGACAGTGGACTCACATACATTAAATAAATAAATTTTTAAAAAAAGATTCTCTTCAAGGCAGAGGCAGGTGGATTTCTGAGTTTGAGGCCAGCCTGGTCTACAAAGTGAGCTCCAGGACAGCAGAGAAACCCTGTCTCGAAAAACAAACAAACAAACAAACAAACAAACAAAAACCTCTCTTTCTCTACACAACATGAGTCCTCACAGTGTAAATATAGCTAACACTTGACAGAGAGGGAGTACATGTGTGTTGGCATTGTGTCTAGGCCTCTGCCCCACAGTTACCTGGCAATAGCCAGGTATGCCTGACTCACTATAAAAGAGGCTGCTTGCCCCTCCCCGCAACCAGTTGCTCTCTTTTCTTTTTCTCTTGCCCCTTACCCTCTTCCTCCTCTCTCCCCATTTCCCTCCCCCCTCTGTCTCCATGTGCTCACGGTCAGCCTCTTCTCTCTCTCTCTCTCTCTCTCTCTCTCTCTCTCTCTCTCTCTCTCTCTTTCTCTGCCCTTCTCTGTCTCTACCCTCTCAACTCCCCTGCCCATGCCCTAAATAAACTCTATCCTATATGGCCAGTACCTCAGGGGGAAGGGGGGCCTCAGCATGGGCCTACAGAGGCACCCCCTTCTCCCACACCATACCCCACCTCCACCAAAGATAATCCTTCTCTCTTATCTTTTTACAAAACACAACAGTGAACATGTTCCTATGGGAGTCATCGGAGACACTGGAGAGGAAGGTCAGGATGAGACCTGTCACTCCCATTGGGAAACGAGGACAAAGTTACACCCTACCAGCCTGGGTTGAAATTCTCAGGGGAATCCATACCCACTTCTTCCATGTAGGCTGCCAGGCTGAGTTTAGCCAGAACATCATCAGAAGGCCTGAGGGAATCTCTGAATTCCATCTCTTCCAGATCCGGTTCAGAAAGCTATGCAGACTTTACATTGGAAAAGAGTTTTAGCTATCAGATACTTCCAAATTATCACTCAGAAGGAGGAAAACGGGACATTGAAAATGGATTTGAAGGATCAGCAGTTTTAGAAACTCCAGGCACTTTCCTTACATCTATTCAATCCTCCCCATCTCTCCTCTAGACCCTGTGTGTTTGCAGTGACTGCCCTCTGGTGGCAGACTGCCCTCTGGTGACAGAGCAAGTGACAGTGGTTTCTCCTTAGGTCTTCCAATTTCCTGTACCTAAAAGATAGTTAACAGAAAAACAATAATTTCTGATGATGTAGAAAACGTTTTCTATTTTAGATACAGACAGTTTTCAGGAGTGGCAGTAATACTCTTTACTTTCAAGGACGTTAGATAAAAATGAAATTAGTAGCCAGGCGTGGTGGCGCATGCCTTTGATCCCAGCACTTGGGAGGCAGAGGCAGGCTGAGTTCTGAGTTTGAGGCCAGCCTGGTCTACAGAGTGAGTTCCAGGACAGCCAGGGCTATACAGAGAAACCCTGTCTTGAAAAAACAAAACAAAACCAAAAACAAACAAACAAACAAACAATGAAATTAGTTTTTGGCAGGGGAAAAGCTGAAGGAAAATGTTGTCTGAATGGTGAGACATGGTTTTGTTGTTGTTGTTGTTTTGTTTTGTTTTGTTTTTGCTTTTGAGACAGTGTTTTTCTGTGTAGCCCTAGCTGTCCTGGAACTCACTTTGTAGACCAGGCTGGCCTCGAACTCAGAAATTCGCTTGCCTCTGCCTCCCAAGTGCTGGGATTAAAGGCATGCATGTGCCACCACTGCCCGCCGAGACAAGTCTTAATTGCAGGCAAAATGTCAGTGTGAAAAACAGTCTCATGAAGGATAAATGTACTTATTTCTTTGAACACCAGAGAAAAATGACTGATGTGGTGTGAAGATGTGTTTCCTTTTAAAGTTTATGTATTGAAAACTAGTCCTGACAGGCTTGCCTGCAGCCATATACTGAGTAGGCAGTCGGAACTGAAGACTTGCAGAGAGCCGCTGCCTGCCTCGGGCGGGCGCGGTGGCTGGGTGCCACAATGATGAACAGGTGTGTGGGGAGACAGAGGAAGAGAAGCTGAAGAGAAAGAGAAGCTGAAGAGAAAGAGAAGCTGAAGAGGAAGAGAAGCTGAAGGGTTTGTGCGCTGGCTGAAGCCATCTCGGAAAGACTAAGGCAAGCAGATTTTCTGGAGCTGGACCAGCATTTTGCACAGCTGCTATGGGTGAGCTCTGAGACGCAGGGTCCTTAGAAACTTCATCCCAGAAGTCCTCTCCTGCTGCCTCTCCTGCCACCATTACATAGACTAATGATTCTTGGGCACTATGGGGCAAATTTGCCCCACCCTATGGGGCAAATTCCCTGCAGATCAACATGAAGATGAACTTTCATGAATTAATGCTGTTCCGATGAATTAGTGTCTTTATAGAATTCCTGATTTGATTCAAATAATTTTAGGAAGACTGTTCTAGGACGTGGTTTTAGTCATTTTGACAGAAAGTTAGAATCAAGAATAAAATGTGCCCCCTTCTCATAGAATTATAAGTAAAAGCTGCATAATAAAAAATACAATGAGCTTTCATAAATTACACTAAGGATAGAGATAGGCTTGGGACAGATGTGTGATCAAGAAAAAACATTCATTCTAGATCAGGTCCAGGGATGAGGCCACAGGTGTGCACTGTGATAAAGCAAGGCCACGTGAAACTGTTGCTTTGAACCCACCCACCAAATCTGTGTTTGGGGGGGGGGAGTGTTCTGTATATGTATGTATACATACACACACACACACACACACACACACACACACACGTGTGTAGGCATATATGTATATTTGTAAGTATGCATGAGCACTGTGGAGTTGATGAAACAGGTGGTTGAGACCAATCAGGGTTTGTATTCTCTCTCTCTCTCTCTCTCTCTCTCTCTCTCTCTCTCTCTCTGTGTGTGTGTGTGTGTGTGTGTGTGTGTGTGTGTGTGTGTGTGTGTGCATGTGCGCGCACACGTGAGCGTGTTGTTTGTGTAAATGATTTGCTTTTCCTTTCTTTTCTTTCTGGTTCACAAAGTGTTAATAAGTCCCAAGCCTCTTGCCTGACCAGCAAGAGATCCTTGAGTCAGGGAGAAAAGAGCTCTAGCAATTAAGCCTTTCCTCCTCCTCCTTCTCTTCCTCCTCCTCCTCCTCCTCCTCCTCCTCTTCCTCCTCCTCCTTCTCTTCTTCCTCCTCCTCTTCCTCTTCCTCCTTCTCCTACTCTTCTTCCTCCTCCTCTTTCTCCTCCTCTTCCTCCTCCTCTTCCTCCTCCTTCTTCCTCTTCTTCATCCCTCTGCTACTGCCAGCAGGAGTTTATTAACAGAAACCAATGGTATTTAGCCACAGAATAGTAAGAAACCAGCACTTATTAGAGCTAAATAGTAAGAGAGAGTTATAAGGTCAGAGATCATCAGTCTTTGACATTCGTCTGAGGCAGTCATTCTTCTACTGTTCATTCTAAAGACCAAAGCAGCTCCCTGACAGTGCACTATAAAGAGAATGGAACTAGAGACAAGAGGGTGGTGAGGAACAGCCTGAGTAGCCTATGCTGACACCTGAGGCCATGGTGATATACAGGCCTGTGATGTCACTGAGGGCCATGTCTGGGTCTGTGGCCCTGAAGTAATAGGGGTCTGTGTCAATGTCCCTCCAAAGGCCAAGTGGACTTCTCTGGTCTGGGCTGCTGCCTGGGGCCAGGTAGATGTCAGAGAGCTGCTGCCTGGGGCCAGGTAGATGTCAGAGGGCTTTGCAGAGCTGGCTCCAACCCTCACCCACTGCACCAACAGAGAGCTGATCCTCATGGCAAGAGAGCAGGAGAGCTGGCTCCACCCTTTTAACAGCTGCAGCACTCTGGAGAGGGCCCCAACCCTTACCAGCTGTTGCACCCAGGTGAGCTGGTCCTGACTTTTGCTGGAGCAGTGCTAGAGAGCTGGCCCTGGTGGTGTGGGTGTAGGAGAGCTGGCAGGCTGACCAACTCAGCTACTATCCAGGCCCACCCCAACATCCACCAATATAAGAACTACTAGAGCACCTGGTGTGGCTGGTACTGTAGACCCAAAGCCACAGGATCTCCATGACACAGGAGAACAGGATATCTGAGAGAAGTCCCCATGAGGATCCAGTATTGATAGTGTAGCAGAAGCCAGAAGCCTCAAACCAGACCAATAACTCATTGCAATTCTGTAAGGAAAGCTGAGTGGGCAAAAGGGTGTGTGTCACACACCACAGTTTCCATGGCGAGACGTTTATTTGTTTGTTCATTTGTTTTCTTGGGGGGAGGGTTGCAAGGGCAGAGGGTCAATATGAAGGGAGATGAGTAGGATTGGGATGCGTGGTGTAAGATTCACAAAGAATAGATAAAAAGTTAAAGAAAGAAGAAAGAAAGAAAGAAGGAAGGAAAGAAAGAAAGAAAGGAAGGAAGGAAAACTAACCCTACCTGTGTAGTATTGTGTAGTATTGTGTAGTATTGTGTAGTATTGGAAGGATCTTGGTGCACTGATTGTGTCCTGAGGGCAAAGGACAGGTTAGAGCCATTTGGTAAGAGAACGTTTGCGCCTATTTCACGTGACAGGAATCGGGTAGTGGGCACTCATCACACATCAAATCTATCTTCATCTTTCATGTTTGCATCATGTTTACATCACAGTCTACAGAACAGTGACCAGTCCATGCCCGCTGTTTGTAAATCACCAGGACTATGGCATTTTATTACAGCAGCCAACACTAATGAAGACATAAAACTGGTACTTGGTGCTGCTGTGAGCGATGCCCGTAAGAACAGACAGTTTTACTATACAGCTCAGTAGGTAGAGGGTGAGAGAGTCTCGGGCACTGCTAGGGAGTAGCTACGTGGCCCTAGAATGCTTGGGGTGATTCTGGTGGCTGTAGTGAGAGACCAGGTCTTGACCCTGAAGACAATATTGATCTAAACTTAACAGCTAGAGCTATTCTGATGGTTTCTTAAATGGAAATGAGAGGCAGGTCCTGAAAACTGACAGCAACGGGCCTGGGTGAGCTGTGTTTAGGTACCACCACTCTGTGGAAGGTAGACGTCGTGGGAGTGATGATACAGGATTATTTGGCTGAAGACACTTCTAAGTAAGTGTTGGGGACACTGTGTTGCCTCTTGGGTATTTAAAGCCAAGAGTGGAAATGTCTTTAATGTGGAAGTTTTGGTCCAAAGGGAAGCAGAATTTGGGAAATCCTCGGCTTATTCTTGTGATTAGAAATAAAAACCATGGCAGAGGAGAGCACCAGGTTGAGCGCCGCGGCCACTGTGTAAGCTTTCTGTGGATCAGCAGGGGCTCTTAGTCCTCCAGACAGCGGCAGGCAGAGCCATCCCAAAAGTGTATCAGAGAGTATATAGGGCTAGCCATCCCAAAAGTGTATCAGAGATTATGGGGCTGCCCGTCCCAGACTGGGAGGGCTCAGGGTTGAGCAATCGCATGGCTCAGCTCCCTTGTCCTGCACAACACTTCATACAACACTTCATGGCTGCCTCAAAGGGCACATGATGTAGCTTGGCAGCACCCAGTGACCATCTCTACTGACTCTGAGCGCATGACATGTGGGAGCGTGGCTTTCTCCATCTAGATATGAAGTGGAAAGCTACTGGCACAGAACCTCTGGGTGTCTGGAAGCAGTGCCTGGACCCTGGGAGGAGCTGTCAGCTCTACCCTGACCCGTGCGTGATCTCAGACTGGGAGACCTGTTGACTGTGCGGTGCCTAGAAGAAGTATGGGCTGCTAGAGTCTGGATGGCCAGCCCCTACGTGCTGTGTCTGAGAAACAGGATGCAAGGCTTTCTCAAGCTGCAACGCTCTGACTCTGGGAAGGCCTGCTAAGTCCTTCTTCCTTCTCTGACTCTCCCTTTGGAACTGGCCTGTCTTCTTGTAGCTAATAAAGACGTTCTATTGGCTTGAACTGTGTCTGAGTGGTCTTCTCAAAACAAAATAGTTCTATATATCGCAACCCAGAAATTTAGAAAGAGGGCAGTTGCCGTCAGCTTTACTGTGAAGATTTTTTTTTTCAAGATAAACACGAACGCTTGATGGTACTTAAAATTCAGAAATCTGCATGTCCTCCTTGGAGACTCTCAGATACACTGCTATCTTAAGTCTGGGAACACTAAGACAGTCGCCATAGGAAAATCCGTGATTAGGGGAGCTTCCTTGCATTCGGTTGAAGGGCATCCCTCTGAAACCTAAGGGGGGAAAAATGAAGTCAACACCGTGAAGAAGATGGAGTGGACGCTGTCTACGTGGTAGTGGTGTGCCTGCGAAGCTTTGCCCTGCCTTGGCTCTCATGGCTCAATGCTGGAGTGTCTGAAACAAGCAGAAAGATTCGTGAGCACGTGAGGAATACGTGCACACCCAGAGCAAATTTTTTTTTTCTGGAAAAAAAATTAAGTAAATAAAATATCAAAAGCCCAAACCTGACCAACTGGCTCAGCCCAGCTCTTCTTCCTCAGGAGCACTCTCTCCCTCTCTCTGTTGTCTCTGGCTGTTAAAGGAGCCACCCCAAAGCTTGCAACCTCAAGCCACACTTGCCTGTGTGCTCAGAATCTGCAGGTCTCGTTCATCATGGCTGAGCTGCATCTTCGGGTTTGACAGGAGCTGAGGTTTCACTTCTGGGACGTCAGACGTGCACAGCAGGTAAGCAGGGACACCAATGTCTGCTTCTGCCATGTCCTTGCTGGTAACAGCAGCCTTCTCAGGAGGCGTCACCACAGAATCTGTGCAGCAGTTTAAACCATAAAACAACCTGAGGATGCCATTGGAGAAGGTGAAGTTTGGTGTGTGCGTGGCATAGCCGCTCCCCACCCACCCTGTACTTGGTTAAACATCTTTGGTCTAAACTATAGCATGAGCTGGCTGATGCTTGGAATCTTATTATGGTATGTATCGGTTACTTTTCTACGGCAGTTAATAAACACCACAGCAGAAGGCAAATTAAGGAAGATGGTTTGCTTTGGCCTAGGGTTCCAGAGGGAGCTAATGCCCAGGAAGGCATGGCAGCAAACAGCCCGAGGAGGAAGCAAAGACGGAATGGCAGGTGAGGAAAGGCTACAAAATCTCAAAGCCCTAGTCGGGTGGTGGTGACACACACCTTTAATCCCAGCACTCAGGAGGCAGAGGCAGGCAGATTTCTGAGTTTGAGGCCAGCCTGGTCTACAGAGTGAGTTCCAGGACAGCCAGGGCTATACAGAGAAAGCCTGTCTTGAAAACCCTCCATCAAGGCTGCACTTCTTAAAGGTTCTAGAACTTCCCAACACAGTGCCACCAAATGGGAACCAAGTAACCAAATACACGAGCTATGGGGACATTTGTCCTTCAAACCATCACGGGCGGAGGGGGGGTGCAAATGAATAATGGTGTGGTCTATGTTGATAATTTCTGCACATATTTTACATCCTTGCTTCATGGTCTTCTCAGTTCTTTGGTGGGAATTTGTTGTTCTCTCTGGGTAGAGGCCAATTCATCTTCTAGACATGTGACTCCTGTGACTCCTGTGACTCCTGTGACTCCTATCTGTGGCTGAGCAGCCGACCTACTACTTCCCACGTCTGCAGAGTGGAGTTTGCTCTGGGATACGCATCCAAGGATTGGATACCTACCATTGTTTCCAAACCTCACCCCCATACCGATCTGAGAAACCGCTGAGTCTGTGGGTGCTAGAGGGGACTCTGCCGTTTGGGGGGCCATCCCCAATTGGGGATGCTAAATTAGCCTGGCTTTATGATTCTGCCCTCTAGGTTAATTACGCACTTGATTAGATATGGAAATATACAATACTCCTGAATGGCTTGGTGGAAAAAGCATGTGCAACCCACACAATGCCTCATCTCTGCTCATACTGACAGCATGAGGGGACATGCTCATGTGGACAGTTCTATCCCATAGGCTAAGAGGTAGCAAGCAGCAAGGAGCTCAGTGCGAGCCTGTCAATGACCTCCAGGGAAGGCCATACTCAAGACCAATGTGGATAATCATATTGAGATCTGAGCAATAAAACTTCCTCTATTTTTTAAGACATAAAATATGGTACATATTTTTAAGCAATTTATATGCCTTCTGAAATCGTGTATAAGGAGGGATAATAAGAGGGGCATGATGGAGGAGGGATAATGGAGGAAGGATGACTGAGGAGAGATGTTAGGGATGCTGGCGGTACCTTCACTGACACCTCACCTTGCAAATGTGTGTGAAGCTCACTGCTTCCGAAGCAGCGTGGGTGCCCCGCCCCCCCCCCCCCCCCCCCCCGCTTCCAGGTTGTTTAAGGTAGGTGTGTGTGTGTTTTCTTTACTAGGCTAAAATTTTGCCTGGAGCATAGATGGGTTGCCTCTCCCTTGTTAGTCAGAATGGATTCACATCAAAGGGCATTTTAAAGTCACTTAGCATTAGCATTAGCAGAGCCACAGAGAAGGTCCTTAACTAGGAAGGGGAATTTAACATGAACAGCTCATTAGAAAGATGGGCGGAGAGAAAGAGATTTGAAGTGCATTGAGATGCAATCAGTTATGCAAAGATCCCCTGAGGGATCACTTAGGTGATAATGTCCTTGTCACCTCAGGCTCTCCTCCTGCCTCTCAGTCAAGTGCAAGCAGCACAATGGGGCTTTTCAGAGCCCAGAGCTGAGAGACAAGCCTGCAGACACCTGTAGCCAATGAGAGAGGAACACTTTACCAGGACTAACAAGGCAGCCATAAGTGCCACCGCACTGCTGCAAGGCCAGTTGAAGTCTCTCTTGACAAACGCCCTTTGTCCTCTGCTGAAGACAACGACGTGAGGGAGAGTAATTTAGGCAATCTTAGTCAGATGGTCATGGCCACAACAAAAGACAGGAGGCTGCTACTAGTGAAGAAAGTCGTTATCTCCCTGGAAGGTAAAAGTCCAAACATTATGGTCCTACTGACTCTGATGGGGCAGGCATCAGGAGCACGGAAGTAAGAACTCTATCACAACACATGAGAAAAGGACAAGATGGTCTCCTTTAACAGTTCTCTCAAGGGTTGACATGGTCCCAAAGAGAGGCAGAAGTCCCTTCCCAGGGCAAGGGTCCCAATGCTGGAAAGCACATGTGAACTGTAGGAGCTTTCTCTGAGTGCCATCCTCTGATCCCAGCCTCCAGCTCACGTCCTTAAATGAGAAAATGTTCAACTGTTCAGGTCCCGGGTGCTACACTCCTACCCTGGGAATGAGGTGCAAGTAGGAAACTTCTTAAATCCCTTCTGCTCTGAGGTCCAAGTCTCACCCTTAACGCCACCTCCTACAGACAGCTGTTGTGGGGTTATGTAACTGTCCTGGCTGGCTTCCCTGTAGCTGTGATAAGATGCTGACTAAAAACCAACTTGGAGAGGAAGGAGTTTGTCTGGCTTTACAGGTTACAGCTCACCATCTAGGGAAACCAGACCAGGAGCTCAACACAGGAACCCAGAAGGCAGTAATCCTGCTGGGACCAGATGTCCCAGGGTGGGGTGGTACCCAAGGAGTGCTCCCAATTCTCTAAGGAGAAGGGGAGGGAGCAATGAGGGGAGGGATTTGCAAGGTTATACTGGGAAGAGAGGAGGGAGGGTGGGCTGTCGGTCAGGATGTAAAGTGAATTTAAAAAATGAATTATTGGAGAAAAATAAAAGAAGATATTGGGAACATAAAATAATAGCAAATTAGAATTATATGGGCATAAAAATGTCATAAGAGCCGGGTGTGGTGGCACACGCTTTTAATCCCAGCACTTGAGAGGCAAAGACAGGCAGATTTCTGAGTTCGAGGCCAGCCTGGTCTACAAAGTGAGTTCCAGGACTGCAAGGGCTATACAGAGAAACCTCACAAACAAACAAACAAACAAACAAACAAAAAACAAAACAAAAAACTGAAAATGTCATAAGGAAGCCTTTACTTTGAAACTAATTAATACTAATGATTTTTTTAAAAAAATACAGAAAAGCAAAACAAACAAACAAACAAACAAACACCCCTGGAGACAGGAACTGAAACATAAACCATAGTGGAATGGTGTTCAGTGGCTTGCTCAGTTTGCTTTCATAAATAGCCTAGACCCAAGGTTAGCAGTTAGCACCATCCCTAGTGAGCTGGGGACCCTCCCACACCAATCATTAGGAAAGAAAGAAAGAAAGAAAGAAAGAAAGAAAGAAAGAAAGAAAGAAAGAAAGAAAGAAAGAAAGAAAGAAAGAGAAAGAGAGAAAGAAAGAGAGACTTAGCCAATGACCAATATAATGAAGATAATTCCCCAATAGAGGTTCCCTCTTCCAAGAAGTTTCTAATATGTATTAAGTTGACGTAAACTAACCAGTACAGTAAGTAGTAGAATGCTGAGCTGCTGAGTTACATGGATAAATGCTGCTGTAGTGAACTCCACCCGTTTAAAGTAGGAATTCTTCTGATAACACCAGCCATCCTGCTTGTAGTTTGGCTATTCAGCATCTTACAGCTTGTTACTCAGCAACTATAAGAATCGCAGGGCAGGGAACTCAGACCCATGAGGCCTGCCTCTAATGCTAACAACCCTCATGCCTGAGCTTAGCACATCTTGTCTCCCGGAGGCTCGGCATAGCCATCTGTGACATAGCTGGTTCTTTTCCAGTGATGATGTCTTGTATTGACACCAGCGCCTCCATCCTCTCTGTAGGAATTGCGCATGCCCTTTGCACATGACTTTACCCTCCCAGCAGCCCGCTATTGCAGTTGTTTTGTTGTTGTTGTTGTTATTGTTGTTGTTGTTGTGATGGAATTCCCTGACAAAAGCAACTAGCTCCTTCAAGATAAATAAGGACGCTTACTGCTGCATAGAGAACTTGCTGTGTGTGTAGTGAACTGTCAGCGAGCCAAGAGATGACACCAGAAATGTCAGGGCTCAGAAAGTGATGCCCCTAAGCCTACTGCAAAAGCAGCCAGCCACATGGTGTTCTTGTTGAGGGAACGATTCTTGCTTGTCTTGAGTGGCATCCAGCCCATATAGCTCGATGTTTGCTGTGGTCACTGGAGCCCTGTTCTTACCTGCAGGAACACTCTTTCTTTCTCATAGATAGACATCTGTAGTGGTTCCCAGCTTCTGGCCTCCTCCCATTTTCAAATACACATCTGGGTGCTACAGAGAAGCCTGGCTAAGAAATGAACATTTCTTTCCCTCTGCTGGCCCATTACCTCCCTCCACCTCCTTCCTGAGTCTCACCTACCTTGATTTTTAAAGAATACCCCATTCTTCTTGGGGACACTCAACAGCTTCCCTGCCAACAAATCTCACAGGTAATATATGTCCCGTGATGACAGTGATGAAGCTTTGGAATCTCAGCACTTGGGTCCCTCTCTATATCCCCGCTCTGGGCTACCAGCACAGTGAACAGCTGGGAGGTGCCATGTGAGGCACCCTCAGGCTCCCACACCACTCTCATGCTCCCTCTTAGAAAGCTCCAGAAAACTCCATTTTTCTTTTCTTAAGTTGACTCCATTTCAGGTTTTCCTTTTTCCTCCCTCCCCGACCCTGTCATTCTGTTTTTGGCATGACGTCTCTCAAGTTATCCCTGGCTGTCCTGAAATTCATTCCATAGACCAGGCTGGCCTTCAACTCACAGAGATCCTCCTGCCTCTGCCTCCAATGTGCTGCCATTAAAAATGTGCACCATCACTGCCCAGCCCCATCTCAGTTTTCTTCATGAATCAAAAGATGTTTGTAAAAACCAAGCACAGACATCCAATGAGAGTAATTGTACCTAGAAATATGTTATTTCAAATAACTTTTCTTTTTTCTGTGAATTGTGTGATATTTGAGAAAACTTCCTTCTCATAAACCAAAACACAAAAGGTTTTTTTTTTTTAAATAATTCTCAAACTTCAAAAGTCATAAAAGGTAAAGTTAATTAGTCAATTTGGCCGCACAGATTTTTCTGGAGCATTTAATACAAAAGGAAAAATGGCATGTATCAAAGTCAAGAGGAAAAAAAAAATCAAGTGGAAAAAGAATAGTTGTGACTTTTCATAGATAGAAAAGTGACCTTGCCAGTACCTAAGACCAAAAATAGCCAAGAGGGAAAAAAGTGCCTCCATGACTCCATAGAAACTTAACAGGGAGTAAGAACGCGTGTTTTACACAAACAGCACCAGCTCATAAACACCCAGAAATGCCTGGGTGCACGCACACTGCTCAGATGCCAATTAAAATATACAGATGCTTTTAATCAGACAGATGGGCGAAGTCAATGGTTGTACCACACAGTGAGCCGTGTGCACCAATTTGCACTCTGCTGGAGAACTGTGGGCGGGTGCACACCCAGGCAAGCAACCAGCACCACTTACATATTGCACATACATGCCCTCTTTGACTTAAAAAGGTCATCCCACGAGCTGGCCCAATCCCTTGTAAGCTGTGGCACTTGGGAGAGTGGACCCTGAACTTTGATTGTGCAGCACAAGGGTGCCTGCCTTGCACCTGGGTGCAGGTGAGCTGGCCCTGAGGTCACAAGAGCAAGGAGAGCTGCCCCTGACTCTTGCTGAAGGCACCATTGGGTGGCCTAACCAGAGCAGTGCTGGAGAGCTTACCCTGGTGGTGTAGGTAAGCCAGAGCCTGTGGCTGACCAGCTCAGCTACTACCCAGGCCAGGATCCAGGGCTCTGAGTTGGCCCACCCCCAAATCTATACCACCCATGAATGGCTGAGACTTGTAAAAGGGACAGTCCTGCTGTTCCAAAGCAGCAGGATCTCCATGACACAGGACAACAACATGATAAAAGGAAGGAGGTGTCACAGAAGCCAGAGTTTTGGAACCAGACCAATGACTCATTGCAATGAACATTTGCTGGTAACAACATGTGGACAGAGGGGTATAATGTGGGGTGCGCTGTGACACCCTACAGCTTCCACGATGAGATGTTTTTTATGTGTTTTTGTTTTGTTTTGTTTGCTTGTTTACGTGTTTTGTGGGCAAAGCTGCAAGGGCCAAGGGCAGATATGAAGAAAAGGGGAGATGAGTGGGACCGGGGTGCATGATATAAAACTCACAAAGAATCAATAAAAAGTTTAAAAAAAGAAAAGCAGCTCTTCCCACTGCCCCACCTTAAGGATATTTCTGTTTCTCTCCCTTAAAATGATGTGCAGACAATATCTTTTCTTTGTAACAGAATTTTTCACAGCAAAGACTTTATCTACAAAGTATCTACATGTCTATCAGTCCTCAACTGATAGACAGGCTTTACTATATCTGATACAACCAGCTTTACCTCTTGCTTCTAGTCCTCAGTGTTCCCAGCAGGCCTTGCTCTGTCTCCAGCTTTCCCTGCAGGTGCTGGCTACAGATTCTCACCCACACGAGAAGTCATACTTATTTCCTATTTAGAGTGTTCCAATTACAAAACGCTATGCACCTTTATCAAATGCCTTTTCTGCAGTCCCACAGAGAATCTGGGGACTTTGAATCATGACTGTGATAAATTGGTGAAATTTCTCACACCTTGATATTGCTCAGAAACACAGTAATCTTCCCTGTGTCATGTTTTTATTCATTTTAATTAGTTTTAAAATTCATAGATCCACTTACAAATTTGTTCACTGGTCGAGTTGATTTATTCATTTACCCCCCTCCCTCCTATACAACAGAGATCCCACTGGAATGCAGCTGAGAAGATCAATATGTGAGGTTAATTTGCACTGGTGTCAGGTTGGCAGGCTCCGTCCGCTCAGTCTATCACACTGTCAGGAAAATGGGGAAAAAATACGCATGGCTTTCCCACAGCCGGTCAGTGTTATTAGGAAGTAAGTGCCATCTTGTCAGATGAAGAACATGATTATCCTGAATAACTCTGGATTTCTGGCAAAGGTGTATATTTTTACTCAAGATTTATTTAACTTCATGTGTCACCCCATCCTTGACAGGTAATGTAGTTATTTAGAAACGCAAGGGGTGAAGCAAATATCTCATGTCTCTTTGGCTCCAGAGCTGAAGACAGCCCCTGCTGTGCGTTGGACCCACAAGGACGAACATGCTTCAAAGAATCCAACAAAGGGAATGTTTGGATCAGTAATAACTACTGAGTAAGATGGCGGCCTGGCTCAGTAGGAATGTGGCCTGTGAAGTGACTTCCTGGCTCACTGAGAGCAAGCGTAGCTGTGAGTCTATGAGGGTTAAGTTCAGGAGCTCGCTCTGATCAGTGTAAGGCGATAGCAGCAACCTAAGATGGCGCTGGATGCCCAGTTTAAGGTCAGCGGAAATAGAGTCTAACTAAACTAAAGATGGAGAAGAATGAAAGATGGAAACAATGTAATAACATCTGGTGGAGGCAGAACGTGTGGAGGAGGGTGGAAACAGGAGAAGGTGCTAGGGAGATGGGATGCAAGAGAAGGAGCCGGAGCTCTGGCTTGGCGTGACCCTCCCTCAGCAAAGCAGGTGACATGGTCATTGGCTGGTCAGGGCTGGCAGTGAGCACAAAGGGAGGAGGGTGAGAGACCAAGCCACTCTAGTGACGCACCCAGGGGTGGGGGTGGGGAAAGGCATGCTTTCCCAAGGGCTTTGGTGGCATAAGGGTGTTTTCATGGGCAGTGGAGTAGGCTCTACTGTTTTTAAAATTCAAGAGTTTGAGTGATAGAAAGTAGAGCCGGCAGCTTGGGGGGAGGGGATGGGCTCAAGTCCAGGCTTCACCATGCAAGGTCCATAGGAAGTGGGCCACGGTCAATGCCCTCTCCTTCCTGGGTCCTCCCCTTCCTTCTCAAATAATCCCTGATACAGACAATGGCCGGTCTATGTCCTCTTTCAAAGTTACTTGCAAAGGCTGGGAGATAACTGAACCTCATCCCGCAAGACAGAGGGCCTTTCAAAGCCAGAAACAGGTTGATAAAACCCCAGGAAGAGGTCAGAGATCACATCTTGGTCTTGTCTTGGTTTGATCACACCCAAGAACTGATTTTGCCTCTAAAGCTTGTACTTTGTAACATTGTTAAAGACTCTGAAAACGTTATTTTGTCTTTGGAAACGGAAATTCATGCTTAGCAGTCTGGCTTGGCTTCCTCTGAAGGAGATGGTTGTGGGGGCAGGGGCCCTATGGCCTTTTAACTGTGAGAGACCAGTTGCTTTGAGGGTCCAGTTCCGGATCAAAAAAAAAAATCTCACCTTAGGGGGACAAAGAACCACGAAGACAGCTCCAGGAGCCTGCTTTGGCCACAATGACGGCTGTATGGACCACTGGGAGGTAGCTGGAGGTTGGTAACTGGAATGACCACAAGATGGCGCTACAACATGTCATTGCAGATGTATGCTTCCCTGAGAAGCATGGAGAGAGATGATGCTGCACTGCGGTAATGGGAGAAGTGGGCATGTCCATTGGGACTCCCTGCCATCACTTAATTTACTCACTAAGCTTCAGTGTTTAGACAGAGCTTCCTTACTTGGCTGGCTGGTCAGTAGGGCACAGCCTCGAGTGACAGAGGCTGACTGTCTCACTTGCTGGAAAGCCCTCTTGGATGAGCATTGTGGAAGCGCTACAGTGTTGGCAGACAGAGGTACAGACACGGTGCTATGGAAGTCTAGTGGACACCAGTTAGGGCTGCTTTTTTAACTCTCTCCTCACCATAGGATTCCTCCTTTGCACTTAATAGACAAAGGATTTTGTTTAATGCATCATTGCGAAAGCAGAGTAAGATAAAACACAATAAAAGGCCAAGCAGATAAACAGCCAGATAAAGACTGGCTGCTCAAACAAGAACTCTGTGGCCATGCTAGCAGCTGGACAGTGTCCAGAGGAGACCATCCCTGAGGCACATTGTACTCCCTGCTCCTTAGAGGCAGAGCAAGAGATTAAACGGCAACAGTTTAAATTAATTATAAAGAAACAGTTTATGTAACCGGATACATGGCCATTTTGATAGTTAGGAATGGGAGAGCACAGTTATATTTAATCCTGAAGTTTTATAAATCTAGCATGAACCTCATTTACACTCTGCCTCAGCTCATCCGCTTCCACTGACAGTCCCCCCCCACACACACACACACACGGCTGCCTCAATGAACGGCTCAGCGTTGGTGTTAAGGGCCTACCCTAGGTTGGCTTAGTATAAAGAGCATGGTCCTGACCGTGTTATGTACCCACAGTCAGTGTCAGCGGTTGAGAGGACACCTGTCCTCCTCTGGGCATGCTCAGAACACTCTACCTTCTTGAGTTTGGCAGTACTCAAGACAGAGTCTATTTCCCCAAACTCTGCCTGGACCTGAAAACTAGATTTGGCACCATTTGCTATTAATGAAGCTAGTTATAGGTCATATTTATATTCCTGGATCGACTCGCAATGTCTAAGTGTGGGGAGAAAGAGGTAACTAAGAGAGGAAAGGTCAGGAAACCCACTGTCCGCTGGCACATCAGTAGTGTGTTGCAGGGCTCAAGCCACCACTTTGGCCAAGTGACTGGGGGTGACTTTTCCCCATTTTGAGTTTGTTTTCCGGCCCTTCCTCATTGACTTTGGTCAACTGACTAGGGTGGAGGTGAGGGGTGGTGGCCCTGACACTGGGTCTTAGGGATGCTCCTAGCTCCCCACTCATGGCTGCAAACGTGGTGTCCAGTCCGGCTTGACAGCTTTTACCTGGGGCTAAGACCAGGGGGTTTTGAACTCCACAGCAGCCTGGCAACTTTCTCTCAAAAAATGAACTGATTTCCATCAATGCTAGGACAAAGCAGCTGCAGTAACCGCTGATGGTACCACAGACCCAGGGAGCAAGGTCACACCCTTGCAGCCTCAGGCAGCCCCACCCCCTACTCCAGAGCCACAATACAAGCTCATGATCTCATGCCAGCAAGTCTCTGGCGACTTCTCTCAAAGCACGGTTTCAGCCATATACTTAGAAAGCACAACCATGTGGAGATTGAAGTGGCCAACTCTGACTGAGAGAGAAATCCCCTAAGTCAAGGGAAGTCTTGACTTAGGAGATTCACAGAGAATGGAGGACATCTATGGGAGACACACATTTATGCAAGCAGGACCGTCCCCTCTCCCTAGGCAGGAGACAAAAGAAGCTGTTGGGCCCCCTAATAAGGGAAGAAGCTCGCAGAGGTAGTAGGTTCAAGCCCACGTGGAAGTCCCAGTTGCCACACTAAATTTAGAAGCAGTGATTATAGAGACTTCGAGGGAAAGAATAGGAATGTGAGAATTTCACACTCAAGTCAAACTATTGTTGGACTTGAGTGGAGAAGAAAACTGTCTGACCACCCACACACAGAGTGATTATTCAGTAAAGCATATCGCCCACCCAAAAGTAAAACACTCAAAGATGGAGAGTCCAGCTCCAAATTCCAGTCTTTTCCTAACTCTTCCCTTTAAAAAAAAAAAAGTTCCAAGTCAAAGAAGTCTCCCACGATGGTTATAAACAGGGTGTGTTGGTCCAGTGAGTCTGGAGTCTGGGAACATGCACGTTTTCTTAGCAGTGACTAACATGATGGCACACCCATTTCCCCCAGTGCCTGCCAAGTATTAACCCCCTTAGTTCTCTCCCAGGCTCCCCACCTCAATAGAGGGCCTCCCACTGCCACCAAGCCAGAGGAGAGGAAAGTCATGAAGGTTGACTGGCTGCTGCTGGTCACGTGGTAGGGAACAGCGGAGGGTCAGAGCTCTGTGTCACCCTGCGTCGTCGCACACAGGTGTCTGATATGATGGATACGATACAGAACACCCTGGGTGTTCCGTAGCCACGCCCACACGAGCTTACTGTGGCACTGCCCGTGGAAGAAGGAACCACAAGTAGCTACTGGCCAAGCTCCAGTGTGCACCTGCTGTCCCTGGTCCTGGGGATGAGGCAGTGTCCAAGCTCCAGTGTGCACCTGCTGTCCCTGGTCCTGGGGATGAGGCAGTGTCCAAGCTCCAGTGTGCACCTGCTGTCCCTGGTCCTGGGGATGAGGCAGTGTCCACTCTCTGTCTGATCGCTGTGTGTTAGCAGCTGTCTGTGAGTCCCAGAAATAAATATGTAATATTGAGCTGCCAGTCTAGATTTAAAGATCCAAATAAGTTCAATTCAGAAGCATGAGAGATGAGGGGGAGCCTGGGTATGGCCACTTACTACTTATAGATGGAAGTGCTCACTAACAGCTCCAAAGCTCATGAATAAACACCAGTGAGAGGGCTGGAGGGATGGCACAGTGGTTATGGGCACTGGCTGTTCTTCCCAAGGTCCTGAGTTCAACTCCCAGCAAACACAGGGTGGCTCACAACCATCTGTAAAGTGATCTGGTGCCCCCTTCTGGCATGCAGAAGGACATACAGATAGAATAGTCACATACATAAAATAAATAACTATTCAGAACAAAACAAAAAACCACCAACGAGAAAGAAAAGAGATAGAGTCACAGCTTCATCAAGCTCCCTTCTCATCTCTGCCCAGAGAGAAAATAAGCCAGGACAGAGGACTCTCCAAACTCCACAAGCCAACCTGACCTAGTGGACATCTGCAGCCTGGTAAATCCACGGTACAGACTTTAATGATTTCCAGATGCTCATGAAACATGGATCAAAACGGGCCATACTTTGGACTTTAAATCAAGCCTACACAGTGACCAGGACCAAGATCACACAGGGTGCTTCCTCCGACTGAGGGCGTACCCTGTGGTAGAGCAAGTCCCTCGAATGCACAAAGCCATGGATGAGATCTTGACACCAAACGCACACATGGGAACTAAATTTGCAATCTCTAATGGAACTCTAAATAATCTCCAATTACTTGGAAAGTAAATGACACTCCTTTCTGTTGTTAGATCATAAGCATACATGTATGTGCTGTTAGATCATAAGCATACATATATGTGCTATAAGCATACATGTATGTGCTGGCGAGTACCCTTCACAGACTCTCCAGGCTTTAGGAGATTCTGAGGAATTGCAACGGTTTAGGGAGTGACTGGTCTAGAACATGTCAGTGCTGGGTTGGAAATTGTTCCATTTCGTGGTTAAGAGGGAACTGGCCTCCCTGATAAGCTCTTAAAACCAAAACCAAAACCAAGTCTGCCTTTACCCGACGGTGCCATTAGCAAGCACAGAACTTTAAAACAAAACAAAACAAAACAAAAAAACAGAGAACAATAACAACAACAACAACAACACACACACACACAAACACACACTTCCCATCCTGTCTCTGTCTTCCCTCACAGCAGCAAACCTGGCTTTGTAAGTGACACAGGACAGACAGAGATAAACAGAAGAGGCTGACTAGACCTGGGCTGTGGTCAAGGGGACTAGGGAGGAAAGGGACAGACAAAACACGGTCTGGTTGAGTGCCCAGGCCTAGTCTGCCCGACTGTCAGGCAGCCAACTTTAACTTGCAACGTGGGGACCAGAAAGCAGCTCATTCCAGGGTCTCAGCAGATACAGAGACACTGGCCGGCACTGCCAGTTCTGAGGACTGAGCTGTGACTTCCTGACTTACAGTTTTGAGAGGGTGACATTCCTCTACTTTCTTTTGTATCGATGTCTTGAGAGTTTAAATTCTTGCTTTCTCTCCTTGACAATGCTAGAGTTTTTCCCCCTCTACCCAGAAGTATGTAAGCACTGAAGACCACTGGGCCTTGCTGACTGAGGGCCCTTGAAGCTCTCAAGCCCCTCCTCTCTGGGCCGCCCTTCCCTTGACTCCACATTCAATAGATGGAATCCGCATCTCTCTATGATGCTTGCAGCCCTGAGCCACAAAGGCGTGCAGCGGGATCCAGCATCTTACTTTTGTTTTTCTCAGCCATCTTTTGTGATGTGGCCTGGGAAAAGCCTTAATGAGCCTACCCCTCCACCACAGAAGGTCTTGTTGGAGTGGGGAGGCAGCGTCTCCCACCTGCGGGCGGGGGCGGGGACAGCATCCACTACGGGCTCGCCGGAACAATGCTGCATTTAGCAGTCAAGGCGGTGGGAAAGTGAAGAAAACAAGACGGCACAAAAGATTAATTTGATGCAAGAAAAGATATTTTTAAAAGCCCAGTAGAGAAAGCTATCCTACTAAAATTTCAAGGGCAATAACTGTGAAAATGCGGGAAAGGCCCTCGGAGCCTGCCAGGTCCATCCGGCAGGGAGGGCCCTGCAGCCTAAGCTACAGCTTGCATGGCCTGCTAGAGCCCTGCATCCTGTCGTCATTTTCCTAAACACATGTGGAATGATGGAGTTAATTTCAAAACCCTGAGTCATTGTGGTCTAACCAACTGCAGCTGATGAAAGCAATAACACCATCATCAAAGCCGCCAGGGAGGCCGACCTTCCCTCAAAGGTGAGATCCCTCTGTGGGGGGTAAAGGGGGAAGTGAATGGTGTCAGAAATGGAAAACAAGCTTTGGGGAGAGGCAAGAAGTTAGGCAATCGCTGGGTTCCTGTGGGATGCTGTTTAGTTGCAGAAGTTCAAATAAAAGTACTCGATCCACCGATCCACCGTGTCTGTTGATCTCTAACTTGCTCCTGGGGTGGCAGGGAGATGGACTGGGGTTCCCAGGCCCTGTTTTTCAGGGTGCCATTGTTTCTGATTCCTGTGTGTCTATGCTCACTCCTGAGGTGTAACACCTCAAAATGCCCAGCTGTTCTTGGCACATGAGATGTACGTTTTGGAAAGCAGGTTTTGCTTTGTGTATCCTTGGCTTAGAGGGACGATAGAATAGATGAACTCTATACAGCCAGGTTTTTCCTTGATATGGGAAACTACTTCTATGATTTTATTAGATATATTTTGTATTCCTTTAGCTTGGACTCCTCTCTCTCTTCTATGCCAACAGTTCATAGCCCTTTTTTTTTCATTTATTACTCTTTTTATTGCTGAACAGGATTGCATTGTATTTTCTTTTTTTTTTTTTAAAAGCTTTATTTTATTTTATTATATGTAAGTACACTGTAGCTGTCCTCAGACATTCCAGAAGAGGGAGCCAGATCTCGTTACAGATGGTTGTGAGCCACCATGTGGTTGCTGGGATTTGAACTTATCACCTTCGGAAGAGCAGTCGGGTGCTCTTACCCACTGAGCCATCTCACCAGCCCGCATTGTATTTTCTTATCTTGCTGGAATCTTGCTCCTACACAGGAGGTAGGACGGTGGGAGGAGTGGGGTTACTCAGCTTCCTTTCCAGAGTAGGGGTGGTGGTGGGGGGGGGGGCTCTGAGTGTGCTGGACAGCAGGAAGGCAGTGAAAAAAAAAGCATTTGGCACAGATTGTCTTGAGGAAAGCCTTGGGCTACTATGCATTTTAAAGCAGGTGGGCATTCTGTTACATTGTATCCGTTATCAGTATCGTCTGAAAAAGGGGTCCCACTGTTGAAGGGAAAGAGCTTTGGTATTCTCTCCACTGTGTGAGGCTAAGGAGCGAAGCTGTTAAGCTCTAATCTTTAGTGACCTCAAGCTCCCGGGTTCCCTAACCTGCCTGTAACTGCTTCTAAGTACTGTGGCTTGATCTAGAATGTGGCCCAAAGACTCAAAGCTTGTTCCCAGCAGATAGTGCTGTTAAGAGGAGGGGCTGGCTCACTTAGGAGGGAAGAAGTAGGTTGGGGGGGGGTTTCCAATGGTATAACTTGTCCCTGCCCCTTGTATGTATGCATCACCCTCCCCCATCAGTTTTCTTCTCCCTCTTACCCCCTCTCCTTTTACTTTTTCTCTATCTCTCCTTCTCTCTATCCCTCTACCCCTTTCTCTGTTCTCTTCCTCTCCTTCCTCCTTCTCTCCTCCTCTCTCCCCCTCCTTCCTCTCCCATTCCTACCTTCTCTCTCTCCTCCTCTCCCTCTTCCCCGTCTCTCCTCTTCTCCCTCTCTTGTGTTTTGCTTTTGCTCTCTGTGTCTCTCTACCCACTTCACAGCCCCATAAATTGAGGCCCTCCCCTCCCCCATGGGAGCTCCACTCCGATTACCTGTCTCACCCCACATCCAGAGTCAAAGCCAAAGTCTGTAGATTGTACCCTCTGAAGCTGGGATTTTTCTCCATTGTGTCTTGGGTATTTTATTACACCAACAGCTGACTAGCACACCAGTGTGCAAACGCTATGAGCATAAACTGGATCTGTTTTCTTGCCATTTTTCACTCCGCTGAGCATATAGTAAACCCTCAGTTCACAGACACTTCGGGCCACTGATCTCCTAGACTCTGCTATCTTCCCAGCCATGACCACCTGCAGCCAGCAGAAGAAACAGCAAGTCTAAAATGTGTTCTGCACCCTTATCTGCTCACAGCAGTGTGTGCTGAATGAATGAATAAATGTTCTAGTCTGGACCTACACACAGGCTCAGCACAAGGAAGCCCTGTGTGCTGGCAAAGAGAGAGACATTTCCATAAAATCTTTTACTGTTAGTAGGCCTTCTGCAATTGACGAGCTGAATCCGTAGCAGCCTTGGGAAGGATATCAAGGAATTCATGGACAATAGATGTATGGTTTGTGGAAGCTGGAATTGTCCATGGACTTTAGGCTTTGCACGTGGATATTAGAAGACAGCATGTCATTTCTTTTTGGAACTTTGAGAGAAGAACCTGAGGTTTGAAAGCACCCTGATTCATATGTTTCTTGTTGCTTTTTGTGTGCCTTGTGACCTAACCTCTGTCTTAATGTAATGCAGTTGGCCTTGAACAGAAAGTCCATCCTTTTGTTACCAACTCACAGCTGCATAGTCTCCAGGGCAGGGCCCAGCTGACCACTTAGCACTCTGTGAAATGTCGCAGGGAGCCCACAGGGCAGTTCTACCCATTTGCCTCACAACCTGATCTATGACACTTGTGACCTTGGACTGTGTCAAACAAGAAAATGGGGAGGCAAAATGAAGGAGGACAGAGATCTTGGGAGCTATTGTGCCCAGGCACTATGTTCCTGGGCAGGCAGTTAGCTCCCAAGGAGTCCTGAAGTCTGGCTTTAGCCACACCTGCCTGGACTCACTGTTGGGAAGCAGAACTGTGCAGAGCTAAAACTTGTACGATAGAAATGACTCAGAACTGCCTGGTCCCTTAGGGTACCCGATTCTCAACCCCTCAGAAATGATAGGATAGTCTGGGGGCTCCTCACCCTTAAGATCTCACAAATCAAGCATACCACAAAGAAAGGATTGGTTCCATATTCATACTCAGGATAAAAGTATTGAAGTTAATTATAGAATATATATCATCACTGTTGATAAATGTCTACGTTTTTTTTAAAACAAAAGTAGAAGACAGTAAAGCTGGCGAAGTGAATAATGTCTATATGTATATACATGCACCCAAGTATGTATACTTACATGTCTACATATGTATCCATATAGGTATACATACATATGCACACACATCTATCCATGCATGTATGTATACATATGAACACATGCATCCATGTAGGTATATGCACATGTACACATTCACCCATACATGTATGCATATACATGAGCACGTATATCCATGCAGGTATGCACACATGTACACATTCATTCATGCATATATGCATACACATGAATACATACATCCATGTAGGCATACACACATGTACATATTAATCCATATAGGTATTCATATACATGCATCTATATAGGTATATGCAAAGGTACACACATCATATATACCTTTATACCTTTATGTTCTTGTCAATAATTGCATATTGCATGCATAAAAGTATATACATATGTACACACTTGACCAAATAGGTAGATATTCATGTGCGCACACATAGTCATGTAACAGTTTATACATATACAGCACACACTTGTGTATGTATGTGCATCACACAAATATACATGTCAATATTCATTCACAGAATAAAAGAGCATTGATGTAGCATACGGGCTTCAAGAAGAGCTGGCTTCACAGCACAGATGGTGTATCCAAACTTGCATGTTCTCACGTTATATTAGAAACAACCGTGCTCCGTGACGGATGACATCACTCCCTCTGCTCAGCTCCGCAGCCAGCATTGCTATGGATGTCCGGAAAACGCCACCTATGTGTGTGCAGCAGAGTCTGTTCCACCTCCACCTGCAGTTTACCCGACATGCTTATTGTAAAGAGAGCCCTTTCTCCTTAGATGGACAGTAAGGACGTTTGACCCACATGGGCTTCTGGGAATCCTGGGGTTCTGTGGAAACCCATGTGCTGGCCTTCTGAAACGAGGCAGAGGAGGTTCTGTCTGCAATGTGCAGAGAATTCCTCTCTTCAAAGATTCCCACTGGAAACAAAGAGCTGAGGCCAGCACCTCTGAGCTGCCTGCCTAGTGCTCTCCAAAGCAGTGTGGAGATGCCAGCACTACTTGTATACCTTAGACTTGGCTGCCATGGATGAGCCCAGGGGTAAGGAGACCCCCATCAGGGACACTCCTCCCTGACTCTCAGCCCTAGGCAACTGTACTCAGGACCTGGAGATGAGGCCATCCAAGGACTCCAGTGACTTCAGGGTGAAGTAGCAATTGAGAAAAGCCAGAGCAGGTCATCAGGGAAAAATTGACATCGCGGAGCAGTGACCTTTTACACTGACCTTGCTGGCTGTGTGAGGAGGGTAGGAACACAAAGCAAGAACAGCCCAGGGACAAGTGGGTGGGGAGCCGACCATGAGCAGGAGCGCTTGAGCCCTTGAGCAGTTACAGCCATAAGTGGATACAGAGCAGAGGCAAACTCCTTCCAGGGCTGTTTGAGGCCGATGACAGATCTTTAGGACATGGAACCGAGTGGTTTCTCCTATCTCTCTTACTGTGCTCTGACTTGTGACTATATTTAGGACATGCTTTTGTCACCAGCATCTGGAAGTGGCAAAGGCGGGCTCCTGGATGGAAGGAGTGTGGCTCTGTGGGCACTACAGCCTTTGAAAGGAAGAGATGTTGCCCAGTGGACACTGCAGGCTTGGTGGGGGAAGAGTGTGTGCTGGGGGCACCATGCCCTTTATCGTGGCCCTGTGAGGGGCTCTGTTATGGCACCCTGGGGGCTGGGCAGCCTCCAGTGATAACAGCCTTTCTGGGAGAGAATTGTCATGGTTGATTTTTGTCAACTTGACACAAGCTAGAGTTATCTGGGGAAAGGAAACTCAATTGAAGAAAAAACAATGCCTCTATCAGATTGCCTGTAGAAAAGTCTATAGATGTTCTCTTGATTAATGGTTGTGGATAAGCCCAGCCTATGGGGAGTAAGTTGGGGACAGACAATGTCAACCCTGGGCAGGTCTGGTTCTGGGGAGCATAAGAAGGCAAACTGAACAAGCCAGCAATCCCATGGGTTTTGCTTCAGTTCCTGTCTCTGGGCTCCTGTCCTGAGCTCTGGCCCTGACTTTCTGCAGTGGCAGAGTATGACCTAAGTCAAAGACAAACCCCAGCTGGCATTTTGCTTTTCCCTCACCCACCTTCCCGTGATCTGAATGGTAGCAATGGTGTGCTTGCATGTTTGTGGGTGTGTCTACACATGCCTGTACCCCCCCCCACACACACACACACAAGAACTGATACGACAACTCAGCCCCTCGCTTGCTCGCTCCCGTCTGGCTTAAGAAGGCGTCTGCTCTGATTATGCACCTTCTATACTCACTCTCTGGGCCGGGTCGGTCGACCCCTCGCCTATAGTTCCTGCATGGGAATGTTTCACATCACTGCGACCAAGCATCCAAACGACACAACTTGAGGGAGTCGGGTTCATTTTGTTTGCAGTTTCTGAGAGAGTGCAGCCCATTACAGTGTAAGGCACGGAGGCTGAAGAGGCAGCAGGAACACAAGGCAGTGACTGCTCATGTCATGTCTAACCAAGAAGCACAGAAAAGAAGTCTAGAACCACAGTGAGCATAAGCATCAAAGAGTCTGCCTCCGAGCTACCCATCAAATGACCCATCTCTACCAGTCAAATCCCAATCTCCTAAAGACTCCACAGCCTTCAAAACAGTGCCTCAAGCTGGGGGCAGAACAGGAGCCCACAGGGGACCCTACCAGCCACTGCCTCCAGGAGACCCGCACTGCTCCCTCAGGCTTCTCTCTTCTACATCATGTTATATAGTCATTTCCTCCCAACTGAAACATCCCTTCTAGAAGGAAAAGGAAGACTCCAGAGACCTGGGAGTCCATGGAAGCTAAAAGCCCCAGAGCTACTGAATACTACGAGAATACCTTCTCAGGGTTATGTAAGGAGTGACACTGATAGGCAGAGGAGACTCCACCTGCAGCTGCTCGCAGGTGTGCCACCCGGGGATGCAGCTTTCAGGAGTCCTAAGCCACGGTGACCTGGCATTTCTGTGACGCCATGGTGACATGGCATTTCTGTGGCAAACCCAATAAGAACACTGTTTCACTAGACGTAGGTGGAGTCAACACTTGGCCAAATGTCCCCAGGAAAAGTCACACAACACCCATCTCCCTCCAGTTAAGTTTGATCACCCCAACCCCTGGGCCACAAGGAGGAGGTGGCTCCTTCCCAGTTCCTGGTGGCCACATCCTTCATGCTCCTGTGTTATTTGCTTTAGAATGCGGCATCGACTGACACATGAAATTCCCACCTTAATATCTTCTTTCTCGTTATTTAAGGGGCGGATAGGATCCTTGTAACCAGAAGGCCACTTGACATCAGCGGAGGTGGAGCCAACAAGATCGGTTGGAACTTGAGAGCAGAGACAAGATGCTGGGTCGTCACTGACATTGGTCTTCACGCTGTTGCCTCTCTATTGGGAGTGACTGGGACTGCACATCAATGTCCCCAGTGTAGAACTGTATGTTCCCCAGCTGCCTACACAGCTACCAGGCCAAGGAAACCTGAGGTTCTGTGAGGAGGGTAAGAAGTGGCTGCTGAGGAAGCATAACTGATCAAGGCAACCTCAGCTCGCTCTTCCCACCGCATGCCCGCCTGACACATCCCAGAGCTGGGTGAGCTCATTGAATTTTCTTTTTCTCTTGCCAGAGTAATTGTTCTTAAGGGACTTTGGCTATCTCTATAGGGAGTTACAGCTCAAAAGGGGGGGGGGAGGTGTCTTGGAGAAGATTGGGGGTGGGAATTCTAGTTTCAGAAAATGATTCATGGAACACACCTGGCCAAGTCCTGAAGGTCCCAAGAGAAGCTGGAGCCAATATAGCTGTTTCTGAAGATCAGGACGTCATCCCTAAAAGACGTGACAAGCATGTGTCTACACTGGGCTGCTGAGCAGAGCTAGAAATGAACGGAAAATCCTTAACCGAGCACATTATCAAAGCAGGCGTGGAAGCTGGTGAACAAGTCATGGTGGGGTCTTCCCAGCAGACAAGTGAAACTGGGTGTCAGCACACTGCGTGGACAGAAAGCAGCAGGTTCATTGTTGACCCCAGTGTCTGAGCATCGGATGTACCCAGTGACCTTTGATGTGTTTGATGTGATCACAAAAATGCTGAGCAAAGAGGGATCTGGAAAACAAGGTGACAGATTGCATTGACGTGCACTCGAGTGGCCAGGAGGGACAGTGTTTGGGGGTTGGAGGGGTTACCCCCTCTCTTAAGGAAAAAGATCCCTTCCCTAGCATGAGTGAGTTCCCACCAGCATAGGCCTAGTCCTTCTGACACCCTACTAGCAAGCAAGGCTGCTTTGAACTTGACCTCTATGCATAGGGTGCTGAGATAGACCTTTAGGAAGATGGGGCATAGACCAGCAGCCTTTAAGAGTGGCCTCAGGGGTGGGGGCGGGGAAGATTCTGCTTTTTAGTGTGGAAGTCCTGAGGGATCCCGAGCAGAACCACTAGAACTGTTATTCCTGCAAAGTCTGAGCCGTCCTCAGTCTCCCCTTCTGTGACTCTCCTTACCTCCAGCACCAGCCCCTCTGTGATGGTTTGAATGTGCTTGGCCCAGGGTGGGGCAGTATTAGTAGGTATGGCCTTGTTGGAGGAGGTGTGGCCCTTGTTGGGGTGGGCTTTGAGACCCTAGCTGCCTAAGGACAGTCTGTCCCTGGCTTCCTTTGGATGAAGATATAGAACTCTCAGCTCCTCCAGAGCCATGCTTGCCTGGAGGCTACTGTGTTTACTGCCGTGATGATATTGGACTGAACCTCTGAACCTGTAAGCCAGCCCCAATTAAATGTTGTCCTTTGTAAGAGCTGCCTTGGTCATGGTGTCTGTTCACAGCAGTAAAACCCTAAGACACCTTCCTTCCAAGTCTCAAAAAATCTGGGATCTCTGAGCAAATGAAGAGGAGCCTGCAGCAGGGAAGCCTGGCCCTGACACTCTCCACGAAGCCAGATGGCAGTGCCTAACGGGGGACAGGGACAAGGGGGCATATGGGGTGCAGGCCCCAAGTTCACAAGATGTCCCCTCAAACCCACATGTATCCCCATCCACCATGACTCCACTGTGGTGTAAGTGGGAGTCTGCTAGGGCCACTGCACCAAATCCCACCAGCCGTAGCTTACACAGCAGCATCATTTCTTGGGCGGGATAGATGGTTCAGCACTCACTATGCAGGTGCAAGGACCTGATGTCACATCCTCAGCACCCACGTAAAAAGCCAGGCATGGCAGCGCATGTGCTTGGAGTCCGCTGTGTGCAGGGAGAAGACAGGAGGGTCCTCTGGATTTTCTGCCAGTTTTTTCTCCTATAAAAGGCCTCATCTCAAGGAAGTAAAGTGGAGAGTGCACAGCTCACCCCTCTCCTGCATGCACACACACACACACACACACACACACACACACAGAGAGAGAGAGAGAGAGAGAGAGAGAGAGAGAGAGAGAGAGGTTTCATTTTGTTCAATTTTGGAGACTGAAAGTCAAGACTACAAGTTGGCAGGGCTGGCTTACCCTGAAACTTTATAAATGGCATCTCCTTCTAGTGCCTTCATATAGTCTTCCCTCTATGTCGGTCCCTGTCTGCATTTCTCCTTTTTATACGGACACAGGCATATTGGATTAAAGCTTACACTCAGGACTTCATAGCTTTATCCCCCCCCCTGTATAAGGCTCTATCTTCAGATAAGGTCATCTGTAGTCTCAGGACTGAAGCCTCTAACTAGAACCCTGGGGCTGGGGTACAACTAACCTCTAACAGGACTCTGTACTTCCTTCTTCCCCAGTACAACTGTGCACTTGAAGAGCTGTAAGCTCTGTGCTGGGATTCAGCTGTAGAAGCTGCTAGAATCATGCCTGCATACGTGCTTAGGAGCAGGGGCCAGGCCCGGGAATATTTCAAAGCTTTCTGGGTAAAGGTCACTGAATGCTGAAGGGTGGGAATGCCTCTTCCCCTCTTACACATTTAGGCTCCTTCCACTTCTCCATCAGCTCTAATGAGCCTCAGAAAAATAAAGCCGGGCGTGGTGGCGCACGCCTTTAATCCCAGCACTCGGGAGGCAGAGGTAGGCGGATTTCTGAGTTCAAGGCCAGCCTGGTCTACAAAGTGAGTTCCAGGACAGCCAGAGCTATACAGAGAAACCCTGTCTCGAAAAACCAAAAAAAAAAAGAACAGGTGAAATGTAAATGAAGAAAATATCTAATAAAAAATGAAAAAAAAAAGGGAAAAAAAGAAAAAAAATAGAAAGGTTAGAAAACTGTTTACAAAACAGAGCAAAACATCTGCCTTAGAAAGAACAGCAGCAGCCAGGCAAGGGTGCTGGTCCCAGGAGAGTAGTGTGGTCACATGCTCACACAGAAGGAGGTGGCTCAGCAAAACCCTCCATTCCTCAGAGGCTCACCGAGCTCACGCTATCCTACAGAAGATGACAAGAGGCCAAAGCAAAATGATGCTCGTGCATGTGGGGCCTCTTGGGACTGCAGTGACGCTGCCACAGGGGGACACGTGAAAGAGGCAAGCCCCTCGCAGATGGTGAAGCCCAGAGGCAAAGATTCAGGCTGCCTGGCCAAGCATGGCTCCTGCGGCGCTGCCTGACCCTCCTGTTCAATCTCCATTGACATAGAGCTCTCTGTCTGCCCAGCTCTGCTCCGAGATCAGACATGAGTGTGACTCATGAGGTCGTTGCCATCTGGAAGCTAGTATTTGTACAGGGCCAGATCTGTGGTCTGTAAACTGACCACAATCTCAGGCAGTAAGGGCCCCGAGAAACACAACTGGGAAAACAAAGGGTGATGGAAACCAGTGGGCTCCTTTCTACCTAGACTAAAACCCTGGATAAAAAAGGTAGACAGCCAAATGAATTGCTTAGCTTCTACCTCCTTAGTTGGTGTGCATGTTTTCTCAGCTTTGCAGCTTGGAAAACAGCACTGGATCCACTGGCGTAGTATGAGCCACAGTGGTCTAGGCAGGGCAGCGGAGAGCAGGCACTGATCACAGGCATCATGTTAGAGACAGGCTTCTACAGTGACCCCTCAACTACTGGTAGGCTGCGTGGGCAGTGGGGGTCCCAGTGGCTCTGGTGCCCAATGACGTCATAGCCATCTTGGCTTCTGTAAGCACACACTATTTTTTTTTTCGAGACAGGGTTTCTCTGTGTAGCCCTGGCTGTCCTGTATTTTTTTTTTTTAATATTTATTTATTATATGTAAGTACACTGTAGCTGTCTTACACTGTAGCTGTCTTCAGACATTCCAGAAGAGGGCATCAGATTTCATTACGGATGGTTGTAAGCCACCATGTGGTTGCTGGGATTTGAACTCTAGACCTTCGGAAGAGCAGTCGGCACTCTTAACCACTGAGCCAACTCGCCAGATCCGTAAGCACACACTATTATGCTGGCACAGTCAGCCCGTCCAAGAAGACATTTCTCAGACTGCACAGAGCTATGGAGCTGGGACTCTTAGATGAACTGTTTCACCTCTAAATGCCTCAACCCCGACTTCTGTGTCCCTCCCCTAGGGTGACCACGGAAGTCAGGAAGAAAGCTGTCACACTGACGGTGCCTCTCCCTGCTCTGATCACCTGTGAAAACCGCTCCCATCATGTCTCCTGTCATCCTGCAATGAGCAGTATCCATTGGGTCTCTTCCAAAGCCAAGTGACTTCTCAGGGCCTTTGAGAAGCTGTAAATATCTTCACTTCTCAGTCCATTCTGGGCCTGCTGGAGAAAACCAAATATCTTCCCAAACAAGCCAGAAAACCCGAAACTGGTCAGATTTAGCCATGGTTATCTGAATAAACAAGAGGTCCTAGGAACAGTCAGGTCTTCAGGGCCAAGCCATGTTCAAGTCCATGTGTGTCCACACAGGCTACTGACTGTTTCAGTTCCCCCTCTGCCTAATTTGTGCATAATTTATCAGGCGTGTGACTTAGGGCTGGCTGAGCGTTGGCTGCTGTGATTGGCTGAGGCTCAGTTGCTTGGTTACCATGATACATACTTAGCTTGGATCCAGCCTGCTTACACAAGATACCTTGTAGTTCACTATATAAGGAGGCCATTTTTAGTCAAACTTGTCATTCAAGGATGAAAGACCAATTTAAACCAAATTAAAGGGCTGACATTTGTTTTTGTCCGTAAGTTTGTTTTGTGTGTGTGTGTGGTTTTTTTTTTTAGTGGATTTCAAGTTCATAATTGAGTGAGTCCCCATCCTTCATGGTACTTGACCACCTTGGCCTCTTGTCATTTCTTTCCTTCATTATGCAACAGGAGCCAAAGACTCAACTTCATTCACCTCCCAGTTGGCAGCCACCTCCGGGGCATCCACCCTCCTCCTGTGCCCATACCTCAGGCACTCCACACCTCCCCCTCACCTGTCACAGGGGCCCCCAGCCTGAGGCTGGTGTTCAGTTGATCTTTTATAGAGTTAGCAGTTGTCTTTGCCACTGTTTCTATTCTCTGGGTTTTATGCTTTTTGGTTGGTTTTGTTTTGTGTTTTCTAAACTTGGAGGTTAAACCCAGAGCTGCAAAAGCACTTTCCAACTAAGCCGCATCCCCTCCCTCCTCAGCTTCCGAGTATCTCAGGGCTACAGGCCGGAGCCACCAGGCCTGGCTGTGCCCTGCTTCCAACCCATAGCTACCTGAGTTTAGTCTCCATCCTGCTGCAGCTGGGGCTGTCACCTGCTGGCATCTCCCCTGAGCCCAAAGCTGCATTCACAAAGCCCAAGCCTGACTCCAGGTCAACACCTTGACGGTTTGAAATGTTTGTGAGCTAAGAGCAAAATCTACAAGTAATGAGTGATTTTTTTTTTAATAACATTTTTCTGCATGTGACATAGAAACTCTGAGCTTAGACGATCTAGACTAGGCAGATTTCTTGAGTTTGATGGACTTCATTAAAGGAAACTCTAAAAATGTATTGATTTTGGTTCCCAAAGGTTTTTTTTTTTTATCCCATTTCTGTTAACCAGGGCTGCTAAACTGGGTGTTAATGGTTTTATTACCGAACAGACCTCTCACCTTGGGCTGTCACCTGACTGGTAGCCTGGGATTATCTGAGGCTAATGTGAATAGCTTAATTCTGCAGCACTGCTTGGCTCGGGAGATAAACCTGGCATGGGCCAATGTTTGGGGCACATTACTGAGCTATGATTGAGGTGACAGAGTGTTTAAATCTAACTTAATTTAGAAAAAAATCATTTCTGGGAAGAGAGAGTTGTGGATTAAGGACAATTACAGAAGCTTGTATGACTTAACACTTTCACGGTGTTATATAATAAATTGGAGGAGAAAAACCCTCAGACTTAGACTCACATAAATACCTCAACCATGGTTAATAAGGACTCATTATTAAGCAACTGTGTGTTGCTCATACTACCCACTATCAAGCAGTGGAAATTCGTTAAACACTCCTTGTTTACCATGGCAACAATTCTATACCACAGGATACAAGGTTATATCATAATCTCAGAACCACAGCATTCTGAAGGCACGCATCAGACCCAGAGACAGCTGGGAGAACTGAAACCTCCTGGGAGCTTCTTGGTCTACAATTTCCCAGGCATCATTAAGGGCATCAGTTGTCCAGTAGTTTAAAATACACTCCTGACCTTTCTTCCTGATAGCTTGGATTTGGCACCTCTGATTAGAAATGGCCCCACGGTTTGGAGACATGACTTATCTCTGAGTTTTTCATGGCTTATCTGCTGTTTCTGGCCTTGGGGAATTGACAGGGCAGATGGCTATGCACTTTCTGAACATCATGACACTCTGCAGAGCCCACACCTCTGACAGGATGGCCTTCTACCCTTGATCATCCATCTGATGGAGATAGATGGCTCTGTCAGCAAGCACGTAGCTCTTGTCCTCAGAGGCGCCAGCACAGCAGGGATGAGGCAGCCACAGCAGGACAGGGAGCAGACACTGTGGCCTGGAGGACATCCTTGCCCAGACTAATGTTCTCCATGTCACTCCAGGTTCGGAATAGGGTCTGTCAGTGAAACACCACCAAGCTCGCCCATAATTTTATGTTTACATCTGTTTTCACGAGTGCTAGCAAAACCAAGTCATGACTTCAGGTTGGCTGCAGTTACCATAGATTATTAATCATGTTAGAGTGTGAGGAAGAAGCAGAAAAGCCACTTGGTGAATGGAGGGCCTGAGACACTGTGGCTGTCATCCCCTTAGTGGCTTGTTCGATGCCATTTTCTGTGAAAACCAGCAGAGGCATCATCTTCTTAGGAAATGCTGGGGCCACCTGATCCTTTAAGAAAGTTAGTGTCAAGCCGGGCAGTGGTGGCACATGCCTTTAATCCCAGCACTCAGGAGGCAGAGGCAGGCGGATTTCTGAGTTCGAGGCCAGCCTGGTCTACAGAGTGAGTTCCAGGACATCCAGGGCTATACAGAGAAACCCTGTCTCAAAAAAAAAAAAAAAAAAAAAACAAAAAACAAAAAACAAAAAACAAAAAACCCAAAAAGAGAAAGTTAATGTCTGGGGCTAGAGAGGTGGCTCAGCAGTTAAAAGCACTGGCTTCTCTTCTAGAGGACCCAGGTTCAGTTCCCAGCGCCCACATGGCATCTCACAACTGTCTGTAACTCTAGTTCTAGACACCCTCACACAGACATACATGCAAACATGAATGCAGGAAAGGCACCAATACACATGAAATAAAAAATAACTTATTTTTTAAAAGTTAGTGTTTGACTTTTACTGAGAGGGCGCAAAACAGGAAGCATTTGTGATTAAAATAAGAGTGACTGGTAGTATTAAGTCAGTGCACATAGCCGTGGACCCCAAACCGTGCAAGTGTGTGTGTGTGTGTGTGTGTGTGTGTGTGTGTGTGTGTTTATGGAGGTTAGATATCAACCTTAGGAGTTACTCCTCTGGCACCATCCACGTTTTCTTGTTGAGATAGGCCTCCTCAGTGACCTAGAGCTTGCCTGGTATGCTAGGCTGGCTGCCCAGTTAGCCGTAGGGATTGCCTGGCTCCACCTGACCAGCGCCAGGATTGCAAGTGCGCACCACCATGCTTGGATCTTAGGAGTTTTGTTGTCTGCCTGCCTGCCTTCCTTCCTTCCTTCCTTCCTTCCTTCCTTCCTTCCTTCCTTCCTTCCTTCCTTCCTCTCTCCCCCACCCACTACTCTCTTGAGGCAGGGTTTCCTTTGTAGCCTTGCTGTTCTGGAATACCCTCTGTAGACTAATCTGGCCTCAAACTCGCAGAGATCTGATCTGCCCGTCTTTCTCTGCCTCTTGAGTGCTGGGATTAACGACAGCACCACCCTTGCCCAGCTGTTTTGTTTTATTAACAAATTTAGAGACTGAGCTCAGGTCTTCATACTAGCAAGGCAAACACTTGATTAAGTCAGCTATTTCCCCAGCTTGCTAAAACAAGAAATGTAAAAGATATTTACTATATTATAGAATAAAAATAATTCCATCCCATGAAAATTATACTGTTAGAAACTGGTGAAAAGAGGACATAGTTTTACATATTACAGTATGTTCAGTGTGTGGCCTACGGAGACAGCTGGATCCCAGTTTTGTTCCTGCCTGTAGACTGTGATGTGTTGATTTAGTTGACATCTGTGGAGAGAAAATATGGCCTTGCTTAGGACTGGAACTGGGAAAGAAAACCCCATGAGGTGGTCTCAGGGACCTGCAGGGATCGGCTTTGCGAAGCTGAGTCTGGGCAGTTGGCCATTTGTGAAATCATGGTATCCCTTGCACAAACGGGGTTTAAAAGCAAAGGATTGGCAGCCATCCAAACGTTCCTTAGAGGGGTCTGACTGAATAAATTATAGCTCATTTATAGAAGGGGATTCTATGTGATCACTGAGACAGCAAAGCAGCTGTGTGTGCGCTGGTGCCCACTTACCTCCAAAGGATGTGGCTCTGCTGTGTGGAGATGAAGGGAGGACCTTCAAGTACAGAGCAGAGCGCCAGAGGGGCCTGCTGTCCTTCCAGTCAGCACCGTGTGTGCTCCCTGTGGGTCTGGGCTGGTGCTGGCAGTCCGTATACACTGTTCCTCATGAATCCTTAGTTCTTGCTAATTTCATAATGGTGTGTGTGTGTGTGTGTGTGTGTGTGTGTGTGTGTGTGCAGTGTGTGTGTGTGTGTGCAGTGTGTGTATGTGGGGGGTGTACTCAGCCAAAGAATTAACTAATTAAGCAATGTAAATGAAAAACTTAACTTATATTGTAAGTTATTCTAAAAATGAAGCATATAAGTTTGTGGGAAAGCACACAGCCCATTGAACGCACTCCACAAACAAGAACTCATAGTAGCAATGGTAATCAATGTTTTTAAATAGCAGGACAGCCCTAACTATGTTGTTTAACTTTCTGTCCTCGGGGTTCTGTATTAGAACTTGTCTCTCTTGAGGTGATCCTAGGGTGGTCTGAAAAGCACTGTGCAGTTGTAGCCCCTAGTACCTGGTGAGCTGTTATTATCAAGGGTTAACCACTCTGTCAGTACTGTTTGCGATTCATACTCCTATTCAGTCTTTTCTTTTTCCCACGGGTTGTGTCAGCCTCCATTGGAGAAAGCCCTCTGCGGCCCCAGGGTCTTCCCATCATTGCTGCTGTGTCTTCTTTCCCTCCAGGTGACCGACTCTCACTAAGGGTTTGCCTCTCTCTAGAGGCTTTTACACTTGCGACTGTCCCATTGACACTATCTTGTCCCCAGAGTACACTACTGCTCCAGTCACCGTGCTGCTCCGCCTGCTCTTAGTTACTGATGCCCTCAGCTATCGGACAACCCAGATCCTTTCCACGTTACCCAGCCCACACATCTAAATGTAAGATTCAGTCTGTTTAGGAAAAACTTCACGCGCAGAGAGAAACTTAAAATTCCCTTATTGTAGCAGAATTTTCCCTGTCCAATTGCATTAAATATTAATACAACAAGAAGCCTGTGATTGGACAGGGAAAAGGGAGGCGGAGCGAAGAGTTGCAGAGGTGGGGACAGAGGAGACAGGTGGGGGGAGAGGAAGGAAGATGGAGAAGGAGGAACATGATCCAGATTCTACATGGCTTTAAATAAACAGCCACAGGTAGCTGTGAATATAATAAGAGGATAGAATAATTGGGATAGCTTGTATCACTATCAAAAAATTATTGTGTGGGCATCTTGTGCATTAAGAATTTACTGATATATAAATTTGACTGGTTAAGTATAAAGGTTTTGATTTACTGGGTTACTGGAATTTGGGACCAACCGCAGGGCCTTTGGGGCTAAGAAGGCACAGCAGCCATGAGGCAAGGGAACCAGAGCTGAGAAGACAGCGATCCGGCACAGCGCAGGCACTTGCCATTCTTAATATTTCCTGCAGCTCCTTTTTCAATCGTTAAACAGATGAAGCAGGAGTTAGTCTTTACTAGCACACAGCTTATTATGCTGGGACACTGTGTCCAGACTCCAGTGGGTCCTGCTCAGCTGTGGGAAGTCCACTGCATCCCCCACCTCACCCATCCCCACCTATGTAGCTTCCGTCTTCAAGTTTGTGTGGCCAGTACCGCTTCTCCCTCTGGAAGCCTGACATGGGTTAAATTCATAAGGTCTTGGAATCTGACTTGCTGGTGGCTTACTTTGTCTTGACTGGCCCTGTGTGATGTTTGCTGAGATTTCTGGACTGAGACCCAGGATGTGTCTGTTGTTCACTCGGCCACGCCCTCCTCTACCTATGATCCACTGAACATCATTCCCTGGGTCAGCTTGTGTTTGTTGTCAGCTTGGTAGAAAACAGAATCATCTGGGAAGTGGGCAATGTCTACAGGGATTGTCTTGATTAAGTTAATTGAGGTGGGAAGACCCCCATTTGGAGTGGCAGCCTTACCTGGTGAGGGGGGTCCTGAACTGGGGAGGTAGAGAAAGAAAGTTGCATGCACATGTGCTACCCGAGTGTACATGTGCTAGCTGCGTGTACACATGTCTTGCTCTCTGCTTCTTGAGAGACTTACCTTCTACTGTGAGTGGGAATAAACCCACCCCACCCCACCCCACCCCTCCACTCCACTAAGTAGCTCTTGTCAGAGTATTTTGTCACAGGAAAAAAAGAGACATGGAAGGAAGATGGAGGCACTTGAAAGAGGGCGGGATGTGACCCAACACAAGCTCGGGAACTACTCCAACATCTGATTCCTTTCAAGCACACCCTCTCTGTGTGCTTTTCCTGATAATGATAAAAAATTGCATTCCTTTCTTTGGTGTGATCTTAAGTTTAAAATAAATACTGTTGCAAAAAGCCACATAAAAGTCAGATATTTCTAGCAGAAAATGATCTTGATTTTGAAAGATGTGTATGATTTACTTCAAAGATGAAACCTGCATGAGGTTTGATCCCACTGTTTCTGCAGCTTTCTGTCACTGGAGAGCCAATCTCCCCAGCAGGTTGCCTGTTCTGAGATGACATTAGCCTCTTCAGGAGGTGAGAGACAGCCTAGCGGCTTCCTTCAGTGCAGCAGAGGGCCAGCGGGGGTGGGGATGGGGTGGAGAGGGGTGGTGGCAGTATACACTGGGGAGGTGGGGTAGGAAGCAGGGTGGGGGGGGAGACAGACTGGAAAGAGGGGGCTTGCTAGCAAAGTCAATTCAAACAGGGGGTTCGTCTCTCTGTGCTCTAAGGCAGACTTTGGGGAAACTCCAGTCAGAATTATTCATCCTGAGAGAAAGTTCTTGAAACTCTAAGGAAGCCTTGGCTCCATTTAAATGCACGGTGATGGGTTTGCAGGACTCTGCCAGTTAGACATGTAAGTTGTTGGCCCCAAAAGCCGCTTCGAGTCATAAAGGAATTCTTGTTTAACAGATTAAAAGCCGACTTAGAGGACACATTCTACTTTGCTGAATAAATCGTTGCCTGGTTCTAGAATTGTAAAGAATGCTGGCTAAGATCTTTAGTTAAACAAAACAGCATTGAAGAAACTCCTAGATTCAAAAACTTGGGTCTGAACATGCTATACAAGCAAGCTGTCAAACAGACATAGTTTGGAGACGTGCAGAGACTGCCTGCCTAGGCTTCCCTTTGCAGAGGATAATCTTATTTGCAAAGTGCTTGCAGACACCACTAGCCAGAGGACACTGACCATGGTCCCTGTTCTTGTAGGGGGCAGCAACTCACGCTCATAGGTGCAGAGGGACTTGGCTAAGTTCATCTCTTCAGTGGATACTTAGGGAGGCAGCAAGTCCCAGGAGTTTCTCGCTGCTGATAAATCTGGAATCTGCTTCCTCTAGGAATTCACAGGGAAGGCCTTCTGCAGCAGAAGAGCTGTAAGGATGTAATGTTAGCAGTTGGCTCCACTCAGGTCACAGTATCTGCAGCAGCACTTTCTCCCTCAAGGATACAGATGGGCCCCCTGACTGAGATATTGTCCAGAGCTAACAGACAACCCCAGTGCTGGGGTGGAGGGGGATGGGGTGGGGTGGGGTGAGAGGATGGGTGTGGGTGTGGATGTCTCTCACCTGGGAAGTGAGTTACCATCAAAAGGGGTATTGATGGCATTCCCACGCTGTTCACACCTCCCTCCCTCCCTCCCTATAGCCTTGGGAACCAGAGGACTAAGGAGAGATGTCTTCTTCTGCCTTGTGGACTCTGATTTCTCTCTCTCTCTCTCTCTCTCTCTCTCTCTCTCTCTCTCTTTCTCTCTGGAGACTCCATCATGCTGTTGCTTCTCTACTTGTTCACAGAATTAATAGCTCTTCTTTTTTTTTTTTTTTTTTCGAGACAGGGTTTCTCTGTATAACCCTGGCTGTCCTGGAACTCACTTTGTAGACCAGGCTGGCCTCAAACTCAGAAATCCGCCTGCCTCTGCCTCCCGAGTGCTGGGATTAAAGGCGCGCGCCACCACGCCCGGCTCAATAGCTCTTCTAATAAATAGCTCTTCTAATAAATGTCTTAGACCCAAGTAATCTTTAAGGGTCCCTCTTGGACACCCTACCCCGCCACCACCATCTAAAACCCAACAATAACTGACCATTTTCTCATTTGTTGATGTTTACTGGGAGATAAATAGCTTCAGATAACAGCTAACGGGATCTTGATGAACAAGCCAAAAAAGAGCTAGTACCAGCCATAGGGATGCAGTGTTAGGAGGGCTGGTTTCTTGAGACATGCCAGCGCCTGGAAGCACACATTCTTCCGGGTCATCAGGATGATTCTAACCATGGCCTTGACTCTAGATCCACAGCATAGCTTCTGAAAGCCCTTTCTGTAGAGCCAGCTGCTCCTTGTAGGCTCCTAAGCGGGCACTGCCAGGCTGGCTGGATGCTCAGCAGTACGAACTAGATTTGCCAGTGTGAAAAGGGAGGATTTTCTCAGAAGCAGCCCCCTCCCGTAAGTCCTGAGAGATGTAACAAATGCCCTAGAGACCTCCCTCCAGTAGAATATTGATGTGTAGGAGCACAGGGACCTCATTTGTGTTCTGCTAAGAACACACAGTGCTAGATGTACTTGTGAATGAATATATGGGTCAGGCTGCCAGGCCCAACCTATGGCAACTGAACAGTGTCAGAGGGGCCTGCTGTCCTTCCAGTCAGCACCGTGAGTGCTCCCTGTGGGATTGGGCTGGTGCTGGCAGTCCGTATACACTGTTCCTCATGAATCCTTTGTTCTTGCTAATTTTATAATGGTGTGTGTGTGTGTGTGTGTGTGTGTGTGTGTGTGTGTGTGTGTGTGCAGTGTGTGTGTGTGTGTGTGTGTGTGTGTGTGTGTGTGTGCAGTGTGTGTATGTGGGGGGGTGTACTCAGCCAAAGAATTAACTAAGTTAAGGATTATTTTAGTTTCAGTTCTCGGTTTGTCTTCCATTGAAGCTTCTTTGGAAATGGCTGTTTCTGTCCCAGGCATTGTCCTCCATATCTGAATCAAACATGTTGGGTGAGTGTACAGAGCTTCCCTTGGGCAGAAGGGATGTTTTGAGGGCTTCCTGGGAGTGTGATGGACAGTCAGAGAGCAAAGAAGGGTGGTGGACGGATGCCTACTGCTCCACTTGCAATGGTTGTCAATTGCTCTCTGACTGTGAATTCACTGTAATGAAGTTTTTCAAACTTCCTTACCATGGAAGACAAACTGAGAACTGAAACTAAAATAATCCCTTTGTTCCCTGAGTTGTTTTTTGTTTTTTTGTTTTAGTTTTTTGTTTTAGTTTTTGTTTTTGTTTGGTTTGTTTGGGTTTTTTGGGGTTTTTTTTGTTTTTTGTTTTGTTTTGTTTTTGTTTTTGTTTTTGTTTGGTTTTTCAAGACAGGGTTTCTCTGTATAGCCCTGGCTGTCCTGGAACTCACTCTGTAGACCAGGCTGGCCTCGAACTCAGAAATCCGCCTTCCTCTGCCTCCTGAGTGCTGGGATTAAAGGCATGTGCCACCACGCCCCGCATCTGAGTTGTCTTTACAAGGGATTTTTATCACAACAGGAAAAGAAACCAGGACAACCTCTCTCCCTGGCATATTCCTCTACAAGAGTTACAGCCCAGTCAAGCCCCTGGAGATAGAGAGGAGCCAGCTGGGAAGGTGTGTCAGCCCTGCACTCCCAAGCTGGTATCTGACATGGGCCAGGAGCAGAGTCATTGGCCACATCTCCAGAGACAGAGTATAACCCTGGGGATTCACTTCTAAGCAGCCAAGGCAAAAGGGAATCCCCTTTCTTTATCCCTCCTGCTACAGAGACTTGCAGAGTGAGGTCAACTCCTAGTTGTGTAACTGAAGGGGGTCACTGCCACTAGAAGACACTGGGCAGCTCAAATTGACTACAGCAGTGTGGGAAGCCTTCTCTTCCTCTGCTGAGAGTTTGTAGGGAGCATGGAATCATATTCAGGGGCTCATGTACTCATGAGCAGGTCTCCATCATCCTGACTCTCCCTCATTAGCCTATTAGTGGGAGCTTACACTGTTCTCCCAAACCCTGGTTCCTATCCTCTCCATTCCAAATGCTTTAGAAAGCATAACTTTCTTGGCTGTCTTTGCTGTGTCCCAGGCAAAATGCTGGCTTTACCTGTGCAGGCTAGGCACCATTTCCTTGGGAGGAGCTGTGTGTGGCAGGGGCTGAATCCTGCCCCAGACCTAGCAGATGACACTTTCAGCTCCTAGACCATATACCTAGAAGGGTGCCCCCCAAAAGCTTTAACTCATCTCAGTGCCAGGGTATGGAGCAACCCATCTGTGGCACACAGCTGAGGGAACCGTGGCAGCCAGGGCAAAGGTCACACATTGCCAGAAGCTTCTGTAGATGATGTTGGTTCTGATGCTTCCTAACTCACAATCACTGGGTGTGATGATGCACCCCTTTAATGCCTACACTTGGCAGACAGAGGCAGGAGAATCTCTGTTAGTCTGAGGCTAGCATAGGCTACATAGTGAGACACAGTCTCAAAACAAATAAATAAATAAATATGAACCCATAGTTGCATGTCTTATTCATTGTTAGCCGTGTGTTGCTCGAGATATATTTTTTAAATGTAGAGAACTGTCTTTTGGAGAATCCGTTTTTACAGCTGTTCAACTTAATGGAAGATTGCTAATAAAAAACCAACTTGAGTTCACATAGCTTTCATTTTTTTTTTTTTTACTATTTCTCCCTTTTTGTTCCCTATTTTGTTCTGTCTCAACTTTTTCCTTTATTCATTAGGTATCAAGTAATTCTGGTAACACTAAGTGTCTGCCCTTTCTTGGAACAAGGCAGAGAATGGATGGGTGGATGGACAGTGGGAAGAAGGGAGGGACTGAGTAATAGATGCTTGGATAAAGGATCAGGGGATTGGTGGATGGACTGATGGGTGGGTGGGTGGATGGATGGATGGATGGATGGATGGATGATGGATGGATCAGGGGATTGATGCATAGACTGATAGGTAGGTGGGTGGCTGGATATGAAGAGGTCAGCTCAGAAACTTTGGAAAATTCCACCATATCCCTCTCCTCCTTAAAGAGAAGGGTCAAAGAGAACATGGGTACCTCTCTCCTCCAGAAGGGAGGGGCTAATTACATTCCTCAGACCACAGGGAGGGGGGTCCAACCATCAGCCACCTGCACAGGTGGGTAGGGGACACATTCTGAAACCACCTACAGACAAGGGAAGTCCTTGTCATCCCATTCCCTAAAGACCAATCAGTTTAAAAGTCACAGTGTTCTGCCAATGACATTGTGCCTAATGGCTGCTGCTCTGAAAACTGTATAAATACTTGCCCCACATGCTGTATGGGGTCGTTCTCTCTCTCCTTCATGTGCAGGGTGAGCCCAGCATGCTGGAACAATAAAATTCCTCCTCCTTTTGCATCGATCCCGACTCGGAGTTGTTCAGTCAGGGGAGCTCTGGTAAGTTAAGGCTCGCTAGAGTCTTACATATGGCTAAAGGATGGATGGATGGATGGACTGATGGATGGGTGAATGGATAGATGGATGGATGGATGGATGGATGGATGGATGGATGGATGATAGATAAATGGATGAATGGATGATGGACAGATGGATGGATGGATTATGGATTGATGGATGGCTGATGGATAGATAGATGGATGATGGATAGATGATGGATAGATGGATGGATGGGTGGGTGGATAGATGACTGGTTAGAGGGTGTAATGGTTAACACTGTTTGCCACCTGGATGAGATATAGGATCACCTTAGAAACAAACTTCTGGGAATATCTGTAAGGAGTTCCTAAACTTAGTTAACAGAGATAGGAAGATCATCTAAGACTGTCTTGGGATCCCTAGGATGAATTAAAAAGGAGAAAGCTAGCTCAGTGCTCGCTTTCATCCCCTCTGATTACTGCATGTGGATGCATGTGAGCAGCTGCCTAACCTGGATGATGGATGACCCATGGATGATGGATAGATGGATGGATGATGGATGGATAGATGCTTCCCTTTCTGTGGTGGACTATAGACCCAAACTGTGAGCCAAAACCAAATCCTTAAGTGGCTTTTGTCAGAACATGGAGGAAAGTAAAGCAACAGATGCAGCCACAGGAATAAATGGCATTTCCTATTTTATACTTTTTAGTGTGTGTGGTCAGTGCCAGCATGCCACAGTAACTTAAATCTTTCTTAGTGACTTGGTCTTACCACCATTGACAGGGTGCTGCAAAGAACCTAGCAGGCTCATTGTAGCCAAGAATCCTGAGCAAGGAAGGTCTTTAGCCTGACAGGCCACTACCTCCTAAGTCCTGTTTTCTGAACCATGCTGAGCAATTTCTTTGGCAAAAGAATTTCTTCTAAGGAAGAAAAACCTGACTTTGCCAGTCTGGGCATTTATTTGATTTGTGGCAGTGCAGTTGTTCTCAGGCTGTAGATGTGAATTTCTTTCTTTTTTTTTTTTTTTTTTTTTTTTTTTTTTTTTTTTTTTGGTTTTCTGAGACAGGGTTTCTCTGTATAGCCCTGGCTGTCCTGGAACTCACTCTGTAGACCATGCAGGCCTCGAACTCGGAAATCCGCCTGCCTCTGCCTCCCAAGTGCTGGGATTAAAGGCGTGTGCCACCAAGCTCTGCTGTAGATGTGTATTTCAAGGCAACAAATCTCATACGATTCCTCTCTGACAGAGGAAAGGAGCTTTATCATAGCTGAAGCCTGTGCACAGGACTTCTCTGCCTGCTTAGCTTCGCTGCAGGATGCAGGGACTTCAGAAAAACACAGGCTAGCTGGGGCAGCTCCAATGGGGTTGCCACCATCCCCTGTGCTGTCTGCTGGCTTGTCTCAGGGTATGCCACAGTGTTCTACCTGGGCACAGTGATGCACACTGCTTCAAACCCAGAGGGAAAGAGCTCACTCATCATTAGCCTCCTGCAGACCACAGATGCTGTCTCCGCCCTGGAAAGCAAGCTCCCTCCTGAGCCTTCTGTCTGGCTTGTGCTGAGCTCTGGGAGGGGAAACTGCCAGAAGGCCTTTTTTTCAGAAGGCCTCAAACAACTGATTTACCTTTTTTCTGATTTTTTTTTTTTTCAAGACAGGCTTTCTCTGTATAGCCCTGGCTGTCCTGGAACTCACTTTGTAGACCAGGCTGGCCTTGAACTCAGAAATCCACCTGCCTCTGACTCCTGAGTACTGGGATGAAAGGTGTGTACCACCACCACCCAGCTTTTTCTGATGTTTTTGTGACTAATAGATCAAAGGCCACATTTCTGCCACAGCCCTTCCTGGGCTGGGCAAAACCCTGTGAGGAGCACAGTTCTCCAAGGAAGAGTGAGTTCCCTGTGGGGAAGCCAGGTGACAAAGGGCCACTTGCTGGGCCCTCTTGAAGCCCACAAGTTGATCTCATTTGCCCTGACTCCCCAGTAATGCATAGGTTGCCTGGCTGTTCCTGCTGTCTCAGAACCTGAGCTCCCTGTATTTTAAGACAACAGAGACTGAGGCCCTGTGAGCACTTTCTCCATATTCTACTCCATCTTGGTTTCCAAATGTCAGAAGAGAAAACGCTGGCCAGCTTGGTTTCTCTGCAAGTTAATGAAGTCATTGATGTGCCCCTACTGAGAGAGAGAGAGAGGCAGCGTTTCCCTATGGGAATGCTACAGTGGCTGGCATTTCACCCAACTCTGTGTTGCCACAGAACTAACAATGAAGAAAACCCAGGATATCTTACCAGCATCTAAAATAATAGAGCGTGTCCCAAGTCCTATAAAAAAAAAAATAATAGTCATTGTTTAGGAACATTTAGAAACCATGTGTATATCTTATGAAAGCAGGCACCCCAAGTAGAAATCAGCATACGGACCAGAAAACTAAGTGAGAAGCAAGAATGGATTCCAGAGCAGTGGCTCAACCCTCTTCAGCCCTGCAGATGAGTGAGAAGTGGCTTGCTCCATCATGGCAGCTTAATATATACTGCCAGAGAGATCCAAGCCAACTTTTTCTCCTTATCTGCTCCCACATAGAAAAAATAGCCAGTTTGGAATGCTCCTTAAAACCATCACCTCTGTATAGAGATAAGCAAGTTAACAGCCCACTAGGCTCCGGCTATTTTTTGACCAGCTAAGGAAGTGAGGGGTCAATATCACAGACTCATGTGACAGACACCACAGCAGCTCAACACCTTCCGTCACACTGAAGAGTTCAATTTGGCTATTCAAAGATCCTTGAAGCTTGAAAGTCAGTCTCCAATGGAGACTCAGGTCCTCTCTACAATAGACTCTCATGTCAGTATGGGTATGAAGTATTGCTTCCATCTTCCAAATGAGGGGAGAAGAAGAAATGGTCACACAGTGGAATAATGGAGTCAACCCAAAGCCTGGGTTGGGCCCTACACACACACACACACACACACACACACACACACACACACACACACACACTCACGAGCACAGGAGCACACAATCACACTCACTAGCTACCCAGGGCACTTCTGTATAGTCATTTTATTAGTGAGAGGAGGCAGTGAGAGGACCCCACCCCATCTCCTGCACACCACATCTGGATCCTGTTCTCTCCTTCTTGTACAGTTACAACTCAATGTGTTATTCTGACAGACACAGAGGGCTTGTTAGGGTCTTTCTGACGCTGAGGAAAACATTTAAGTGCTCACTTTAGTTGACCACAAAGTCTGTTGTTTGATTCTCTAGTATTTTGCATACTGTATCAGCTTCTTATTCCTGCGATAAGAATGTCATGTCAGACTCAGTTGCTCCTCGGGCCCCAATATCTGCATCTCTCTCTCCCCTTTGCAGATACTGACAAGCATCCTACTGAGCCGCTAGCTAACAGAGTTCCCAGTGCCAGGATCGCTCACCTGAGGAGTCAGCTTACATCAAGGCTTACATTAGAAGCCAGACATTCTATTCCCACCAATGTCCCTGCCTCCTGCCTAGGAATTAGAAAGTCTGGCTGCGGGCTTATACTGTGAGACATCCCCTAGCTTCAGAAAACATAAGAAGAGACCCCTCTTCTGCCGTGAGACCCTAATTTCCTCTCTTCAAAGCCCCCACCACACAGTCTGTCTCTGATGCTGGGGCCTGAAAGATCTCTGGAGCCACAGCCCATGCCTCTGCCTCTGTCTGTCCACAGCTTTCATAACTTCCATGAAAAATTCTTCCCTCCCCAGTGATCCACTTCAGTGTCCTTCCCAACCCGACCATTCAAAACCTTGCCTCTGTTACTGTAAAATCTCCACAAATTTAGTGGTTTAAAACAACATAAAGTTATCCTTTACAGTTCTGGAAGTCTGAAGTCTGAAATCAAGCCTTCCTTCTTTTTCTCCTTTTTTTCCTCTTTCTCTATTGTCCATACTAAATGTCATGCTTAGTTTGAATGGTCACTTTGACAGGATGGAGAGCCACCTAGGATACACATGGTCTGTGGGTGTTTCCAGAGAGACTTAACTAATGAGGGAAGACCCCACACACACACCCAATGAATCTAGCAGCATTCTATGGGCTAGGGTCCCACGTTGAAGGGGACAGGGCGAGGGGAGGAGAAGAACACCAGCGTTCCACACCTACTGCTTTGTGACTGTGGTCACAGTCGGCCCAACCACTTTACGCTCCCACCCCCACAGAGCCTTCTCTTCGGATGGACTGTATTCCCTCAAACTGTGAGCCAGAGCAAACCCTCCCTCCCTTTCCCCAGCTGCTTTGTACCATATTTTGTCATGGAAGTGAGAAAATAGCTATACCCTAAGCAGTGATGTATCTCTCACCCACACTCCAGTCCATGTCATTCACTTTTATTTGACCCTTTTTGATCCTGTTATTAGTATGCTCATGATCCTGTTGGGCCTGCCCACCCATCCACTGACCAACAAGATAGTCTCTCATCCCAGATGCTTAAACTTCACCACAGCTTCAGATCCCATTCCTGAGCATCTGTGCCAGGCACGGGGAGATCAGCCCTCAGAACCCGCAGAGCAGTTTGCCAGTGTCTTCCTTCTGTCCTTTCTGGCTGAAGTGGCGGGAGGAAGCCTCACATTTCCTTGGCTTCTGTGGGGGTAGTCCACGTGTTTGGCTCAGTTGTGCAATTTGAGATGCAGTCATGGGCAGTTCTGGCAGGGGATGAGCCGATTACGGGTAGTGAGAGTTCTGGAATGCCCCAGCTTTCAGCAGGGGAGTGGGTTTGATTCCAGAGCGAACAGTGGGGACTTAAAGATCTGATTCCCAGGAACTTGGTCACTTTCCCATGTAAGACTTTTCATGGGATGAAAGGTCAGTGTGGTTTCTGGTTTTCTCTTGGTTTTATCTTGCTTCCTCTGGAATGGGAATGTTCTTCATTAAGGGCTTGAAGAATGTTTCTGGCCAGACCATGTTCATTTGCAGGCCCATCCCTGTGTGTCTGGTTGCTTAGACTCTGCAGGGGAGGCCATTTCCTGTCTGCAACAGGCCAGCTAGTGTGAGAACTAAAGGACCCCACCAGATGTTCCCAAGTGCAACACACACACACACACACACACCACAAACATATGCCTATACTATGCATATACCACATTCATACAGTGATCATAAACCCACACATCATACACACCACATGTCAGACATACATGCACTTTACACATATCACAGGCACACACACACACACATATTGTGCATTACACATACCACTTGTATACATGTGCATACATACATACACACCTTTCTCTATATACATATGCGCTATGCACATATGTATATAGGAACACCAAAAAAGAGTAAAGAGATTCTTTAAGGAGGTTTGTGCAGCCAGGGTGCAGCCAGGGCGTGATAGGCCTGGGCTTGACTACCCTCTGTGTTATAGTCAGCTGTGGTCAGATCTTCTGGCCATTTACTCACAGCGGGGGCCAGTGCCTGGGTGGACCGAATGCCAAGGCTACATCTCAGGGAAGAGCGCTGAGGACTCAGAACAGGAACAGACCCTGGAATATGGAATGGAAGAGCAACGGTATCCAGATACACATGCTGTAAGGGCACCCTGCTGGCTGGGCGCGGTGGTGCACGCCTTCAATCCCAGCACTTGGGAGGCAGAGGCAGGCGGATTTCTGAGTTCAAGGCCAGCCTGGTCTATAAAGTGAGTTCCAGGAAAGCCAGGGCTATACAGAGAAACCCTGTCTTGAAAAACAAAACAAAACAAAACAAAACAAAGGGGCACTCTGCCTTCTCCACTCCAATAGGCACGATGAGAGTAAGCAGCAGGCCAGTAGATGTCATATCTTCATGAAGAACCCTTTGGATGCCATGTTAGCAACTTGAGGCCTTAGTGTACATTTCCGAAATGTACATTTTTGCCTTAATACTGTGTTTCTTGTTTCTGTGTTGGGGTCCAGGAATCAGGAGGAGTCGGGTACACGTGAGAGTTGAGCACCCATTTGTGTTGAGGACTTAGTGGTAAGATGGGATGCTTTTCTGCCCTTTCAACCCCTTTCAGCCTCCTGTGAGTGGCCTGTGCAAGCAGAGCAGGGTGAGGACATTCCCAGCCTCCAGGAGACAGCAGGCTTGAAGACTGGCTACTTAGGCACTGGGCTGGCATCACATCACCTTCCCGGCCATGGGTCCATTAGGTCAACCAGTGCTTGCAGAATATTTGAGACAATAAAAACATCTCTTTTCTAACTGGAAACAATGTACAAAGTTAAGGCCTAATACAAGTCAGTAATATGTCTCTGATTGTCCTCTGGCATTGGGTGAATTGATGGCAGGAAGGATAGAATGCAGAAGAGGCTCACTAGTTCAGTCCGACCTTCCTCCTACATGCAGGTCCCTTGATCCAGTGCTCACATGAACTCAGGGCTGCTGCTCTGGGTTCCAGCAAGCACTGTAGCCCTGGCCATGCCAGGAAGTAGCCACTACCTGTGTGCAGCATTCTAGCTCAGTGCATGAAGAGAGAACAGACTCAAAGACAACATCTCTGTACGAGTACTCCTAGGTCATAGCCAACAGCAGATTATCCCTATCCAGTAATGCTATATAGCCCTGCCTGGTCCTGCTGGGCTCCCTCCTCTCTGAGCTCAATTGTAAGGTACACACAGGTGCCTCCTCCTCTATATAGGGATCTGCTTAGCTTTTCTCTGGACTCCCTATTCTGTCTGATGCTGACTGGATCTGAGGTGATGCCCATGAGGCAACAACCGTAAGCCCTGCGATGGCTTCCTCCCACAGGGTGTAGCTGCAAGAACAGCAATGCTCAGAAGATTCCCCAACAGTTTCCCGAGACATGTTGGTGACTCCTGCAGCACACAGAACACTGTGGTGGAGAAGCATTCACATCTGAATAGAATATATAGCATAGAATGTCTGAATGCTATGTAGAAATCCTATAGCCTCATGATTAGAAGTAACAATGACTCAATATGGTGTTTCCACCTCTAGAGTCTCTAGGAACCATTGTGGTTAGGAGAAGTAACGTTGACTAATATGGCCACTTCTATCATACTCTCAGGATGCAACAGGACAGAATTCAGACTCCCAGTTATCCATCTGCACATGTGTCCATAGGTGAAGGCAGAAGCAGCAGACTTCAAGTAGCTGTCTCCAGCTCTCCAGCCAGCCTCTCCAATAGGCCAATTCTGGTGGATTCTGTGCAAATGTGTGCCTACTGGATAGTCCTCTTCCATATCCAAATTTCTTCTGTTTTTGTTGGGAAATTCTGCTTTTAAAAAAAACAAAAACAAAAACAAAAACAAAAACAAAACAAAACAAAACAACTTCTATCCTTTTCAAGAGTGGGACCACTATCTAGCTAAGAACTGAAGCAGAGATATCACACCCCCCCAAGAGAGTCTCCCTGACCCTGACCCTGGCTCAGGCCTTTTCACCTGTGAGCTGCAGCCCCCATAGAGCCTCAGGACTTGATCTTGGCCCTGTGCCTGCTGGACAAAGCTGAGATTTTATGTGCATCAAGTGCCAGGGTGAAGCCATGACATCCTTGGCTCGTTATTCACAAGGGAAATAGACTAGTTCTTTAAGCTGCAGCTGCCTATAAACAGACGTACATTTGTTTCCTGCAGGTTTCCTCCAAGACCTTAGATCTAGAGAGTTCAAAGCATTTCTTGCTAGCCTCCTGATCATTCTGAAGGTAGAAGAAGGATACCCAAAGTTGTACAACCTGCCACATTGTATCTGAGCCTTGCCACAGGTCTCTGCCCTATCTCAGAACCCAGTTACCAGACCTTCCTTCCCTTAAACTCCCTCAGGAATAGGATTGCAAATACTGGGTTCCCAATGGAGTAGGATATAAAGAAGTATCAACCTTCCCTAACTCCTCCTGTAACAGGCACATCAAGAAATACATGAAAATGTAAAATGAAACGATTCCACTAACACCGTGCTGGGCTTGTGGTGTGCTGCCCTTCCCTGGTGGCCAGGACAGGAAGCAAGCCAGAAGACAGTAGTAATAGGGGTGGGAACAGTGAGAGACTTCAACGAGCCGGGAAGCAAGGGCGGAAGAGAAGCTGCTAGGGAAATGGCAAGAGCCCTTTTGCAGCCTCTGTACCCCAGCCTGTGAAATGGAGTTGGTGGTGTCTGCTCTGTCCACTGCAAAGAGAACGGATGAGGTCATGGGCAGCTGGTGCTCAAGCCCTGGTTTTGCTGACCACAGGGGTAGAGATCAGGATGCAGACCCACTCTGGCCCTGAAGAGGGCGCTGTGAGGCTTGGTGGATGCATCTTTATATCCTTGCTCAATTAGGTTGTAGTCTTGGCAAAATGGTCAAGGCAGAGGTGAACAATGGTACCTGGGAGTTTCCAGGGCTCAGCAGCTTTCCTGGCTGTTGATTGGCTCACTGAGTGATGCTTTGATGTGTCGTTACTTTTTTGGGGACTCCATCCAGCCAAAATGCTAACCCGAGCTTGCTGGGCCTCCTCCCACTACAGGTCCGCAATGCATTCCCCATGAATCTGAGTAGCAGTGTTTCATAATTGTACCCTGCCCAGCATGGCTCCCTGGGTGGAGGGTGTCCCCAGCACCTCTCCCTTAGGCCTGAGGAGGAGAGCTGTGTTTGCAGATGTGTGGAGTGGGGGTGTGTGTGTCAGACTTTACTCCCACCGAGGAGTCAATAAAAGTGTTCTAAAGAGGCATGCACAGGCTTCCAGAAGAGGCAGGAGGAAAGAGAAGGATCCAGATGATTTGGGGACCCTGAATATGCCCCTCTAACTTCCTCCTGCCTGCTCTGATTTTTATCCTCACCTCCTTCCTGTTCTGACAAGTTAGTCCCCTTTCCCTGAGGAGCCCCAGGGTGGGAATACAGAACTCAAGGAATGATAAGAGTACCCACAGGAGATATAGAAGTGACTCGCTTAGTAAAATGTTTGCCTTGCAAGCAAAACCTGAGTTCTACTCCAGAACCCCCTAAAAAAGTTAAAAAAAAAAAAAAAAAGAAAGAAAGAAAAGAAAGAATTTTAAGAAGCTGGGTGTGGGTGGTAGATACATGAAATACAGAGACACCAACGCTTGGAATGAAGCCCATCTCCTTAGCCCACAGGAATCCTCCCAGGACAATAAATGTCATCTGCAAACAAGAAGAAGGAGCCTCTGCTTCAAAACCTTCACACTCCAGCCTCAGGGTCTGCTCTTGAGTCTGTGCTGTTTCCTGTGGCCTGGCAGCAGCTCTACCTGCAGGGTCACCCCGTAAGGTCTTGGCAGGACCCCCAGGCTCTTTTACCTGTGTGCTAAAAGGCCTAGCAGTAGAAAACTAGGCACTGCCAGCACTTGCACAGGACCCAGGCACATTCCCATCCTGACCCTCACTCCCCAAGTCTCCTCTCTTAGTTAGGATCAGCCTCTGACTGGAGGAGTCCATGGAACCAGCTACCTGGGGACTTGGCATGGTGGCGGCTGTGGCCAGCATGACTTCTTCTCAGTGAGCTGTATTCCCCTTGGTTGTTCAAAAGCACCAGAAGCCACAGCATTGTAGCCAGCCTTGAGAAGCTCAAAGGTCAGTGGTTATGAGTCTGTGTAAGGCCAGGTAGAGGGAGAAATTGGACGACACAGGAAGAGAAAGGAACCGCTCACCTGGGAATTGGGCTAAACCTCTCACAAATATCACATCCCAATTCATACCTGCTTAAGACCTTGCTCCCTTCCCAGCTGCAAACATGTAAATTTTAAGACTACCACTGTAAATTTCATTTATATGGAAAGGGCATGTGGGCACTAAACTCTTCCCGAAACTCTAGGAGCTCCTGGTTTCACCTTGTTGGATTATAATTCCATCCAAGTTGCCTCCAGAGCTAACCCCTAATGACACCTGTCAAATGAGAGAAAGGTGGCATGTTTTATACAGTTTGAGAGCCACCAAAGCGGTCCATATGGTCACCTGAAGACACTTAGGCACAGTGTCCCACGGACAAGCCTGCGCCCATGGGTGGGTGTATATTTCTCACGTTGGGCTAGTCTTTCTCAGAGATCTGCATCCATGTCTTTATTCTCTTGTTCACCTTTCTAATATCTGTAATAAATCTCCGTTCTGCTTCAGTCTGGCGACGCCTGAAATTCTTTTCTGTCCAGAAGTCACAGATCCCCATCTGGCTTGTGTCAAGGACTAAAAAGGTTATGGAACTTTTCAGGCTGCTGTTGAAGGAGTTAACCTGGAGCTGAGTCTCTGTCCATTCACAGCTGGTGCCTGCGTGTTCTTGTTACCAGCTACAACACAGGACACAGGACACAGGACACTTCACAGAGAGTATAGAAGGCTGAGTCAAAAGCTCTGGGGCTGGGGTGTGAAGCAACAGGGGAGCGCTTGTCTAATACACACCAGGCTCAGGAATGGATCTGCAACACTAGAACTTTAAGTTCCTCAATAGATCTTATCTGTAAAATCCACATCATCTATCAGGGTTTCTCTTCTTAGCCCTTGGGTGGGTGGCAGGTGTTAGGGGTTGGAGGAACTTACTTAATAGCCACTCAGCAAGCACAAGACCCTCCAGCTGCTTGTGGGGACACCAAGCAGGGACAGCCAGAACGAGGGCACCTAAAGAGCACACTGGATTCTCCATGGGTCTCCGTGACTTTAAGACACTTTCGCAGCCGGGCGTGGTGGCACACGCCTTTAATCCCAGCACTCGGGAGGCAGAGGCAGGCGGATCTCGATCTCTGAGTTCGAGGCCAGCCTGGTCTACAAAGTGAGTTCCAGGACAGCCAGGGCTATACAGAGAAACCCTGTCTCGAAAAAAAAAACAAAACAAAAACAAACAAAAAAAGACACTTTCGCCACAGGAAAGGACTTTGATCTAGGAGTATAAGGATGAAGGGTGCACACTGACAAGGGATTGAGGGACCCTTAGTGCAAACCTTGCAGAGCAAGTGGGGGAGGTGGGGAGGCAGAGGGAGAGGTATTCTTTAACCGCCAGAAGCCACCGGTGACACCTTCAGCACCTGGGTACTTTTATGTACCCTCCTGTGTCCTAATTAGCAAGGTCAATAAACCCAAATGGCCTCCAGCAGCTTCCCTCTGTCTCTGAAACCCACCACCACCAACAGGACACTTTCTCCCCGCCCCCCCTCCCGCAGGCAGTGAGTCTTGGCTCAGAAACAACTGAAAAGAAACTGGAAACTGAGAAAGGACTGCGTCCCAGCACTGAGAAGGGTGATGATCTCTTTCTGTTCCAGTCTCAGCAGTGTCACTTTGCATTTCAAAGGACCTCTTTCAAAGATGCTGGCAGAAGGCAATTTACCTTCCCTCTCAGTGATACAACTGTGTGCATTGAGGCAGGGAGGTGCTGCAGAGCCAAACTGTAGGGCTAGAAGGATCAGAGAATCTGGGTTTGGGGGTGGGGTTAGCTCAAGGCTGCATGTCCCTGAGCAACTTGGTGAGGGTGAAGGGTGACTTCTTAGTCACTAATAGCCCAGTGTCCTTGCTTCTTCTGGGTATCAGCAGTCCTCCTCAAATTCAGACAGCAAGATCTAAATGGTGTTCACAGCTCCCCTGGCCTGAAACCGTCCTGTGATACTTAGAGTCTTAGCTTATAAGAGGGTTTGTCCATCCACCCCGCCAGTCCGTTCCTGGGCGCCTGGCTCCATCCTGAACACCTGCAGGAGGTGTCTTGTCCCCGGAAGGTCTGGGCAGGCAGCAGTTTCGTGGAGAAGGGCAGCAGTAGTTGCATAACAATAGAAGACAGCCTAGCTGGAGAGTTAGGTGGCCTCTCCTCAGTGGTTGACAAGATCTGCTTCAGCCTGAAGCAGGCTGGGGGGGGGGGGTACACTCACAGATGGTAATAAGCTGCCCTATTATATTTCATGGGCAATGTTGGGGTCCAGGAATTACCCCACAAAACACTCAGCCATCTCAGTCAAGCAGGGATAGTTTATTGAACATATACCCTGGGACTTATTGATCAGGGATGCAGCTCAGACTGCAAAAGTTGAGACTGCAACCCTGTTTGCCAAGGGTTGCTTATAAAAGGCAAAAACCACAGAAGCTCACGGCAACCGTAAAAGCTCATACACAGGTACAGGAAGTCTTGCCAGGCAGTTGGGTGGCAGGCTCGGGTCCAACCTTATTGTTGCTAACTATACAAAGCAATTCTAACTGACCTTAGTTATTATGATTGGCACTAAAGGAGGGCAAGGGTCAGGGGAGTTTCCAAGAACACCAAAACATAGAGCTTAATGGGATATGCAGTTAGTTAATGGTTAGCCGGGCATGAGAAAGGTTCTCTGTAATAATGTAAAATGGCTGGCTACAGGTATAAAATGAAATGGCTAGAGTAATGTCAGAAAGGCAGCAGCCACCTAGGTCTTAACAAGCAGGACCCTTTTTTTTTTTTTTTATGTTAAGCGGTGGCTTTATCCTGGACCCATCAGTTGGAATGCAAAGGTGACACATGGAGTGTAGACATGAGGACTTTAAAGCAGGATACATAGCAAACATTCAAACCAGAGACCTAAGGACATCAGCACATGCTGGAGGCTTTGATTTCTAAAAGCCTAATGTCAGTCTGCATAGCCCACCTAAGCCAGAGCCTTGAGTCCCTCCCAGCCCTGCCAGGACAGGTCCTGTTATGACCACATGAGGAGCTACTGTAATGTGGCCCAGCCAGCAGGGTTAAGCTCTGGCCACACCTGGATTTCTTTGAGTGTGTAGAGAGGAGTTGGTGGAGTTGGTGGTGCCCTTTGCGATTTTGTTGTATCTAGTGAGCTGTGTGTGGATTTTGTGTTTGATTGGTTTGTGTGTGAGCTTGTGTGTGTGTGTGTCTAGATCAGTGTGTGTTTGGGAGGGGCGTTGTCTAGATTAGTGTATGTTTGGGAGGAGTGTTGCTTGTGTGTGTGAGTTGTGTTTTAAGTTTACTTGCATGTGAGAACGTGTGTGTGTGTGTGTGTGTGTACATATACCTGTGGGTGACTGTAAGTGCACCTGTGTGTCTGTGCTTGTGTGTGCGAGAGTGTGTGTGTGTGTGTGTGTGTGTGTGTGCACTCGCGCAAGACTGTGTGTAGGTGCACGTGTGGTAAGTTTGAGAACACCTATTGTGTTGAGGCTGTTAATCAGCTTGGCCATTGTTTCTAAGGTAAGCCATCTACTTTATTTTTTAAGATTTTTAAAAATTATTTATTCACTTTACATTCCAATCATAGCCTCCCTCTTTCCTCTTCTCCTAGTTTCACCTCACATGCCCCTCCTCCTATAATTCCCACTCTTTCTCAGAGAAAGGGAGGCTGACCCCTTAGGTACCACCATGCCCTGGGACATCTAGTCCTAGCAGGACTAAGCCTATTCTCTCCCACTGAGGCCAGAAAAGACAGCCCAGCTAAGGGAAAGGGATCCAAAGGCAGGTGACAGAGTCAGAGACAGCCTCTGCTCCAGTTGTTAGGGGACCCAAATGAAGACTAAGCTGTACATCTACTACAGATATCTAGGGGGCTTAGGCCCACCCCTGCATGTTCTTTGGTTGGTGGTTCAGTCTCTGTGAGCTTCCATGGGCCCAAGTTAGTTGACTCTGTGTGTCTTCCTGTGGTGTCCTTGACCCCTCTGGCTTGCTGAGTTCTATCCCCACTCTTCCACAAGACTCCCCAAGCTCCGCCCAGTGTTTGACTCTGTATCTCTGCATCTGTTTCCATCAGCTGCTGGATGAAGCCTCCCAGAAGACAGTTACCTTAGGTCCTGTCTGCAAGTCATAGCGCATTGTTAACAGTGTTCTCTCCCATGGGGTGGGTCTCAAGTTGGGCCTGTCATTGGTTGGCTGTTCCCTCAATCTCTGCTCTATCTTTATCCCTGAACATCTTATAGGCAGGACACATTTTGGGTTGAAGGTTTTGTGGGTTGGTTAGCGCCTCCCTCCCCCTACTGGAAATACTGCCTGGCTACAGGAGATGGCCACTTAAATCTCTCCAACCCCCCGCTGCTAGGAGTCTCAGCTAGCATTACTCTCATAGACTCCCTATAGTCTCCCCTCACGCCATCCCCACCAAGTCTCCAACTCATCCCAGAGATGCATCCACCCCTCTTCTGCGACTCCCCCNCCCTACCCCTGTTTCCCTCCCCCACACCTCTCCCCCTCAGTTCCCTCCTTCCATCCAAGTCTATTTGATTTCCCCTTTTGAATGGGATTCAAGCATCCTCTCTTGGGTCATCCTTGTTACTTAGCTTCTTTGGGGCTGTTGATTATAGCCTGGCTATTCTGTACTTTATAGCTAATATCCACTTATCAGTGAGCACATACCATGTTTGTCTTTCTGGGTCTGGGTTACCTCACTCAGGATGATATTTTCAAGTTCCATCCATTGGCCTGCAAAGTTCATGATGCCTTTGTTTTTCATAGCTGAATAGTATTCCATTGTGTAAATGAACCACATTTTCTTTATCCATTCTTCAGTTGGGGGACATCTGCCTTGTTTCAAGTTTCTGGCTGTTATGAATGAGGCTGCTATGAATATAGTTGAGGAAGTTTCTTGTTTTGGGTATATGTCTGGGAATGGTATAGCTGGGTCTTTGAGGTAGAACTATTCCTGATTTTCTAAGAAAGTGTCAAATTGATTTCCAGAGTAGTTGTACAAGTTTGTACTCCCACCAGCGATGGAGAAGTGTTACCCTTGTTTCACATCCTCAACAGCATGTGAGTTTACACGTGACTGAACAATAAGCAGCTGATATTTCAAAGCATCTTTGAACAGCACAGGTCACAGGTGACAGGGCAAAACAGACACAACTGAACTTGGATTTGAACTGTGTCTCAGGTACCCTGTCAACATCCGTGTAGCTTTCTAGAAAGGCTAAAAAGAAACACAAGCTCAAACCCAGCTCTTTGGATATTGACTGAAGTTCTACATAACTTAGTTCAAAATCATGGCTCCTGTCTGACACATGGGCACTTTGTCTGTGTGTGTAGCTTTCCAAATAGACACAGCCTCTCCCTGAAGGAGTTTTCAGTCTAGCAATAGGAATGATGAAAGCTCTCCGTGCCTGGGAGGAAGAAAGGGGTGGGGGGCAATTGCAGCTGAAGCTGGATACACAGGATTAACCTGGGGGTTTCCTCCAGGCAGTCTTAGACTAAGCTTTTAGAAGTAGAGAGAGCTGCAGAGTTGTGGTCCTTGAGAGTCACCTGGTCACAGCCATCAAGGGGTTCTGCCCTTCAAACTGACAGTATCTGCCCTAATTCAGCTCAACAGGAAGTTCCAGTGGCATGTTTAAGACACCCCGTTCATTTTACAAGTGAAAAAAGACGCCAACAGTTAAAGCACAATGCATAACGTCTGGTGTTTTAACACCTCATGTTAACATAGATATAAACACAGGGAACAATGCTGGAGAGATTCATAACCAGAGGTTATGAGCACTGGCTGCTTCTGCACAGCACCTGTCTGGGTTCCATCCAGATGGTTGGCTCACAAGCTACTATAACTTCAGGACCCAGGAAAACTAATGCCCTCTGCTGGGCTCTGCGGGTACACATGTGGTACACATGCATCCATATAGGCAAACGCTCACAAAATAGCAATCACTGTAAACACACCCAGAACAGTGCCTCCCACTGTAACCCTAGCATTTAGGAGGCTGAGACTGGGGAATCGCCCTGAGTTTGAGACAAACAGGAGTTAAAGAGTGAGATTCTGTCTCAAAACAAACAGTCAAATAAATAAATAAAACACAATGAAAGATGGGGTGAACAAAAGGAATGTTTGCCAGGCTGTTTTAAAGCCCTAAAAAGCTTCATATCGGACAGGTGTTCCCTTCCTCCTCTTTGTTCTCCCTCCCTCTTTCCTTCCCTTGTTTCTTCTCTCATTCCTCTCTTCCTGCCTTTCTTCCTTCCTTCCTTCCTTCCTTCCTTCCTTCCTTCCTTCCTTCCTTCCTTCCTTCCCCTTCTTCCATCTCCACCCCTCCCCCTTCCCTTCCCCTCTCCCTAATTCCCTCTCCTCCCCTTCCCCTTTTTGTCAACCCCTCCCCTCTCCCCTCTCTCCTCTCCCCCTCTCCTTTCTTCCCCTCCCTGCTCTCCCCTCTCTCCCATCCCTCTCCTCTATCCTTTCCCCCTCCCCATCTATCCCCTCCCATCTATCCCCTCCCCTCTCCTCATCCCTGTCTCCTCCCCTCCTCTGTCTCCCATCCCTCTCCCCTCCCCCTCCCTCCCTTCACAGCAGTGCACGCAGAGCTCTTCAGAAGCAATATCACTGGCTCAGAAGCTGATTTTAAGGTGACCTCAACCCCCCTGCTGTCTTCTGTGTTCTTACTTTTCCTTCACCCCATGTCCTTCAAGTCCATATATGTATGTATGTATATTTGTATGTTGCCTTGTCATGTTCTCTCTGTTTAGGCAAGCCCCTTTTAATGTTTCCTGGGCATGGTAGGGAATAGTAGCACACAGAATGTAGAACATGCCAGGCAAGGTTCTTCTGAAGTTCACCAACCTTTCTGTTCTCTGCCTATCTACCTGTAGGGAAGGTGGGTGGGAGAGAACAGGAAATGACAGCTAACTCAGGGTATTCAAGGGGACATGGGAGGTGTGCTACTCTGTCGTGCACCGTCCCCGTCCAGCGGGAATAAGACACAAGACAAAACAGGTTTCTTCCCCAACGGTTTACTCAGGAACTTGATGCACTTACAGCTTAGCAGAGCATGATGGCAAATGGCAAATGGCCCCACCGTGAGCAGCCTATTTAAACCCTGTCCTGGCCAATCACCGAGCTGCCCTGTGGCTCAAGCTCAGACACCAGGTGGTCTCGGGCTGCCCTGTGACTCTTGCTTACACACCAGGTGGTCTGGGGCTGCCCCATGGCACAAGATCAAACCACAGCTGACACTGCCTAATGTCAATTAAGAGTTGTTTATGCCAGTACAGCTGAGTCGGTCGATGCTGTCTTTAAGGAGCGGTTGAATGGCTCCCTACACTACTCAGCCACTAAACGTGGAAACCATAGAGAAGTTGGAGTCAGGTAGAGAGATTGTTCTGTGTGTCACATGCAGCTACTTGTTTTCAAAGGTTGTTCAGTACCACCCTGCATCCTTCACACCTGCCATCTGCATCCTGGCTTGGTCAGGACTGTTCTTGTCCTGGAGTTCATCCAGAGCACTGAGACTTTACCTTCTGAGTGGCAGCCCAGCTCGGAGGAAGGTAGACCTAGAATACACCAGCACTTTACAATCTACATGCAGAAATCTCAACTCACCTTCCAATCTGCAGGCCAGAAGGAGGCGTTGTGGGTAAAACACATTGCCAGTTTCCTGTGAGCCCTACTCAAACGTGGGACACAGTCCATCCAGGTCACTTCGATTAGATATGCTAGAGTAACAGTTGACAACAAAGGTTGTGGAATTCACTTCTTAAAGATCAGTGATGGATGAGAGGAAGCCAGCATGTACCAGGCAGGGTCTGAGCTGGCCATTATGGCCCGCTGCAAAGTCACCTTTGCACCTCCTAATAATTGCTCTCTAGTTCACAGCAGGGTAGAGCAATGCAGCCTACTCTACCCAGAAGATAATGAACAGTGTGTGTTTGGGTTCATGATAAAGTACCCACCAGGTGACAGGAATCAGACCATAGTAAGGGACAAGGGTAACAAGAGGACTCTGGTCCCCCAGCCTCTGATTTCAGCTCTCTGGGTGCTGTGAATCCTTGGGACAGTTTTCAGTCAGCCCCACGACACTGTAACAAAGAGCCGAAAGCAAAGTCTGCAGGCTCTTCCTGAAGGGAGCCAACCTCAGCACAGAGGATGCTACATGCGTGGATCTCAGCTGTGGCGGTGGCCACACGACAGTCAGAGCCAGCAAACACTCATTACTGTGAGGGTTAATCTTGACCGTCAGTTTGACAGCACTTAAAATCATCTAGGAGGCACACCTCAGGACATGTCTGCGAGGCGATTTCCGGAGAGGCATGACTGAGGAAGAGGGTATACCGTGACGTCACTGGCACCATCCCGTGAGCTGGGATAATAGAAGGAGAACAACAGTGGGGCACCAGCGAGTCCATTCACACGATTCCTGAGTGACCAGCCACCTTGGCCACATGATTCACATGACCAGCCACCTTGGCCACCACAAGAACTCTTGCCACCATTTTTTTTTCTTGTCATGGTGGGCTAGACCAGTGGTTCTCAACCTGTGGTTTGTGACCCCTTTGGGATAGACTGACCCCTTCATAGGGGTCACATATCAGATATTTAACTATGATTCATAAAAATAGCAGAATTACAGTTATGAAGTAGCAGTAAAAATAATTTTATAGTTGGGGTCGGGGGTTACCACAACATTGCGAACTGTATTACAGGGTTGCAGTGTTAGGAAGGTGGAGAACCAGTAGGTTAGACACTCGATCTGGGAGCCAAATAATCCTTCCTTTAATCTTCTCTGATTTAATCTTCTCTGATCAAACATTGTGTTACAACAATGATCAAAGTAATAAGCTTCTAACAAGATTTATGTATGACCACAGAAAAAGCCCTTCCCTTTCCTCCCCTCCCCTCCTTCCCATCCTCTCCCCTCCCTTCCCTTCCCCTCTCTTACCTCCCCCTCTCTCCCTTCCTCTTCCTCCCCTTCCTCCCCTCCCCTCCCCTCCCCTCCCCTCCTCTCCCCTTCTTTCCCCCTCTCCTCCCCTCCCCTTCCTTCTTTCTCCTCCCCTCCCTTTCCCTCCCTTCTCTCCTCTTCCTCCCTTTCCCTCACCTTCTTTCCCTCCTGACTTCTCCCCTCCCTTCCCTGCTCTCATCCCTTTCTCCCCTTCCTTCCTCTCCCCTCCCCTTCCTTCTTCCCCTCCCTTCCTTCCCTCCCTTTACCTGAATACTTAGCTGCAGAGCTGTTAGGTGCTAAAAGAATGTGAAAGTGAAAAGAGCTTAACACCTATGTTATGTCCAGAGGCAAACACCTGCACAACTCCAGTCACACAAGAGGAAGGGCCACAGCAGTGAGTCTGAGAGCATGACTCTCTGGCCTCAGAGGACTCCATTCAACAGCTGTGTGTCAGCCTGATGGTGTAAATCCTTTCACAGAGAGTCTCACCTCAAGCTGGCAGGTAGATCTCTGGATTTGAAGCCAAGATGGTCTACAGAGTGAGTTCTAAGACAGCCAGAAATACATAAAAAAAAAGATCCTGTTTTGAATAAATTAAGCAAACAAACAAACAAAAAAATGCCTATCTCCTGTATTTACGTGATGGGAGTCGAGTTTCTGGCGAGGATCCTCCCAAATCACCCATCTGAAGGGCTCAGGCAGTCCAGACTGAACAAGGGGACAGAAGAAAGGCATTGTACAAGATAAACTTGATGATAGTTTGTGTCCATAGCATTGTGGCGAGACATGAACAATTTCCCATCTCGGAAGAATGTGGCCAGCTTAACAGAACATTGTCCTTCCTCACTGAATTCTCAGACAGTCGTTAAATATAGTAGATGCACTTAGATTCTTTGGGGATCTAGACAAGCTGCTGGAAATGCTGTCGGGAGTATGAGACGGCCTGAGGTACCATGTATGCAGTGAGTGGCATGTCTCCACATGCAGCTGGAGACAGGGTTTTAAATAGCAGCATGCACATCTGGTGCAGGAATGTGGCTTCATGCTGGATGAGTAGGTTTTAAATACCAAGCTGTGTTACATGTCTCGTGAGACCTGGAATCAGTTTTATTTCAAGGTTGCCATGGCACTATACCACAAACACACTAATCCCTATTGTGAGAATATTAGTAACAGTTACATTTGTCGAATCATCCATTTCCCCATGATTATTATTTTAAAATGTCATCGTTTCAACATTCTGACAGTATGTGACTGAAAATGAGACCAGGTGACTCTGTTATTTGGGGAGGGTGTGTGTGTTTAAGGTGCTACCCAGAGAAACACACCCCTTTAGCTTACGATTCCCAGGGATAGTCACCGTACCTCAGTCCATGGCTGGGTCTCCCAGCAAGTCTGAATATATAATGTGGAAAGTGTAATATAATGCCCATAAGCCATCAGAACTCACCCCACAAAACTTCAAGAAACACTTCGTAGATGCTGGGATGACTGTGCACTGCCAAGGGCAGAGACTGGAGTGGGTGCTTCCAGAAACACATCCTGGTCTCAGTGTTGGCCCCCCCAAGGAAGTCTCTTCGAAGATGCTAAGTCATCAGGAGTTTTCTGTTAATTCCCAAGTGGCTGTGAACAGGAATGAGAACTTGTGGGAAAGAGAAGGAATCAGGAATGAATTTTACGACGCTGTTTTAATAAAAAGCACTACTTCTAATGAAACCATAGAACGGAGCTGGCCACCCTGCCTTTCTGCCTCTCTTGCCCTGTGCGGTGTTCTAAACATCCGTCCTTTAGTGATGGGGGAATTCTATCAGAATTCTTCACATGAAGGGGACCTCCTTTTCCCACATGAATTTCTACGTAGCCTATCTTAATTTAAGGTCTCTATAATGTCTGTCCTCAGCCAGGCATTCCAGGTCGAGGTTTGGCCTATTGCTGTCTGTTGTAATGCTAAATTCTGTACCCTAAGGTCCAGGAGCAACTTCTCCCCAAACAAGCTTTCGTTGTGCAAACCTTGTTCCTTGATTTAAAATTATTGGTTAAATAAAATTAACTATAGTCAACTCCTGGAGGGATTAAGGGTAAGTAGGTTAAGGTTAGAAGAGGAGGGATTGGGGAAGGAAAGAGGAAGAAGCAGGAGGAAGTGGCCATGTGGGGAGAGGAACCCTGAGCATGTGGCCAGGAGAAACAGCAAGTATCTGGGGAACACCGCTGGGGAGGTAGCCAGGCCACCAGCTAGATTAGCGGTGACCCCCAGTAATTGTCAAGCCAAATATAATAACCATAGTCTGAGTCTCATCTACCTGTAAGCTAGTCAGGGATAAGCTTAAATTGTTTGTACTACAATCGCTGGTTTAAAGGTCATGTGGCTTCCCCTTGGCTTGTGACACATGTGGCTTCCCCTTGGCTTGTGACACATGCCTACTGTCTTAGTTTTGTTTCTGTGGGTGTGACAAAAGTATCAAGGAGAGGGGCTTGTGTGGCTCACAGTTCCAGGCTATAGTCCACTGCTGCAGGCAAGGTGCCGGAACCTGAAGTAGCCCTTCAGGTCACGTTCACAGAGAGCAGCAAAGAGCAATGAGTTGCTATGTGCACACTGGTACACGGCTGGACCTCTTCTTTTCATTTATTCCACGGCCCAAGCCAAAGCCTTGCCACTCACCCACCTAAGAAAATCCCAAATAGGCTTGCCTACAGGCCAATCTAATCTACACAAGTTCTTCAGTGAGATGTGCTACTCAAATAGATTGTGTCAATTGACAATTAAAATGAACCTTCCCATGCCCCCGTTGAGTTGTAGGTCATATATATACTGAGGTTCCTCCTGGGCGATGCAAGTCAGGAAGATCCCAGTGTCAAACATGGGAGAATATTTCCCACAGACATTTGCAAGATGTTAAAGAAAACTTTAAAATCATCAGATGCTTGTCACTTCTGTGGCTGATGGTTTAAGGAGCTTTAAAAACACTTCTAACAACCCACTTACTTGTTTCGTGTCTCTAGTCCTAAACATCTAACTCCATGTTAAAGGGACCATGGAGAAAGGAAATCTTCGTCCACCTCGTGTTCAGGAGTTCCTGGGCTGGCATAAGGCTCTCCCAGTTGGCTGTGGACACCATCTATCCTGGGTGGCCAGCAACAGCCAGGAGAGCAAAGCCTTCTGTGGAAGACACGTCTCCGTGGCCTTGTCTTGACATCAGTCCTCCACTAGAGTTTTAGTGGAGACCCCCCTTGAGGGTTTGGGGTGTTTCCTAATATTGACTGAAGCAATTCCAGAAAGACACTTATCTGGGCCTAGGGGTGACTTTGCATGCTATAGACCTAGTCTAGTAACAGAGACTCAGTGCCAGGCTTTGCTGCATTCACAACCAGCTCCCAGTCCAGAGGTTTCAGATTTGTGTGGCTATAGACTTTATTTTATTTTTTTTATTCGTTTATCTAATTAACTATGTTTGAGAGAGTGTCTCTGTTGCCCCTGCTAGCCCCAAAGTTAATATGTAGTCAAGGATGGCCTTGAACTGCTCATCCTCCTGCCCCTAACATCTCTGGGATCACAGCCATGCACCACCACCTGCAGCTCCATTTTCAGTTTAAATTTCCCTCTGCCCTTCTCTTCCTGCAACCACACATCTCAAGCCACAGATACCAGTCTGTCCCAGTGGAGGAATCAGGGAAGTGGGAAGGCCTCTGTTAACTCTGATAGAGAACACAGGAGAAAAGCGTGCGGGGGAGAAGAAAAGGGAAGTAAAGAAAGGTTCCATGGGCCGGGCGTGGTGGCACACGCCTTTAATCCCAGCACTCAGGAGGCAGAGGCAGGCGGATTTCTGAGTTCGAGGCCAGCCTGGTCTACAAAGTGAGTTCCAGGACAGCCAGGGCTATACAGAGAAACCTTGTCTCGAAAAACCAAAAAAAAAAAAAAAAAAAAAAGAAAGGTTCCATGTTACAGAGACTGTGGAATCTCAGGGCTGAAAAGTAGCATAGGGGTAGAACACTGGCTAGCACTTGAAGGCCCCTTGGTTGGAACCTCAGCACTAGGAGGCAGACAGACGGATGGGCAGACAGACAGCTATTTACCATCATTTGGAGACATAATTTCTAACAGGTGTCTCCCAACCCTTGCATTTAAGACATGGAATATTCGCTAAAGTTATAATGTCAATAAGAAATGAGTCCAACCTCGGGTTGTCCCTTCCTTCCTTCCTTCCTTCCTTCCTTCCTTCCTTCCTTCCTTCCTTCCTTCCTTCCTTCCTTCCTCCCTTTCCTTCTTTCTTTTTTAAAAGAGAAACAACTGCTCTTATTTGGGGGGGGGTGTCGAGACAGGGTTTCTCTGTGTAGCCCTGACTGTCCTGGAACTCACTTTGTAGATCAGGCTGGCCTCGAACTCAGAAATCCGCCTGCCTCTGCCCCTCCGGAGTTCTGGGATTAAAGGTGTGCGCCACCACGGCTGGCAACTGCTCTTATTTTATTTGTTTTTGTTTATATGAGTACACTGTAGCTGTCTTCAGACACACCAGAAGAGGGCATCAGATCCCATTACAGATGGTTGTGAGCCACCATGTGGTTGCTGGGATTTGAACTCAGGACCTCTGGAAGAGCAGTCAGTGCTCTTAACTGCTGTGCCATCTCTCCAGCCCCGGCCTTTTTCTTTCTTATATAAGCTGCTGTGTTTGCCTTCCCTTCCTAGACATTCTGAAACATCTTTTTTATTTCCAAACTAAAATTGCACACAGATCAGCTGCTTATCCATCTAGTTTCTGTGATGAGTGCCCTTCCCAATAGAAAAGCCAAAGCTTGTTCTTTCGCACACCCCCCCCCCATCTCTCAGTCCTTCTGTCTCTTCAGGTGGGACACAGGTTGCCTCCCTGTACAGTCTCATCTCTCAGGCCCCCTTTTGTTTTCTGTCTGAGGTTTTGAGTTCCTAAGTAATTACTCTATCTTTTGCTAGAACATCATTTTTACATAAAGGAGATGAAAATACAGTATTAAATTAAGTCCGTCTGGTTCCATCTCCATCTGTCAACATTATCCCATCTGCCCCTCGCTTCTTGCACGAAGCAACACAGCCTCTGACAATGTTAGATGGAAGTGCCTTGGCTCTGGAATGCAGCAGAGCGCTTTTATGAATTCCTACGAGGAAATCATTGGCTACGGAGTCAGTTTGGATGCCTAGGGCCAGACGCAGGTCTGCCTGAGCTCTCCAGCTCTGTCCACGGCTGCACTCGCTGTCAGGTACTGAACATCAGGAAACAGGAGGACCACAAAGCCCAAAGAAGCATAGGCCAGACCCAACCCTGCCGACACCGATGTCTCACGGGAAACAGGCTGCTGGGAGAACTGGAGGCTGGCGGACACAGCTACACGCAAAGATCCCACAGCCCCTGTCACAGGAGGGTAAGTGCAGATATGACAGGGCAGACACACTGTGACTAAAAGTATAGTGTGTTTAAAACCACAAGGATTAAAGAAAGGGCAGATAGGTCAAGAAAGGCCTTAGCAAGAGCCAGGTATGCTAGTGCACACATCATCATTCCCAGCTCTGCAAGACTAGGATTAACAGAACAAATTCCAGGACATCCAGGGTGGCATAGAGAGACCCTGTTGTCATTGGTCTTCACTTTGGGGGTTCTTCTTTCTTCCACCCTTTCAACCCCCTACCACACTCCTGCCAGAGCACGAGACAAATCATAGTCAGCTGCTGTGGACGATCTGAGGCTGCCCCCTATCTTACACCTGGGATTAAAATGAAAACATACCTTTATGATAGTTCTGTGAGGTTTTGTTTTTGGTTTTTGGTTTTTGTTTTGTTTTGTTTTTTGAAACCAAAATTCCAAAATCAGCACTATAGCCTGTCTCCAAAACAAAGCAAGCAAGCAAGCAAGCATTAGCAAGAAACCACATCAACATCATGGGAACCATAGATAGTCTAAGTGGCTCAGTCATAAGACAGAAGTCATCAGATTAGACTAAAAGCATGACCCATGTGTGCAGACTGCCGTCGTAAACCCACATTCAAAAAACCCCTCGAGATACTGCACAGACACCCATGCTCCAACATCTGCCCAGGTGTGGAAACCATGTCCACGGGGGTTCTGAAGGAGGCATGTTCTCATGAATTGGCATACTCTCATGAAGAAGGCATGTTCACATGAAGCAGCCATGCTCTCACGAAGCAGGCATGTTCTCAATTAAGGCAGCAAATGCAACAAGTCCCACGTCCATCATCAGTGAGTGGACTATGAATGGAAGTGTCTCCACCAGGACCACCACTGGGAACATTTGGATAACCCTAATGCAGGCCCCTCCTCCCTTTCCTCATTGGCTGAGTTATCAGGAGGCCCGCCTTGCGTGCCACCTGGTTCTTCACTGTCTCTGTCTCTTGTTTGTCTGTTTCTCAACACGACCACATGAGGGTTCATCCCTGCATTTTACATCCTGTTCATTGAAAACCTTACCAGGTACATGACCTTGTCACGTCTGTAAGCCATTAGGCAAGGTTGGACAGCCAGGGCTACACAGAGAAACCCTGTCTCAAGAAACTAATAATAATAATAATAATAATAATAATAATAATAATAATAATTTTCTATTCCAAATTTAGTTTGGTTCAGGGTACCTGTCTTAGTCAGGGTTTCTATTCCTGGACAAACATCATGACCAAGAAGCAAGTTGGGGAGGAAAGGGTTTATTTGGCTTACACTTCCATACAGCTGTTCATCACAAAGGAGCTCAGGACTGGAACTCAAGCAGGTCAGGAAGCAGGAGCTGATGCAGAGGCCATGGAGGGATGTTCTTTACTGGCTTGCTCAGCTTGCTCTCTTATAGAACCCAAGACTGCCAGCCCAGAGCTGGTACCACCCACAAGGGGCCCTCCCCCTTGATCACTAATTGAGAAAATGCCCCACAGCTAGCTGAAGCTCCTTTCTTTGTGATAACTCCAGACTGTGTCAAGTTGACACTCAAAACCAGCCAGTACAGTACCTAAACTAGCAGGTGTAAGCAGAGGCCGAGTATTTTCCTACTCACCTGTAGCCAGGCCTGAAGTCACTAGCGAATGGCTCTTTTGAAAACGGACCATTCTTTTCTTTTTACAATAAATGACTCAAAAGGTGAGGTGAGGCCAGGAGACTGGACTGTGGTTCATGTCCTGCAAATGCGGAGCAACCCTAGAGTGGGAAAAAATAGTTACCACTAACAATCCACTAGAGGAGATGAAATAAAATACAAAGACCCAATTAGTACAAACATAACAAGCTGTTGAAAAGGGAACCGGGGCTGGTGAGATGGCTCAGCGGGTAAGAGCACCCAACTGCTCTTCCGAAGGTGATGAGTTCAAAACCCAGCAACCACATGGTGGCTTACAACCACCCGTAATGAGATCTGATGCCCTCCTCTGGTGCGTCTGAAGTCAGCTACAGCGTACTTATGAAGAAGAATAATAAAAAACAAATCCTTGGACCAAGGAGACCAACCGGAGTGAGCATAGCCGACTGGAGTGAGCGGGGCTGTCCAGAGTAAGCGGGGCTGGCCAGAGCAAACAGGGCCGAACGGGGGCAGCTGGAGCGAGTGGGGCATACGGGGCTGGCCGGAACGAGTGGAACCAGCTGGAGTGAGCGGGGTCGAGCGGAGCAAGCGGAATTGACCGGAACAAGGGAAAAAAAAAAAAGAAAAAAAAAGAAAAGGGAATCAAAAACAGCAGGCACCATTGACCTGGCCTAACCGTTGTCGAAGCACACAAGCTGACAGTGGGCCCGGCTAATGCAGGGCGTTATTACACTGTCCTGTCCGAAGGAAACACAATTTAAATGTAAAGAAGCAAATGGATCCAGGTATGGTAATGCACACCTATTATAGTCCTAGCATCGAAAAGAGCATGGAAGGAAGGTGTGCTGGCTAGTTTTCTGTCAACTTAACACATGCTGGCATCATCTAAAAGGAGGGAACTTCAATGAGAAAATGTTGTCATAAGATCTGGCTCTAAGTCATCTTCTTAATTACTGAGTGACCCAGCCTATGATAGGTGATTTCATTCCTGGGCAGGTGGCTCAGGGTTCTGTAAGAAAACAGGCTGAGCAAGCCATGGAGAACAAGCCAGTAAGCAACATTCCTCCATGGCTTTTGCATCAGCTCCTGCCTCCAGGGTCCTGTCCTGTTTGAGTTCCTGTCCCGACTTCCTCCAAGTGATAAGCACTGATGTGGAAGTCTAAGACAAATACACCTTTTCTACACAAGCTGTGTTGGTCCTGGTATTTCATCACAGATATAGTAACCCTAACTAATACAGAAGGTTATGAGTTCAAGTACAGCCTCAAGTACATAGTGAGAGACCTTCTGTTACAAATAAAATCTAAGATGAGTCTAGTGACTCAGGCTTGCAACCTCAGCTACTTGGAGGTGAAGGTAGGAGAAGCACAGGTTCGAGACCTGCCTGGGATACAGAGCTACAAAGCAAGTTTGTGCAATTTAGTGAACCCTGCCCACTTCTCAAAAGAGATTTGGAGATGTAGCCCAATGGTGGAGGCTTACTCTGCCTTCATTCTCCAGTTCTGAGACGGGGCCGTGAGGAGGGAAGATGGGGATAAAATTATGGACAAAATATACCATGTTATCATTGATCACGAGAAAGCTACGTATCCTTATCATAATCAGAAAAGGGAAACTGTAGTGATATCAGTAAGAAGAAAGAAATCAGTGAAGAGACACAACAATTCTAAATGCTTAGGTGCTGAATAAATAAATAACCTGCAAAGCTGTAATGTAGAATCTGATGGGATTTCAAGGTGAGAGAGATGGATTGTGGGTACTTAGCAGGGACTGTGAAACACTAACACCAGAATACAGCACAGAAGGCTCTTGCAGCATGCGTGAACTCGTTGGCATTCTGGGTCCTTCCTCCCCCAAGCCATAAGCTACCCATCCTTTTTAACCGCACATGGGACATTTAGAAAAATAGACATTTGTTTAAACCACAAATAAGTCTTCATGCACATAAAATCATTAAAATCAATCAAAATGAATTATTCTGACCACAATGGAAGGAAATCACAACAGAAAGATCTCAGGGGGGTGGGGGTCTCTCAAATTTTAGAAGACAAATGATGCAGGGGCCAAAAGAGAAATGAATGCAGTATCAGAAAATACTGTGAACAAATCATTGTACAAACTTGCATGGGAGAGCGCTTGCTTACAAAAGTTCAGCTTACAATTGTTCTATTTTATGGTGGTGTGAAGTATCAGGCAGCAAGGAGAAGCCATTTTTAACTCTGAATTTTAATTTGGCATCCCCAGGTTAGGCTGGGCTGCTGTAGCGACACACATCCTTGCCAACATATTCTGCCAAGCCAGCATTATCCTGCCATCAGAGTCAGATGAAACCTAGAAACGTGAATGGGCAAACCTGGGCTTAGTCCCTGGCACCATGAATGGCATCCTGACGCTCACTCTGCCGCACTGATGCAGAGAACACGGAAAAGAGGTGATGGCTTCTCATAGCCATGTACGTGTGAATGTAATAAAGGGTCACCGAGGGTGACACAAAATGCCTGAGAGGTGAAAATCACAATATTGCATGTGTAGAGATTTCAAAACCGAACATTCATATGATAGTATTGAGTTGAAAACTTGACACCGGTGACATCTCTGAAATAAAGGCTTCTTTGAGCTGTCCCCCAGTGCTGGTGTACACCAGCGGAGGACCAGCTGTGGTCGGATTCCTGAAGCACAAGCAGCGGTGAGACAGATGTAGGAGAATGTGCCCCAGACCCAGAGAGCCAAGTCATTCTTTGAGGAAAATGAGCGAGAGCTAAGAAACCAACTTCTTCCGCTGTGCTGTGCTGTGCTGTGCTGGCTGGTGACAGAAGGGAGGCTGTGGAGTAGCTCTGAGGAAGGGAAGGTTCGGCCTTCTTAGCTGATTGGCTCCAGGAATGCGGAGTGGCTCTTTGTTTTTCTATTTTGGCTTAGACTAAAGCTATCACTTAAGATAAGCTCGATAACCACCACCCTCCAGCCTGTCACTTCATTTAGAACGTTTTTGAGATTCTTCTCTTATCAATGGCACATAGATAAAACACACAGAATAATTATGTACTGTTTGTACAAGCACAGGATCCCCCCCCCCCATTAGTCTTGGGTCAACTTGACACGCTTGAGAGTTCTGTGGAAAGAGAAACCTCGACTGAGAAAACACCTCTCTCAGATTGGCCTGTAGGCAAGACTGTGGGGGCATTTTCTTGATTGATGATTGATCTGAGACAATCCAGCTCACTGTGGGTGACACTACCCCTGGGCAGGTGGTCCTGGTTAGTATAAGAAAGAGGCTGAGCAAGCCCTGGGGAGTAGGCCAGAAAGCAGCACCCCTCCCTGGCCTCTGCATCAACTCCTGCCTCCAGGTTCCCTAAATAGAGTGTGATCCAGGATATGTAAGCCAAATAAGCCCTTCCCTGCCCAAGTTGCTTTTGACCACAGTGTTTCACCATAGCATCAGAGAGCACACCAGGGCACGCATGTATATAAGTGGGCCTGGAAGTCTATGCCCTCTCTATCCCCATCAACATTTGCTTCTTAATTCAATTAAAAGCTGCTTGTTTTTCTTTTTCAGCTTCTTTTATGACCAGGCTGCCTGCCTTGAATACATACAGGCAGGTCCTTTCCTTAGGCTTCACACTCAGGGGGCTTCACAAACTCAGCAGATAGCAGAGAACCTTAAATAAACCTAGAAAGGAAAACAGGACATTAAAGTGACTTTCTTCCCCAAAAGATTAAAAATTAATAAAACAAAAATCCCTCACACACACACCCTGCACCAGACAGAAACATGTATTTCAGATAGGCCTGGTTTGTATTTCTCCACCTTCTTTTACATTGCTAGGCCCTTTGCTTCCTACTACCATGATTTCAAAGTATAAGAGTTCTGCATCTGGATCAGCAGGCAGCAGGGAGAGAGAGACACTGGGCCTGGCTTGAGCATTTGAAACGGTAAGGTCTACCCCCTAGTGACACACTTCCTCCAACAAAGCCAGGCTTCCTAAGAGCGCCATTTCATTTGACTTATGGGGGCCTGTTTTCAAACCACCACAGAGGACACATATAGTCTGAACAAACTCCATCAATAGACAGGTATTCCGACAGAGGGAAAGAAAAGCCCAAGACAAAGCAAAATGCTTTTTAATTTGCAGTAACTTGTTCATTTTGTAGAAAATGATTGTTTTGTTTTTATTTTTTTCTGTGCCCAGCCACCTGAGCACAGAGGGTGCCCCCATTAAAAGCCCAGGGCAAGTACTGCCCTAGCCCTCTGAAGTGGACAGTGGACTGTAATAGTCATTCCTTCTTACCTGTCTTAGTTAGGGTTTCTAATACTGCGAGCAGATGCCATTACCAAAGCAACTCTTATAAAGGGCAGCAGTTAACTGGGGCTGGCTTCAGAAGTTCAGAGGTTCAGTCCCTTATCATCATGGCAGGAAGCGCGGCAGCGTCCAGGCAGACAGGGAGCTGCGAGAGCCAAGAGTTCTACATCTTATTCTGAGGCAAAACAGGAGAAGACTCCTGTCTTCCAGGCAGCGAGGAGGAGGGTCTCAAAGCCCATCCTCACAGTGACACACCTACTCCAACAAGGCCACACCTCCTAATAGTGTGACTCCCTGGGCCAAGCATATTCAAACCACCACACTATCACAATCCGTATCTGGCTGGGGGCCAATACCACAGGTGCATTCATCTTCACTGAAATTTTTATGTTAAGGGGAGAGCGGCAGGGCTCAGGTAAAGAGTGTGGATAATCTCACCCAGGTGAAGGTTGTGTGTGCTGAGTCTGTGGTCTGAGCAGAGAACTCACACCCTGCGCTCCTTGTTGGGAGCATTTTGGTGTCTGAATGACGTCACCTCAGGACACTGAGTAGAAACTTGGCTCCAACTGTCTTCCTGTTTCCTGATTCTCATACCTGAGAAGAGAGGACAGGCCTCCCTCATGCACCCCACACTGCTGCCGTCTGCTGTGTTGGTGAGGCCTGGTGAGATGGAGGCTGCTGCCGGGCCTACTATACCTTACTGCTGGTTTCTGTTCTGTGTGAGTTCCTTTGAAAGCCATCTTCATATGGGCAATGGAAGGTGAAGCTAGCATCTCAGGAATCTTCCCCTGAGCAGGTCTGGCTCCACACCTACCCACTTAAACCCTTCCCCCCACGCTCCACCCTGTGTCTGAGGACAGCAGCCCCACCCCCAGCTGCTCTGCTGAGTCTCTTAACCGAGAATGGTTTCACTATTCCCAGAGGCTAACTGTGGACCTACACCAGACTATTATGGGGTGCTGCTGGTGGAGGGGCTGGACAGGAGCATCTCCTCCTTCCAGCTAGATGTCTCTGTGTGTGTGTGTGTGTGTGTGTGTGTGTGTGCATGCCAGAGTGCCAAGAACCTGCTAATTCCTCTGAACCCTTGGAAATAATTTAGGGTCACACTAAGGACGCTGAGCCTGATTGGCTGACTGGGAAAACACAAAGAGGGTGAAAATAGGACCAGTCAGGAAAGATCTGTCAAACCTGGCATGGGGAGAGACACCGCCCCCGCCAAAAAAAAAAAAAAAAAAACCAAAAAAACTGCTAAAAGGTCTTAATCTGATCCATGGTCTGTCTCTGCATATATTTAACTGATTAAAATGTTTAGCGAAAGGCTTTTGTTACGGTTGTTTCTGCCGTCCCTCCCCTCCCCCAGCAGCTGCCCCTACAGCAAAAGCTTTCAGCGATTCATCACTCTGCCGGTGAGGCTTAAGCCTGCCTAGCTGGCAAACCTATCAGAAATCTCTGCATTGGGGACTTCCTATACTCCTGATGCCAGTGAGAGGTCCTTCCCTTGCACGGTGTCTTGCTCACAGGCTGTGGCCTCACCCTCTTTGCAGTGACTGTTACTGAGTGGCTCATTGCGGTGACCCATTAAGGGTCATCCCTTCTTCCTAGCCGCTTAGATGGCTGAGTCATGGCAGGACTCAGGATTCGCTCAACTCTGCCCCCCGCTGGTGAGCGTTGATCCTAGAACAGCTTTAGAAAATAAGGCTCTTCGCAGCCCAGCTCTCTTGCTGGTGTTTGTAAACCGCAGGGCAGTCCTAACAGTAGGGCTGGGGAGCCAGAGAGGACAGGGGTCATAAGCTGCAGACTCCGGCGGGCTGCTGAGCACACGGACCGCAGCGTTTTTGCAGCAGCCCAGGAGACGGCCGGCCAGGTGGCCCTTCTCTTGCTTGTAGGCTTGAGTACTTTTAAAAAAAATTCTCTAATAAAATCTCTCTCCCTCTTCTTCTGAGGTAGATTCACATCTTACAGATTAATCTTCTGAGGAGAACAGAGTAGAGAGGGTGCCTGTTTCCCAAGAGCAACCTCCCTGGAGGGCTGCTAGCTTACAGAGTCCCCGTGTCAGGGCCACTTCTGTCCCATGGCCAGATGAACCCTCACTGGGCCGGTGAGGTGAGTTAGGTGTGGCCTTAGTATCAGAGGTGGAGACAATCTGCCTGGGTTTCCCAGGGCATGGCCAGGCGCCTAAGCTGTCACGTGATCACTTTGGATGTAGAGAAAGAGCACATGGTATTTATTTCTAAAATGCATCAGCTGCTTCTAAAAGCATGTGGAACAGGACGGCTGGGCTCTCATGAGCTTCAAATATTGAACTAGGCTGGCCTCCCACTCCTATGAAGGAGTAGGAGCAACTGCATTTCTTTTCTTTTCTGTCAAAAAAAAATGGTTTCAGAAATCATAGCTGATCTTGTTTCCTTTGGAAGAGAAAAACAATGTTACAGGCAAACTCTAAAGTCATAAAAAAAAATACTTATTTCCTGACACACCCTGAACCCTGACCCGGCCACTCTCTCCTTCCTTAGCCTCATTAAATCCTGGCCTGCTGCCACACCTTCCTGGGGTGCCTTGCCTGGGTGGCCCCCGCCCCGCCCTCTAATCCCTTCTGTGTGCATGCATACCAACACATGATGTCCCCCTGTGACTCCTGCCAGATTCCGTACCCTGTATCATAAGACAGTTCTGAAAAACAAAAGTAAACAGTGTAGCTGGGTATGTACCGGCCTGGTCTGGGAGCGAGCCCTTAGAAACAACAGCGATTGCCACAATAACAAGCACCATATTGAGTTTCCTGCTTCCAAAGTCTGTAGGATAGGTGTGGCTCCGGAAGCCTCTCACGGCCTACAGAGATGCCTGAGACCAGAGCTGTCCTTAGGGAGACCTTAGGTTCACCGCAGGACAGGGAGGGTCATACCATCTGGCTCGCACCACGAAAGGGGCTGTGTCACAGAGGGACTGAGCCACGGTGGTGATGCTACCCCATAAGAGTTCAAGTCACGTGGGACTGAACATGGCTTCTCAGCCATGAGATACCAAGCCATGAGGGTTGAGCCATGGGGTTCCGGGTCAGAGGGCTGAGCGGTGCAGGGGGAGAGCAAGATGGAGACCCAGTGGCTTAGGACATACACCTCACAGGTCCTTTCGAGTGTGTTGTTGATTCTGTGGGGGAGGAGAGTGTCAACTTCTATGTGTGGCTGTATGTCAACTCTCACAGCAAAATTATTCGGTTTTTAGTTTGGGGGCAGTTTTTGGTTTAGTTTTTGTTGTTGTTGTTGTTGTTGTTGTTGTTTGTTTTGTTTTGCTCTGATTTGGTTTTGGTTTTGTCAGAAAAGGCTCAGTAGTGACGTGCATATAGCTTACTCAAGGAACCATGGGCTTTTATGCTTCCAAGCCTGGATATTATCATAAAGCAAAGAAAACACAAAACAAAACCCTTGTCTTCATATACTCCAATACCCCAAATCTCATTTCGGGGTGCCTCTGCCATCCAACTCCCCAGGACACTTCTGATAGTCTTTCTTTCTTCCACACAACTTTCATGGAACCTGCATGCGTATCTCCTGGGGTCCCATGTTTCAAAGTTCCAATAAAAGTGCCCACCCTGAAATGGTAGCCTTAAAGAGATGCACAAAGTCATATAAATTTTATTTTTACAGACACACAGTGGCAACCACGAAGATATTTCAAATTCTCTTTCATCTGCAGACCTCTCAGACTTGAACAATGTCCCCTTACAATTTCTTTTTGAGTTGTACACTCAAGCCAGCTTCATGGCTTCGGTATGTAGTCCCCGTCTCAGACCTCTTGTTCAATGAACAATGCCAATCTTTAAAAGGCCACAGGGTCCAGCAGTGCCAGGCTCACCACTCCCTGTGGCTCCACGGGGGAAAGCATTCATGAGACACCCATGTTCATAGTTTTCTCTGTTCCTCATGGCTTCTTTTGGAAAGAATGCTGAACGTCTCTAGAAGCTGCTATAACTTCAGGCTTCAACCCTATAACTTTCGGTGTAGGAAAGAGCATCTCAGTGGAGGGGTGGAGGTGGGGTAGAGGGGACTCAAGAGTCACACACATACTTGGCTCTAGGATACCTAATACAGCCATGACATGTTGTTAATTGACCCTTTGTTTTCTCATCTTTAAATCCAAATCACAATATCAAGAACTGTGTGGTGGGCTGGGAAATGTCTCAGCAGTTAAGAGCACTGACTGCTCTTGCAGAGGTCCTGAGTTCAAATCCCGGCAACTACGTGGTGGCTCACAACCATCAGTAATGAGGATGCCCTCTTGTGACGAGTCTGAAGACAGCGACAGTGTACTTACATGTAATAAAAAAAAAAAAAGAACTGTGAGGCACCGTGTTTAAGCCTGCATACAATAGGAAGCTGGCACCCACTCACTGTACATGATCTGCTCAGTATGTGTGACACATAGGTGTCTGGACATACTACCACCCTCTGGGTGCTATTTGTCAGGGGCCACCATCCCTTTCTGGACCCAGGAGTTCCCCGCTGACTTCCATGAAGGCCAGTCCTACGGTGGCCAGTCCTACGGTGGCCAAGTCCCAGCCAGTCTCAGTTCATTACCACTAAAGCCTAGTGTAGGACATTCACATCAGTCTTCATTTGATTCAACAGCTGCTGTCTTCTCTTCTCATATATATATATATATATATATATATATATATATATATATATATATCCAGAACCTGAGCTTCACTGCACAGTATGTTGCTGCCTAGAGTGACTATACATATAGGCATTTTTTTCCTTTTTTGTCACCATAATATCAGTTTGTAAAGAATTTTTACCAAGAATGTACATATTTAAATGACAGGCGACACCCTGGCTGTGTTCCCTGATTTTATACAGCTTTTTACAGTCTCTTTTAAGCCTGAAGTCTCCAGAGATATGTCCACAAAAAGGAAGAGTTGCTGGTGGTAGCCAGAGAAGGATGTAGGCTTGGGGTCTACCCTTAGCGCCCCCAGTCTTGGAAAGAACAGCATCTGCATGGGGGGGTGGGGGAGGAGGACACAGGGGCACAGCAGCGAAAAGTTCTCCCTTGGTCTTGTTTCTGCCAAAGAAAATGGCAGTCCAGGCCAGACATGGTGGCACACACCTAAAGGTTTGTCCCAGCACCCAGGAGGCACAGGCTGGTGGATCTCTGTGAGTTTAAGGCCAACCTGTTCTACAGGGTGAATCCCAGGACAGCCAGGGTTACACAGGGAGATGCCATCTTGAAATAAAAACAACAGAAAGGAAAGAAAGAAGAGAAGAGAAAAGAAAAGGAGTGACCCGAATCCCTGGGGGTTGGCAATCAGGCGTGAAGGGGCCCACGAGACTCCCAAGATCCCATGAGAGTTGTGGGTTGGGGCGGGGTGGAAACTGAGCTGGGCCACACCCAGCACTTCACTGAAGTATCTCATCACCCTTAATGCCTTCATCCTCTCTAAGGCAAGGAGAACCAATCGAGGTGTGTCTCTCCAGCCCGTGTTTTAATCAGTCCAGGAGTGGTTTTTAATACCTTACAAGGCAGTCTCTCAGAACCACAAAGAGAACTGAGGAGCATTTCAGCTCCCAGGGAACTAGTAATTTCAACAGTCTGAGCAATGGAATAGAACTTAAAAGCAACGTATTAAAGCACACCCTTGATTCTGCAGAACACGGAAAACAAAAAATTAAAATATGCACTTCTGAAGCTGAGGAGTGCCTGGGTCCTTGCCCGTAGGTGCTGCCCAGTGTTGAGAACACAGCCCCAGGACAGCGGCACTGGGAGTGAGAGCCACTGAAGAAGGAGGCAGCTGCCCCTCCCCCAGCCCGTCCCAGCTTGTTCTCAGGCTGTTCTTTAACCACCAGGAATGGTAAGAAACGGACCGTGGCCAGGAATGATGCTCTGATGACTATGCTGTGAAATCCGTACGCTATACTGACTGTCATCGAAGAAAAGACGTCAAGGGCCCATGTCACCGACCTCCTGTCCCCAAGGTGTCACTGATACAGACAGCCTGGTCCCAGTGGGACTGGAGTCCAGAAATATACATATTTCAATATAAAAGTCCCCACACCCAGGTTTCAGTGTTTCATATTTTCTCATAACTGACACATGTTAACAAATTTCAAAAACTGCAAAGGCTGCAAAATGTCCCCACTCATACAAAGTGCACTTGAGGGTCCTGCCCCTCACTGTCAGCGGTGGGGCTGGTGTGTGGGGCCAGACATAAGCAGACCAAATGGACTGTAAGCTCTTGCCCACCAATCCTGAGCCTCTGACATCAGCTCCGTGATTCTCAACCTACATAATGCTGTCCCCCATGTTATGGTGACCCCGCCCTCCAACCATAAAATTATTTTGTTGCTACTTCATAACTGCAATTTTGTTATAGTTATGAGTTGTAACGTAATATCGGATGATATGCAGGATATCTTATATGAGACCCCTGTGAGAGAGTCCTTCAACCCCACCCCCACCCCCACCAAGGGTCGAGACCCACAGGTTGAGAACCACTGCCCCAGAGCACGTCACCCAACTTGAGAGGGGAAGTCTAAAGACTCGGGCACTGCGCTTGTACACCTCAGCCGAGACTTAGCATCTTACTGAGGATCACCAAGTACCAGGAGGGAACAGCCCTGTGTTATCTGGTCTGTGCTCCCTGCATCCTGACAACACTTGCCTGCTTCTTATGGCCGTCTTAGTCCCCGCAGCCTGGGACCCTTGGCTGCTTAGCATGAGTACCTCCCACTCTGCATTTTTGCAACCACTCCATTCATTAGTCAGTTCTCCAAGAGGTTTCTGCTGTGTGGTCTACTTCTTCTTCACAGCTACCACCCCCCCCCTACACATTCTGTTTTCTGCTTGTCTTGGGGTCATTCCTGACTGGGATAAGAGCTCAAAATACATTCACTGAATGTGTTTATCCGTACACAGTAGAAATAATGTGTTGCAGTGTGTAGAGGTTTGTACACAAGCCTGAAGCAGCAAGTTGCCGTTCACACAGAAAACCATCCCAGCTGATGCCCAGATGGAAAGCCCACACAGTCTACAGCAGGGGAGCGAGTAGGTCATGGCAGTCGCCATCAGGATACATGGTAGTGCAGATAGACATGAAACAAGCTTTGGAAGTCTACATGGTATCAGTGTGTCAGAGCCACGCAGCCCAACCATGGCAAGTGACAGGTGCCATCTTAGAACCATAGAGACAATCTGTTCGTTCCCTCCTGCTGCTTTCACTCAAGATGCTTGTGTGCTCTGGAGTGCACTCACCCGCTCACCCATCACTCCCTCACTCCCTCACTCCCTCCCTCACACACTTATACATCTGTCCATCACTCACTCACTCACTCTCACTCACACACTTACACATCTGTCCATCACTCATTCCCTAACTCACACACTTACACATCTGTCCATCACTCACTCCCTCACTCACACACTCACACACTTACTTGTGTACTTATCAACCCACTCCCTCCATCACTCACTGACCCATCCATCCAACCCCTCACACGCACACCTTTCTCTCCCTCCCTCCCTCCCTTCCTCCCTCCCTCCCTCAGTCCCACCCTCCCTCATCAGTGCACTCACTGACACTTGTCCATCCATACCTCATTTGCTCGCTCATCCATCCTTTGGCTCATGCTTGGTTCTCCCGTGCGCTCTCACTCACTCCTCTACCCAGTCACTCACTCTTTCGTTAACTGACTCACCGTCTATCCGTCCACGCACCCGTTCACTTGCTTGCTCTCTCAGCGCCTCCTGCCAAGAGGCTTTCTCCTGTTTGGATGTTCAGCTCTAAGCACTGCGGGCTCCAGGGACAGCCCCTTCTATGCTCACAGAGCACTCAGAAATATTCTCTATAAAGAAGTAGGTGCATAAGCCTCAAGAGACTGGAGTCTCCAGGGAGTTTAGAGTTCAGGTGGCATGAGGGGTGGGGACAGGGGTCGGGGATGAGTAATAGGATATGGAACAGTAGGAGGGTGGATGGGGGGGAATAAAATATGGAATGTAAAAAAATAAATGAATTAATAAAAAAGAAAAGAACAGCAATTAAAAACTAATCTATTATGATCAAAACCTAAAAAACGAAACAAACAAACAAAAACAAAAGAAGGAGGTGCAGTTGTCTCTGGCGATGGGTAGGCTGAGGCACCTGGGTCTACCTACAAATGCCAGGCCTCCCACTTCTGCCATCGGCTTTGCTTGAAAGGCTCGGTGAAGTCCTATATCAGGCTCACATAGACTGGTGGAAGAGCGGCCAGGACTTGGAAAGTCTGACCCAGAGAACTGGAGTTGTCCTAATGCTCAGCCGGCAGCCTAGAGGGGCAGAGAGGGGAACTGACTGGTAGAGGTGGAGGCCTCAGAGCTGAGCTGAGTCTCCATTGCACACAGCCTCTCCTAGAGGGCCATGGCCTCCAGCAAGGCAGTTCTCAGCCAGAGCAGCGAAGAGGGACCAACTCCAGATCTTCTCTGTGCAAGTTCACAATTGTCCTTCCCCAGACGGAGCTGCCCGGCCACCTCAGCCTACAGCCACCTCCCTCTGCAGGCACAAAGCTGTAGCAGCATGCAGACCCCCTAGCCATAGATGGGAGCCTAAGGGAATATCGAACTTGAGGACCAGGTCCTGCACTTCCCCTAGAAGCTTGACTCCACTATAGAAAGTTCTGCTGTATCAGTAAAAAAAAAAAAAAAAAATCAGAGTTCATTAAAGTATATTTGCAAATTCCCCATGAAAGGCCAGGCCCCTAAAGACAAGGCTTTTCGGTGTTGCTTACTGCAGCTGGGTTTAGCTTGAGCATGGGACCAAATAGAAGCTGGTCACCAGGGAGGGAGAACTTTCCAGAAAGGAGGAGCCACGCCAACAAAGGCAGAGACTAGGGAGCACGAGGGATGATCAGAAGCGCTTGGTAGTGGGCCTGATAGGGGGGTCGGAGAGAGAGAGTAGGGAGATGGAGGGCGGCAGGAAGGAGGGAGCACGGGAGGAAGCTGGGGTGGGGGTAGGGGAACAGCCTGGCCCTGCCAGGCATCCCAGGGGTGGGGGAGGCCGAGAACTCTCAAGGTGTGTACTGAACTGCCCATGCTCAGGTCCTGTGGACATCAACAAATGGAAAACAGGCTGCTGTGCTGGGTTGTAGAGAGAATATCACATCTATTGTATGGTTACATCACTTGTCAACTAAAAACTTACGGTCTCTAGGAAAGGGTAGACTAGAAGATGGAACGGCCGGGAGGCAGAGAGAATTCTGGGATAGAGCCAGGCTCGAGATTCACTCAGGAAGATGTGAGTAGACAGACCCTCAGTATCTGAGTGCAGGTAACCAGCCAGGTGGCAGTATGTAGATTAGGACAAACGGGTTATCTTAAGTTATGATCGTGTCAGAGAAGAGCCTAGCTATAGTGCCGAGGTATTTGCGAGTATATTTTGAATCTGAGTCTTATTTCTGGGAGCATGGGATTGGGAGAAAGAACCAGACCTAACTTCTACAGTGGATCAAGACCCTGGGTCCTGTGTTATCCAAGTCCCAGCCCTACAGTTGGTGGATACAGTGACCCCTCCACCCAGGTGAGAAGGGGCTGAGCTGGCCAGGGACCAGCCTCGTTCAGAGAGGTTTTCCAGGAGGCTCAGAAATGCACAATGGCAGAGAATAGATTTTAGGAAAAAAAGAACGCCAAATTGTGGGTATCAAATGTGGTAGAATGGGGAAATTTTTCGAAATAGAAAGGAAGTCATAACAACATAATGATTCAAATGTCGATAAATAAAACCACAAGAGGAAAATGGAAAATAGTGTTTGCTAGCAGGACACCTAGTGTTAACTACAGTTTCCAGATATTTCCTGTGCTGGGTGAAGAAAAAAGAAATCCTGATTCCAACGCTGTGTCTATGTTATTTTCTCTGTGAACTAGCGTTGGAGTCAGGAACTAGTAGGTACCACTCAAGGGCTTGGCTCAAACATGCTCCCATATGAGGGTCCCTCAGCCAGCCCTGCTGAAGACAAGCATGACTGCAGAATGATGGGAACTTCTGGAAACCACTGTCAATACCCTTCAGAGACGGGGGAGGCCAGGGAACATATGTCAGGGAGCTGTGTAGGGTGCCTTTGCACAGGTAGTGTATGGTAGTGCAAAGCAGGGGTGGTGGGAAGTTTTCGTGATCCCAGCACGGAAAGGGTGAAGCAGGAAGATCTCAAATTCAAGGGCAGCCTAGACTACATTTAACAGAAACTGTCTCAAAGCAAACACGGAGATTAGCAAGAGAAATCAGTTCAGTGTCAGCATTCTTCTCTGCAGACCAGGCTGGCCTCGAACTCAGAGACCCATCTACCTCCTGAGTGCTGGGGTTAAAGAAGTGTGTCACCACTGCCAGACCCTGGTGTTAGCATTCTGAAAGTGCTTTTGACACCTGTCACCATCTGCTGGATTCATGTTCTGGAGTTGCTAGAAACTTCTATTGAATGTCTGGGAACAATTCACCCTGAGGGTGCAGCTGCGGCCTGTGTCTGTGTTCCCAAAAGTCATCTGTGAAAACTACTCTGGGAAGCCAGTGTTAAGAGGCAGGCTTGCGGAGGTGACATATGCCCGTGCATATCTGAAAGGCTCTGGGAATCTGTACCAGGGCAAGGAGGTCGGGCCTGAAGACACCAGGTTCCAGGTCTCGATCTGAGAGGAAAGGCAGCAAGGCAGGTCAAACATGTTTTTGGATGGGTTTGGAACTTGCACCTCAGGAATGAAGATAATGGAGACCCTTTGGGCCCGACCTCCACAGTAGCAATACAGGCATGTACCGTGTTTACAGCAAGCCCTCTGGGATTAAAACTTCTTACAAGCTTGGCAGAGCTCCGCTGGTCCCAGAAAGCACTCACAGGGGTCTGTGGCAGTATTGGAGGGTGCAGTAGGAACACTGAGGATGCCTTCCCACAGTGCACCTGTACTCTCCCTACCCCAGAGGTGTGAGCTACTCCCTCCGGTTCACTACCCAGCCAAGCTACAGAGCCCAGAAGAGTTGGAGCCCCGCCCCTACCCTGTCACATGTCTTGGCTTGAGCCCATCCAAACACAAAACAGAAGACAACAGGGTGGTTTTGTTTTGATTTGATTTGATTTTTTTGTATGGAGGGTGGTCAAATGTGTGCAAAGGAACTAGCTGTCAGCTTGGTGTGTGTAGGTGTGTCTGTGCTGGTGATTTCATGCTTGTAGGTTTGTGGTGTGGGTTATGTGAGTGTGGGTGTGGGTGTTTGCATATGCTGTAGTCTGTGTGTGTGTGTGTGTGTGTGTGTGCGCACGCACATGCGCGCGCCCTGTGGAATTCTGGTGTTCAGAAGTGTGTGTGTGAGTGCTGTGGGCTACATACACATGTGTGCAGGTGTGTGCATATGCTGTGACCTCTGTATGCAAGTTTGTGTGTGTGTGTGTGTTCACCCTGGGTACAGGTGTGTGCGTGTGCTCATGAGTGCATGTGCACACATGCACTATGGGCTCTGTGTATACAGGTGTTTATGTATCCTATATGTTCTTTGTGTGCAGGTGTGTGGGAGCACTGTGTGGTCCTTGTGTACGTGTGTGCCTGGGCTGTGGATTTCATGTATGGGCCAGCATTCAGGAGTGTGCAGAGGCCATAGCACATATGTTAGCATCATCCATTAACTAATCATAAGAGCTTTGCTGGCCAGCTGGTGAGATGGCTCAGCAGGTAAGAGCACTGACTGCTCTTCTGGAGGTCCTGAGTTCAAATCCCAGCAACCACATGGTGGCTCACAACCACCTGTAATGCGATCTGACTTCTTCTTCTGGTGCGTGTAAAGTCTAAAGACAGCTATAATGGGAGTACTTATGTATTAAATAAATTAAAAAACAAAAAAGAGCTTTACTGTCCTGAGCCAGTCTTTTCAGCTGTTCAGTGATGATAACCTGGTGGGACTATGGTAAATGTAGTGAAAATACAAGCCCGGTGTTGAGTACAGTGTTGGCACACAGTAGGCATTTTAGTGTTGGCATACAGTAAGCACTTAACACAAATATCTACAACTCTAGCTGGAAATGAGCTAGTCAGATCTGGAGACACTTCCTCAGAGTGACAGTGCCAAAGCATTTATTTTTCTTTTTAAATTCCCACATTTAGAATGCATGTCAGTGCATTTTAGATGAAAAAAAAAAAGCCGAAAAGCTAAGTGTTTTGTGTTATTGGTGTTTGGTTACAGGACAAGAGGGAGAAAAGCCAACAGAAACTCGGTGAGCAGAGGGACCCATTGAACAAGGTCACCCAGCTAGCAGACCAGCTGTCCCTGGATTGAGAAGCAAGGGGCTGGATTTCCCAGATCTGCAGGTATAGCAGAACCCTGCTTCATCCCCAGGTACCTGCAGGGAGCACAGCCAGGGTGAGTGGAGATGGGGGTGAGCTTCCATTACAGCCCATCTTCTGCTGGGAACCCAGAGAGGCCTCTGCCTCCAGCAGTAAACATGTGTACTCATCACAGAGTGTCCTGCAGAGGAGGAACAGGACAATCGGGGTGAAGACCTGCACATGTGTGTTCAAGAGTCAAAAGGGAAGCGTCATTTGGGTTCTACCAGGGGGAGCTAGAAACAGCCCTGCTTCTGGCAAGGATAGCAGAGTCCTCAACAGATGTAAGATGCAAAAAGCTGTGGGGATGGGGGTTAAAATCACTCCTGTTGCTGTCAAAGTCACAAGACACAAGACCAGGAAACATCACGGAAGTACACAGGGACAGTGACACTTCCCTGTGAGGCTGGGAGCACACACAGCTGTGAAGCCGGCTCTGTCCAACAATATTCAGATGAACCTAGTTGCACCCCTGGGTCAGGTGGAGGCACGTTAGTCTGCAGTAACCCCCCACCCCCGGCACGGAGGGGCTTTAATCTAAAGTCACTCAGCCTGTGCTGGGGAACACTCTGTTCTGTCTTCTTGCTCTCTAGTGGTGGATGTAATACACAGCTGAGGGTGGAGAGGAGGGTGGAGCCTGGTGTCTATGAGGATCTTTTTCCAGTATAGCATCTAATGTGTTCTGTTAGAGGCCTGGTGTCCTGGGAACACAGAATCTTTGTTTGTTTGTTTGTTTGTTTGTTTGTTTATTCGAGGCAGGGTTTCTCTGTGTAGCCCTGGCCATACTGGAACTCACTCTGTAGACCAGGCTGGCCTGGAACTCAGAAATCCACCTGCCTCTGCCTCCCGAGTGCTGGGATTGAAGACATGTGCCACCACCGCCCGAGGGAACACAGCATCTTAAACTACAGTTTGTGGTCCCCCATATGAAGCCATTTGACTGAATGTAGAACGTCTTAGTTATTGTTGTGAAGAGACACCCTGGTCAAGGCAACTCTTCCAAAAGAAAGCATTTATCTGCGGTCTTGCTTGCAATTGTAGAGGGTTAGTCCATTATCACGGTAGGAAGGATGGTGGCGGGTGGGTAGGCATGGGGCTAAGAAAGCTCACTCTGCTCCTCGGACAGAGAGAGAGAGAGAGAGAGAGAGAGAGAGAGAGAGAGAGAGAGAGAGAGAGATCTAACACTGGGCTGGTGTTGGCTTTTGAAACTTCAAAGTCTACCCCAGGGACACTCCTTCAAGAAGGCCACACCTTTTTTTTTTCAAAGAATTATTTATTTATTTATTATATGCATATGTGTACAATATAGCTGTCTTCAAACACACCAGAAGAGGGCATCAGATCCCATTACAGATGGTTGTGAGCTACCATGCAGTTGCTAGGAATTGAACTCGGGATCTCTGGAAGAACAATCAGTGCTCTTAACCACTGAGCCACCTCTCCACCTCTTAATCCTTCCCAACAGATCAAAAACTGGAAACCCAGTATTCAAATGTATGAACCCCCTGACCTTCTAAGTCAAACCACCACATGGGGATCACTGAATTTCAGCGAAGTGTACGCTTTCTGAAAATGCAGCAAAGAAACAAACGAACAAAAAAAAAATCAATTCAAAATGAAAAGCATGGTGGGTCAGAGGTGTTTGTGGCAATGCTTACCCTTGTTCCTTCAATAGACTTCTGCAGCCTTGGTTCCAAACCCATGACACGTGATCTTTGTATCTGCATGCAGCCAGGACATACATTATACTAGTGAATGTTCCATGAAACTCCTCCGCTCAGGCATGACCCCAGCATGTATTATGACTTGAATTTACTGTACATTCAGATGAGTACACCTTTGGATTGGATTGTGCCGGAATGTTTGGGTTGTTTTCTTTTGATTTTGTCAGACAGAGTCTCACTGAGTAACCCTTGCTGTCCTGGAACTCACTATGCAAACCAGGTTGGCCTGGAACTCACAGAGACCCACCCATCTCCGCCTCCTGAGTGTTAAGATTAAGGGTATATTTATCACCACACACAGCAGAGTATATAGTTGTTGCTTTTTTTAAAAAATTGCAGTTTGAGTTCTTGACTTACAGTTTATTAAAAAATAATAAGACAAAACAAGCAAACTACTCAATCAATTTCATCTTGAGATTAGGAGAGAATTTCCAACAGTTTCTGAAATGATCCCAAACGAACTGCCAGTCGGTACTGCTGATTTATGCAAAGAGGCGGCTCGGCATTGACTCTCATAAAGCCAAAATATCAATCAACTCTGAAAAATGAAAATGTTATGTGCCCTGCATATCAAACTTTCAGCCAAGACTTAATTCCCTGTGTTAGAATAACCAAGCACATTCGTCTCACTAGTACACAAGCTTTCTATTGTGTTTGATAAATGGTAAAATTATAAATATTACAAAGCATTGTCTCAAAATAGGATTCATTATCGTTGTAAATCAGGCGCTCTCCCAGCCTGCCTTTCAGTGACTCAGCTGCTTACATCATTGCTTGCCTCTGCCAGGCCCAAGCACATTTCCCATGTCCCAAGAGTTGTGTATGTTTCTGTGTGACACGGGCACGCCTTAAAAGGTCTCTCTTGACATCACAGCCCTCTTTCTTTCTTTCCTGTCTCCCTGTCTCTCTGCCTGCCTGTCTGTCTGTATCTCTCTCACATGTCCCTACTCGGTCTGTCTCTATAACTCTCTCATGTCCCCACTCCGATGGCCTTTTGCTCCCCCTCCCCCTCTGTCTCCCCCTCCCCCTGTAATCCTCTCCATTAGACCTGTTTCATGGCATGATCTATGTAGCACCACCCTTGATGGTCCTAATCCTAAGGATTATGATTTATAATCAGTAAATGTTTGACTTAGATTTGTTTGTTTGTTTATTTTTCGAGACAGGGTTTCTCTGTGTAGCCCTGGCTGTCCTGGAACTCACTCTGCAGACCAGGCTAGCCTCGAACTCAGAAATCCTCCTGCCTCTGCCTCCCAAGTGCTGGGATTAAAGCTGTGTGCCACCACTGCCCAGTGATCCTTATTCTATATTCCTGAATTCCTGACGTCAGATAAAATTTTCTTGGGCAAAAAGGACTTGAGAGTAGAAAAGGTTTAAGAAGATGGGTCTAAGAGCCGCCACAATAGGCCTCAAACTGGGAATAGAACATGTCTGGTGATGTCCACAGAGCCTTGCCCCAGGTGGGGATGGAGAGAATCTTCACAAGATTCCCTGGAAGTCTTCTGGAAGTCCCAGAGTCTTCTGGTAGTCTCTGGCTCTCCTTGGCTTGCATAAGGCAGCCTCTAACTCTGTCATCTCATGCCCTCCGGCAGAGTCTCCATCCCCATCCTAGCTCTTCTTTGAAAAACAAAACAACAGCAAAAACAAAACAAAAACAAAACAGGCCTACTCTTGACGAGAGCTACAAAGACCCTATTACAAATGAAGTCCTGATCACAAGAACCAGAGAGACATACAGCGCGCGCGTGTGTGTGTGTGTGTGTGTGTGTGTGTGTGTGTGTGTGTGCGCGCGTGTGTGCGTGTTTGACGAGACCTACAAAGACCCTATTACAAGTGAAGTCCTGATCACAAGAACTAGAGAGACATACAGTGTGCGTGTGTGCGCGCGCGCGCTCGTGTGCGCGCGCGCGCGTGTGTGCATGTGTGCGTGTGCGTGTGTGTGTGTGTGTGTGTGTGTGTGTGTGTGTGTGTGTATGTGTGTGTGTTTTAAAAAGAAAAAGGCCAGTTTAATGCTAACACAGGTGTACATCACTCATCTTTCTTCTGGACCATTGTCTATTTGTTCCTCCTGGCTCATTTGAACATCAGTTCCTGAAGCGGGCGCTACCTCCAGGATGGTGGCATCAGAGTAAGGAGCTAGCACAACGCACTGGGTACATGAGGGCACGGGCTGCCCTCTAGTATGACGAGCATTTCCGAATATAACTAGCCAAGGCAGCCATGGCCTAGAGTTGGGCAGTTCTCTTATCAACTTTCTCCAAGACCATACTGACAGCTCACTGGAGCCATTGTCACCCATGAAGGCAGGCAGGCCTTTAGCTCCACATTTACTAAGGCTCTAAGATAAGAAGGAGGAAGCTTAGGGGTGTGTGTGTAGGGGGGAGCTTTGGGACAGAGAGGGGCAGATGTTTGTTTCAGGCACTAGGAAGTAGACCTTCATTCTGCTACCCTTGTGTTTCTTAGACCACAACCTACAGATCGTAGAATTCCTGGGACAAAGGAAGCTCTGAATGGCTGGATTCCCATGCCAGGAGCTAGTGCTGCTGGGATTGCTATTGTTAACACGGCTGTCCTTTGCAAGCCACTCTTTGGTGGTACTAGTTTTAAAAAACAAAACAAAACAAAACCAAAAAAAAACCAAAAATGCTTACAGTATAAAAAAAGCGAAAGAAGGAAAAAAGAATGTTCTAGTTGAAATGAAAGGAGTCTTCCTCTTGTGTGAGACGATAGATTCACATTAGCCTCCGGGGGTTCTTGGGATCATGTAGAAAGCTTAGCCTGCAGAGCAACACACACATTATCATTTCAAAGTCAATGTCAAAAATGACACTCGAGATTTTTTTTTCTCAGAGAGAGATAGGAGAGGGGGAAGGGAGAAAGGGAGGCAGGGAGAGAGGGAGGGAAAGGGAGAGAGATAGGTGGGAGAAATTAACTCATGAGACATCATATTCTTAAAACAACAAAAGCTACTGTTGAGTTAAAACTGCAGAAATAAAACCTATTTTCCCAGCTTGACATTAAAACAGGCACCGAGAAGAGCAGATCCACAGCTCTTGGTCTGTCTTGGAACAAGGAGAACAAGAACGCAGCCACAAAGGAAGAAGTCAGTAGAAACCCTGCCACCTCATGGCATAGTCAGCCACACAACATGGCCCCAAGGAACAGCTGGGCTTGCTGCCTTTCTGAATACCAGTGAAGGAAATGACTGAAGCAGGCTCACACAAAGGCTGCCAGATACCCGTTCTAAAGTGGATCCATTTTCACAGCAGTGCATTCCAGACTCCTGGCTGTCTCTCCCTGGGGTCAGCTCACAGCAGAGTCTGCACCTGGGGCTACAAAAAGCAAAGCCCTGGGAACAAAGGGAAACAGTCCAACATGGCCGAACAACAGGGACACATAGAAACACACCACCGGATGGTTTTACCCTGTGAGAACATCACAGAGGACATCTTTCCTACAGACCTAGAAGGATGGCTAGTTGCCTGACACAGCACCCTAAATGATGGACAGAGGCTCAAACAGGATGAAAGAGGCCGCCGCTGCCTTGCTCAGGAGACTGTTCACCATTGCCTCTGTTCCAACAGGAACATGTGCAACCAAATCACAGTAAAAGCAATAAGAACATGATAATGAACACTGGAACTAGGAACAGTTATGGATGCTGCTATAGTTTTCATCAACTTAATGATACAAGCTAGGGTTATCTGTGAAGAGGGAATCTCAGTTAGGAAAATATCTCCATAAGATTGGCCAGTAGGCAAGGCAAGTCTGTATGGATATTTTCTTCATTAATAGCTGACATTGGAGAGCCCAGGCCAATATGGGTGGTGTCACTTCTGGGCAGGTAGTCCTAGGTTACCTATGAAAGCAGGTGTGCACTGCTGTGCAAATGGATCCACTTTAGAACAGGTATCTGGCAGCCTTTGTGTAAACAGGGCCTCTCCTTGGTCTCTCTCAGTTTCTTATTCCAGGTTCCTGGCCCACTTGAGTTCCTACGTTAGCTTCCCCTGAGGATGGACTATGAAGTCTAAGATGAAATAACCTCTTCCTCCCTGTCTTAGTTAGGATTTCCATTGCTGTGAAGAGGTACCATGACCAAGGCAACTCTTCCAAAAGACAACATTTAACTGGGGCTGGCTTACAGGTTCTGAGGTTCAGTCCATTATCATCATGGCAGGACGCATGGCAGCATCCGGGCAGGCATGGTGCAGGGGGAGCTGACAAGTCTATATCTTCTTCCAAAGGCAGCCAGGCAAAGCTCCTGCCCATAGTGATAAACTTCCTCCAACAAGGCCATACCTATTTCAACAAGGACACACCTCCTAATAGTATCAGTCCCCGTGGGCCAAGCATTTAAATACATGAGTCTATGGGGGCCAAACCTGCTCAAACCACTCCACTCCCCAAGTTCCTTTTGGTTGTGGTGTTGATTACGGCAGTAGAAAGAAACCAGGACAACCTCTCATCATGGCCATTGAGCAGCATTCGTAGCTGGGGGGCGCTATAGTTTAATTTGACCAGCACTGATGGAGGTTCACGTAATTCGTCGTCGTGACCGTGAGTACATGAGGAATGCCCTGAACTAGGTTTCGAAAGATGACATCATAAGGTGATACTGATGGAATCAAACCTGTACACTTGGCTATCAGCCTCCGTTTGATATGGAAGCAGCAGTGTGGCCTGTTCCAGGGCCTTGTGTGAATAAATGTGTCTGGGCTCTCTGAGGACAAGACCATTGAGGGAGGAAATGGGCAATAGGCTATCCCCAAATCAAGGACCACAGATGCTCTGCTCGAGGCAAGGAAGTCACACCTCGAAGGCAGGAGGCTTCAGAACCCATGGTCACTAAAAGCCACCATTTGCCCTGATGGCCCAGGCCATGGAACCAGGAAGTAAATGCAGTACCCTCTGCTCCTGGGGAGCAGAGAGAGAGCAGAGCCCAGTCCAAACAGGTTTAGAAACAAAAGCCAGTGACAGACACTGAGGAGGTGCACTGAGTGGCCATTCAGAAGAGATACTGAGGGGGCAGGTGGAAGAGGATGACCAGGATGAGGAGAAAAGAAAAGATGGAGGTAGAGGAGGAGGAAGCGAGGCGAGAGAGAAGGAGATGGTGTGAGAGAGGACATAGAAAAGGAGGAGGTGGGGCAGCTGCCTGTGGGGCTGTAGTTCAGACTCTCTCTTGATCTGAGGTCTTCTGCTGCTCTGGTACTGGTCACTCAGAGCACCCTCACAGGGGCTGTTTCTCATTAAACTTGCACAGTGACTGACTCTCAGAGCGTTTGACTCTGTACCCGAAACCCCAGTGGGTTCTGTCTGCACACAACTCCTTGCCTCTGCGCAAACCGGGTTTTCTGTGGTAATTAAAGTGAGAGGTCTGAAGGAGAGCATCCCTGAGATCCCCGAAAAGAATGGAGGCTGTGAGCTTCACTCTGCTGTGCTGGGTGGACTGAGGTTGGCAGAGATGTGAGGCTAGGCCTGGAGATGCAGGTTAGCTGCACAACACAGACACAATCTGCAAGTTTTCTGGCAGGGCTGTGGCGCTGCGGCCAGAAGAAGTACAAATTAAATTGCTTCTTCCTCTGATGATATGAAACGAGTGTTTAATTGAAATTCCAACGATTACGCACTCTTCCTTCGGCATTTAATCAGCCAGGCACTTCCAGAGAGCATCATCACAGGCAATCACCTGCATTAGCTATTCTTCCCCAATGTCCCCGCAATACGGCCACACCCCGACTGCATACTCAGCACGGGAGACTCGGAGCCATTTATGAAGTCAAACAGTGTGAAGCTGGAACTTGAAGAGGTGGTTTATAATCATCATTCCTGTCGGTTGGCGGAGAGCCTCCCTCCCCTGTCACCAAATGATCGCTTCTGGGTCACCACACAAGGCACCATGCACACACACATATATGCTCACAAAGGCATGTGAAGTCACGCCCACCTGCCTGGAGCTAGATACCTCCAGGGAGACAATTCTTCTTAAGCTCCAAAGCCGGCGGGTACCTAGGCTGATTATGACAGGCGTCCAAAGCAGAGCCACAGTGCTCACGGAGGCTCACTTGACATTGCTCAAGCATTTCCTCCACGCCATTTCTAGGTACTCGTTTGGCTTTACCTAAGCAAGTTCTGTATACCACTGCTGCTGTTACCCATTTGCCATTGGCTGGTTCCTGCCTTGTGTTGGCCCTGGAAAAACAGAAAATAGCTAATCCATAACCTTAGTCCTTAGCATCTTACAGATTTCAGGGGAAACAAAAATAAACCTGGACAGTACGAGATATGTGCCGTCTTCCATGCATGGACAAAAAAGAGCCTTTGTGTTTGCATAAAGATGACACTGACCGGTGGGGAACCAAACCAGGGAACCAAGAAGACCTGCATAGCAACCTTAATATGGATTCCAGAGAGTATGCTGATGGGGGGATGCACAAGGTAGCCCTCAACCTCCACTTGGGCCCCCACTGACTCAAGGAGAGTGTATCAGGACTAGAGAGATGGTTCAGGGCCTAGGAGTACTGTTTTTCTTGCAAAAGACCCAAGTTTGGTTCCTAGGACTCATACTGAGGGGCTCACAACCATTTGTTTAAGTCTTAACTGTACAGTTTTAGGAGATGTGACCCCTTCTGGCTTCTGCAGGCACATGACTATGTGCACGTAGTGTCCTCTCCCACCCTCTCCCATCCCCAACACATATACACATAATTAAAAAAAAAATTAATTCTTTTTTCTGCTTTAAAAAATATTTTAAATGCATTGGTATGAGGGTGTCAGATCCCTTGGAAATGGAGTTACAGACAGTTGTGAGCAGCCATGTGGGTGCTGGGAATTGAACCCTGGTTCTTTGGAAGAGCAGACAGTGCTCTTAACCACTGAATCATCTCTCCAGTTCCTAAGTCGTCATCTTCTTCTTCTTCTTCTTCTTCTTCTTCTTCTTCTTCTTTTTTTTTAAAGACTGTTTGTGGTGAAGGTAAGTGCCTGATCCTGAGAGGCTAACAGAGTGCTCCAGCGACATAGAATTCAGATTCTGAGAGGTGGCATCTCATTTAAGTTCCTAGAGGAAAGCTACTTCGTATCTAACATATGTGAGTCGCCCACAGCCACCACCTTCTGCACACAATGTCACAGCCAGCTGTATGTCAAGTGTTTCAGCCCATTTTTTCCCATGTGAATAGAGACAAGCTGGAGTGTCTGATCCACAGCTGGTTTTAATGCAGAGTGAGGATCAGGTCTGTGGAAAGTTCAGAAAGGGCCCCATCTTGCCCTGGGTGATAAATGTTTTACCTCAAATTAAAATGAAGACACCCAGGAGGGCATCCCTCCCACCACTGCCCACCAGACACGGCCATATTAACCAGAAAGATGGTAGACTTTGCTTGAAAGTGAACCCTTCAAAACGCTGTGATATTCCAAATACGGATCATCATTCCCGAAGTCTGTTCCTCTCTCCGGGTTAGCAAGCTGTGCACCCCAGCTGTTCCCATACCATGTATCAAAATGGGAGTGATTCAATCTCCAAGCTGTGCTCTAGTGAGAGACACAATGTTGACTAATGACTCTCATCTCATCTCATCTGAATCTTGGGCAAGCCCTGTGTGTGTGTGTGTGTGTGTGTGTGTGCGCGCGCGCGCGCATGTGCGAGTGTGTGTATGAAGAGAACTTATTCTTGAGAGGAAGGAGTACAGTATGGGAGCCAGCAACACATCAACCTTGGGTTTGGCTTTCCAGGTTCTGTTCACTTTGCTCTTTGGAACAGGGTCTCTCCCTGGGACCTAGAGGGCTCAGTGACTCATCTAGAGCAGCTAGCAGTATCTGTCCTCCACTCCTGTGTTACAAGCATATACCTGCACTCCCAACTTCATGGTATAGGGCTCGAACTTGGGCCCTCATGTTTGTGTGGCAGACACTTTACCTCCCTCTGCCACTCCCCAATGAAGCTTTTGGACAGGTGTCACATCAGAACACTGTTGTCATCTCTTAGGACATGCACACACACAGAGACAAAGTGTACAACACCTTGTGGGTCATGCCCAGAGCCAGGGCCCACTCACCACCCACGTTTCTCTCTGCATCTCCTGCCTGTTTTTCCTTCATAAAGCTGCTCAGGGTTGCCCTTCTTTATGGAACTTGTGGCAGGCAGCTAAGGAGAGGGCTCAGCTCTGAGGCATAGAAACGAATTCTCTGAATGAGAGCATGCTGTCACACCGTCATAACAGGAGAAATGCCACCCAGCCACTGGGTGCCATGGTAACAGCTGAGTTTCCCAGCCTTCAAGGTGGCCTTTATCTCAGCTCCCTTGTCATAATAAATGGTGAACATCTTGGTGCCTGAGGTATACCTGCCAGCCGCTTCCTCATGTAAGGCTTTGGCCTAGGAAAGACACCAGGGTGGGCCAGGCAGCACCTTTCCCTAGTCAGGGAAGCTCTGAGCCAGGCTCTAGAAAGGCAGCAGAGACACCAGTATGTATCTTTGCCCAAACAGGGGTGCACCTCACCTGCCTCTCTCTGAAAACCGCAGATTTCAGAATTGTATCCACTTGCATAAAATATCCTGAATTACTAAAATGCAAGGGAAAAACCCCCAACCATGTCAGCCATTAGTTTGGTGATCCTCTGAGGCCCTTCCCCAGCAACTACAGCCTAAAAGTCAGAACCAGAACCAGCTACAAATTACAGCTTGTGTGTGTGTGTATACATGTGTATGTGTACATGTGTGTATATGTATGTGTACATGTGTGTGTTTGTGTGTGTATGTATATGAGTATGTATGAGTATATATGTATGTGTGCATTATGTGTGTATATGTGTGTATGTATATGTGTGTACGTATTTGTGTATGTGTGTACATACATGCCTGTGTGTGTATGTGTAGATGTGTGTATATGTATGTGTGTGAGAGACATGTAGAGAGATATGTATTAACTCTGGGCTTGTGTGTTCATATTAAGGCACTGCTTGCCTCGGTTGTGTTAAAGATATAACATAGTGTGGTGGTGAATAAGAACGGCCTCTGTAGGCTTCAGAGATTTGAAAACTTGGTCGTCAGAGAGTGACACTACTTGAGAAGGATTAGGAAATGAGGCCTTATTGAGGGAAGTATATCACTGGGGATGAGTTTTGAGGTTTCAAAAGCATAAGCCAGGTCCAGCATCTTCCTGATGCCTGCTCCTCCTGATGTACTTCTCCAGCACCATGTCTGCTTGTGTGCTCCCTGACAGGATGATAATGAACTTAACCTCTGAACCTATAAGCCAGCCCCAGCTAAATGTTTTCCTTTAGGAGAGTAGCTGTAGTCGTGGAGTTGCTTCACAGAAACAGAACACTAAGTCATACATATATATATGTATATATATATATATATATATATATATAT